>JASVEL010004076.1:0-69361 GCA_032618575.1 Nicotiana noctiflora | reverse complement strand
GGGGCACGGAATGGAATTCCAAGAGTTGCAGTAACATTGTTAGGTTATTTTGTATATGTGTACAAAATTTCAGATGATTCGGGGGTGATTTGGTTGGGTTTTTTGATCGAATGTGCATTTCGGAAGAATTTGCAGAACTTTGGCTTGCAATTGATAAAAAATGAGGATTTTTGAGTTGTTGGATATGTTTTTAAGATTGGAACAAGTATGAATAGGGGATTGGATCATGTATGTGCTTTTGGTTGAGGTCACGGGGTCTCGGGGTGAGTTCGGGTGGTTAAACAAAGAGTTTTTAAAGTTTGTCCTATGTTGATGTTGCTGGTATCTGTTGGTTTTGCACCTGCGGTTATGGGACCACATGTGTAGTCCCGCTGAAGTGGCACTAAGAGCGCAACAGTGGAAAGCTTGGCCCTTGCCAGGATCCGCAGAAGTGGAAGTAGAACCGCATAGGCAGGCCGCTGATGCGAAAAGGGACCCGCAGAAGCTGTATGGGGCCTTAAGTGAAAAGTCTGCAGAAGCGGACATTGTCCCCATAAGCGGAATTCGAAAAAGCGGTATTTCATACGCAAAAGCAAAATGACTGACAGTTAAGTGAGATTAATATTCTTCACGAATTTTTGAAAGAACAACATGTTGGACTCCAAACATCAAGAACTTTGAGGCAATTTTGAAGAGGGCTTCGTGGGCTTTTATCAGGTATGGACTCTTGGACTTAGAATTTGATTTTATTATGTATAAACATGGATTTAGACTGAATAATCAATGAATCAAATATCAAAAATGGTGGTTTAGGTCTTGAACTTAAGAGAGGTTAAAAATAGAGATTTGAGGGGTCAAATGAACTCCGATTTTGGTAAATTTGATATGTATGGACTCGTGGCAAGACGAGGAATCCGGTGATGTAAATTTTATAATTTTTTGAGAAGTGGGACCGAGCCTCGGGTTTTGCCAACTTTGTGATTTTTGATGTTTTTCGATTGGCTTATATTCCCTTAGCCTATTGTTATGTATTCCTTTTGGTTTTGATCAGATTTGACACACGAGGAGGCTAATTCGAGAGGAAAAGGCATAGCAAGCTAGATTTTGGGTCGGCTTGAGGTGAGTAATGGGTGTAAATAATGTAATAAGGGTTTGAGACCCTAGAATTTAACATCGTACCATTATATTGAGGTGAGACACGCGCTCTATGACGAGTGCGGGGCTGTTGGTTTTTGGGGATTGTGACTTGGTTCGTCCCGGTGATATTTTAATGTGTTGTTTTCTATTAAATCTGGTTGGAAATCATCGTTACTTTGATTTGATTGTTGTATTTGGGTATCGTGCCGGTTATTTGAATCCTTTAGGGATTGATTTCACTAATTTTGCATACCTTGTGTGTAGTTCTAGGTACATCATAGGCTGAGGGAGGACCTGTCTAGCTAAGCAGCATTTCACTAGGAGCATCGAGGTAGCTGCATGGCATTCGCAGCCTTGATCGTTCCTTCCTATCCCTATCTTTCATTATTTTGTATTTCTTAGACAGTCTTGTTATCAGATGACACTCTGTTTTAGAGGCTCGTGATCATGACACCATATCTTGTTTGGGGTTTATGTTCTAGTAGTTTGTTGGATTTCAGTATATCACTCAATATTTCTAGTGTTTTGATGAAAATAACTTAGTAATTTAATATCTGTGTTCGAATTCTTAAACCACCATAAGTTGGGGTTATTGCTGAATGGTCGGGCTTGCCTAACAATGTATTGGGCTCCATCACGACTGGGGTTTGGGTCATAAGAAGTTGGTATCAGAGCCTAGGTTGCTTGGTCTCGCGAATCATTAGCCGGTTTAGTAGAGTTTTGCGGATCAGTATGGAGACATCTGTATTTATCCTCGAGGGGCTGCAGAAACTTTAGGAAGAATTCATATTCTTGAAATTCTTGTCGTGCGACTTTGTTAATCCAAGAACTAAACTTCTGTATTCTATTCTTCCGCAGATGGCAAGAACTTGTGCTACAGGACGTGGCGGAGGGCCACTAGTACCAACCACTAAAGGCCGTGGATGCGGTCCTGGTCGTGGTCGAGGTAGACCAGCAAGGGCAGCACTTGAAGATCCACCAGCTGCCCCGGTTCAGTTATAGATGCTGCAATAGCATCTTTGTAGGCATCAATAGTGCCTATGGTGATTCCTGGCCTCCCGAAGGCCTTGGCTCAGATATTATCCATTTGTACTGGCCTGGCTCAGGCAGTCTCAGCCACTACTGCAGCAGCTACCTCACATACCGTGGGAGGTCATCAAACCCCCGTTGCTCGCGCACCTGAGCAGGTTATTTAGGGATTCCAGACACCAAGAGTAGCCCCAGCTCACCGGTAGCTCCAGTTGCACCAGTTCACCAGTTGGACCAGCTCTAGACTATGTGGATCCAGTTATGCCAGACGATGAGCAGCGTCGTCTTGAGAGGTTCGATAGGCTCCAGCCTACGGTGTTTAGTGGTGCTGAGGGCGAGGATGCCCAGCGTTTTCTTGACAAGTGTCAGTGTATGCTTCATACTACGGGGATTCTAAAGTCGAGTGGAATGTATTTTATTACTTTCAAGTTCTTAGGGGCTGCATTTACCTAGTGGGAGGACTTTGAGAGATGTAGGCTTATTGGTGCAGCGCCCTGATAATAGGTGAATTTGACTATAATTATGCCCTAAATAATCACACTTTGTTATGGTATTATTGTTGTTTATGTGGACAAAATGCTTTGATTAGTGCTTGTTTGTGTGTTATAGGTACATGTGATGCAATGGATGCTAAGAAGAGCTATTTTGGAGTCATATGTTGAGGAAAAGGCCAAGAGAAGAGATAAGGTGAAAAGAGCTGGAAAAAGTAGAGAAAAAGCCGCAGCACTATTCCTCCGCGGTTCATTCGCGGTCGCGGATGAACCGCGAATAATTATTCTTTCTGAAGTTTTACTGTTCGCGGTCGGCTCGCGGCCGCGAACCAACCGCGGAAGGCGATGCCCAATTCTCCTAATTGGATTCAAACTTAGTTTGTTTTAGCCCTAAAACCTCTATATAAACTCCTAGTTTGCCCAATGGAGGCATGTTGTCTTTAATTCAATACTTTTGCAAGATATTTAGTAAGAGAGAATCCTCTCAACTCCTTCTTTTTATTTTATATGAAGTATTTCTTTATGATTTCAATTATTATTCTTTTTTCTTCAAGCATGAGTAGCTAAATCCTTTTCTAAGGTTTTGATGGAACCTATTGAGTGATGAAATTCTCGTTTATGTGATTACAAATTGTGACTTAGATTTCTATTTGTTCAACTTCATTCTTGTTGTAGTTAATTGGTAGAGCTCCCAATTAGCGGTGCCTATTTAGTGTGCATAACTTGGAAAAGAGTGCATATTTAGGTATATTGTTGAACAACACCACACCTAGATTATTGGAGGAATCTATAACATTAGGCGTGAAGACGGAGTTAGGAATAACGAAGTCTTGGGTGCAATCTTAAGTGAACTATTCAAATTAAAGCTAGCTAGGGTAGCTTGGGAGAGTGCACTAGTAAATTATTGTAATTGCTCGGGAGAGAGTTATGATACACATAGCGTTCATGATTGATAGAATATATTAACAATCTGTATGAGCATAACGATAAGGGATTCCATCAATAAGGGAAATCAATACATTAGTTCTTCTCCATATTATTTTACTCAACATTCAATTCTTTCTTTTAAGCATTCTTAATTCGTGCAAGTAGTTAGTCGAAAATCATACACAAATATACTCTAAATTTTGGGAACTTGATTCGGAAGTACTCTTGGGTTGTGAAAGTTGTGATTGATAGGTTAATTCTCTGTGGGATCGATCTTGGACTTATTAGACCAAGGTATATTGACTACGACCGTTGCTTGGACGTGAATCAATTTTGGCGCCGTTGCCGGGGAATTAATGGAATTGTCAATTGCCATTGACAGAACTTCAAGAATCTTGTGTATTCAGGTTATTTCTACACTTTACATTGAATATTTTGACGGTTGTTGATTTGGGTACTCAGGTGCATGCCTAGAAAATCTGCAAGGACTGGAGAACTAATTGAAGGACTCTCAGACCCCGAGAAAACTTTTTGGGCACGTAACAAAGCCATCAAACAAATTCAACAATCTCAACAACCAATCAAACTAGACTTCGACATGGGTGATGTAAACGAACAAAACCAGCAAGCCGAGCTAAATATGCAAGAGGCACAGGAGGCACAAGAAGGTGCACTGTATGACTAGGCACAACCCACATCGAATAATTTGGCAACTGCCATTGTTGTACCAGCAATTTAAGCTCAGTCTTACCAGATTACCAACAGCATGCTACACTTGTTGCAAAACAAGGGATTATTCTCTGGGTCTCAGGTTGAAGATCCACAACATCACCTAAAGAACTGTCTCTCAATATGCAAAACACAGAGGCAACCGAATGTAACTCCGGAAGCTATCAGATTATTACTCTTTCCATTCTCGGTCACAGTAGCAGCACAGATATGGCTAAACTCACTCCCAATAAACTCCATTGCAACTTGGGATGAGCTAGTCAAATAATTCCACAACAAGTTTCATCCACCTAACAAGACAGCTCAACAAATTGATGAGATTGTGAGCTTCAAGCAGAAACCAATGGAAACATTACATGGAACTTGGGGCAGATTCAAGGGTATGCTTGTTATGTGTCCTCACCATGGGATTCCTGAGCAGATGTTGGGCCAAAGATTCTACATGGGCCTTTTAGATAGTATGAAAAATATTGTAGATGCTTCAGCAGGTGGGGCTTTTCTGAGCAAGACTTGGAGAGAGGGACCAAAATTTGCTAGACAGGATGGCTCAAAATTCCGGGTGGACGTCCAGGAATGCTCCTATCACACCAGTGGTACACTCTGTACCTCCGGATCCATCCAACACTCTAGAGGAGAACATGGCAATTTTATTGACACAAATGAGCATCCTGACAAAGAAGGTGGAAGAATCAGGGGTTAAGCAGCAGGTTCACATTGTAGATACTACCAATGGTGGTTTATGCACATCTTGCATTAGCCAACCCATAGGTAATCCATGGGCTGCAGACCAATAACATCATCATCAGCATGAGGATATGAACTATATGGCTAACTATGGAGGGCAGCGACAAGGTAATTAAAACTGGGGCCAATAGGCTCCAATGCAGTACAGACCTCCCCAGCCACAATTTAATGCAGCAGGTATGAGGCCACCACACAACATGGCTCCATATCCTAGACCTCAGAATTACGGCAATCAGCAGTAGGGATATCATCCACCTCCACCACCACATGGGGGTAGACATGACGATGGGTTTGCAAGGTTGGAAGCTATGATGCAGCAGGTAACTTGGGTCAAATGCCAAAACAAATGAGAGGATAGATGCACATGATGCCGCTATCAAGAATATTGAAGTACAGGTGGGTCAGATTGCTATGTCTCTCAACAATCGTCCTCAAGGGACATTGCCTGCAAATACACAAACAAACCCAAAGGACCAAGTCCCAAAGCAGATTATGGAAGTGACTCCGAGAAGCGGTAGAGATCTTGATGCTGAGAATGAAAGTGAGAAAATCGACAGACAGGCTGAGACACCTACTCCATTGCCCATTGAACTGGATGAGTCCACAGGGTTGACAGAAGTCACAGTCCAGCCAGTTGCTGAAAATAAAGAAGCAAAACCGGGAACGAAGAAAGTAGCTGAATAGGTAGAATAGTAGATTGATGAGAAAGTGATAGAAAACGAAAAGTCCCAAGTCACTGGGAAGAAGAGGCCTCCACCACCATTCCCCCAAAGGTTGGCCAAACACCAGAAATAGGAGCAATACAAAAAGTTCTTTGAAATGCTCACGCAAGTCCAGGTAAACATTCCCTTAATTGAAGCTTTAAAAGAAATGCCTGGTTATGCTAAGATGATGAAGGATTTGATGTCGCGGAAATTTGATTTCCAAGACTTGGCCACCGTAACACTTACTCAGACTTGTAGTGCTATAGTCTCCAGACCCATTGCGGAGAAGCTATCTGATCCAGGTAGCTTCACCATCCCATGCACTACAGGGAATTATGCCTTTACTAAGGCTTTATGTGATTTGGGGGCAAGCATTAATCTCATGCCCTTAGTCATTTATAAAAGGTTAGGCATTGGGAGAGCAAGGCCTACCTCTATGATTTTACAGCTTGCTGACAGGACGGTTAAGCATCCATTTGGTATTATAGATGATGTGCTTATCCAGGTTGGGAAGTTCGTGTTTCTCACCGATTTTGTTATTCTTGATTGCAAGGTCAACGAAGAAATTCCCATAATCCTAGGAAGACCATTCTTAGCTACCGGGAAAGCTATAATTGATTGTGAAACTGGGGAACTCAAGATGAGGCTGAATGATGAGGAGATCATATTCAATGTTCAAAAATCCATGAGGCGCCCTAGTGAGTTCGCAAATTGATCTCTCATTGATGCGGTTGATGTGATAGTAGAGACCGACGATGCAGAGTTGACCATTCAAGATCCACTTCAAGCATGCCTGATGAACATGGAAGAGGTATATGGTGAATGTTTAGCTAAATGGGTACTATCTTTGGAAGGCAAGGGATTTTGGCAGAGAGAGCTTGAGTTCGAGCCTTTACACTTAGAGAAAAGAGAGACCCCGCCAGCAAAGCCATAGATAGAAGAGCCACCAAAGCTCGAGCTTAAACCACTACCATCACATCTCAGGTATGAATTTCTAGGTCCTAACTCCACGTTACCTGTTATTATCTCATCTAGTTTGTTAGATGTGCAGGCCCAAAAGCTTATACAGGTACTCAAGGAATGCAAGACCGCCATTGGGTGGACCATGGCAGACATAAAGGGGATCAGCCCCAGCCTATTGCATGCATAACATTCTCCTGGAAGATGGACACTAACCTTCCAAGGAACATCAAAGAAGGCTGAACCCCAACATGAAGGAAGTGGTGAAGAAAGAAGTAATAAAGTGGCTAGATGCGGGAATCATCTTCCCAATCTCAGACAGCAGCTGGGTTAGCCTGGCCCAATGTGTGCCAAATAAAGGAGGCATGATGGTAGTGAAAAACGAACAATGAATTAATTTCAACAAGAACCGTCACCGGATGGAGAATATGCATGGACTACAGGAAGTTGAATCTAGCCACCCGCAAATATCACTTCCCACTCCCCTTCAATGATCAAATGCTTGACAGGTCGGCAGGGAGGTCCCATTTTTGCTTTCTGGATGGATACTCGGGGTACAATCAAATCTCCATAGCCCCCGAAGTTAGAGAGAAGACCTCCTTCACTTGCCCATATGGCATATTTGCCTTTAGGGGATGCCATTCGGACTATGCAATGCGCCTGCCACATTCCAAAGGTGCGTAATGGATATTTTCACCGATATGGTGGAAGAAATTATGGAGGTGTTCATGGATGATTTCTCAGTGGTAGGGAATTCATTCGATGAATGCCTTGACAATCTGACTAGAGTGCTACAAAGGTGCATGTAAACAAATTTAGTGCTAAACTGGGAGAAGTGCCATTTTATGGTACAAGAAGGTATAGTATTGGGGCACCGGTTTTCAAGCAAAGGCATTGAGGTAGACCGTGCAAAAGTTGATATCATTGCAAAGTTGCCTCCACCGACATCCGTCAAGGCCATAAGAAGCTTTCTTGGACACGCCTATTTTTACCGGAGGTTCATCTAAGACTTCTCCAAAATATAAAACCCTCTCTGTAAGTTACTTGAAAAAGATCACCCTTTTGTTTTCTCTGATGAATGCAGGATTGCTTTTGAGGAACTGAAGAAGAGGTTGGTCACAGCACCCATCATCATTGCCCCCGACCGGGAGCAACCTTTTGAGCTAATGTGTGATGCAAGTGACTATGCACTGGGGGAAGTGCTGGGCCAAAGGAAAGGCAAGCTGATGCATCCAATATACTATGCAAGTAGAACTCTGAGTGGAGCACAGCAAAACTACACAGTGACGGAAAAGGAGATGCTTGCGGTCATGTTCGCATTCGACAAATTCTGGTCCTATATCATAGGATCAAAGGTAATAGTATACACAGACCATGGAGCTTTAAGATATTTAATAGATAAAAAGGACTCAAAGCCGCGCCTGATTCGTTGGGTGTTGCTTCTCCAAGAGTTTGACCTCGAAATTAGGGATAGGAAAGGTACTGAAAATCAAGTCGCTGACCATTTGTCACGACTTGAAGGAGCTGAAATTGTCAAAGAGAGTGGGGAAATTCTGGAAACCTTTCCAGACGAGCAGCTGCTCACCACCACTCTCCTTGAAACACCATGGTATGCTGACTATGCTAATTACCTAGCCAGTGGTATTGTTCATCATGACCTCTCATCGGTTCAGAGGAAATGATTTTTTCGTGAAAGTCAACTTTATTATTGGGATGAACCATATTTGTTTAGGATATGTCTTGATAACATGATCCGGAGATGCGTCCCCGAGATAGAACAATCTTCTATTTTGCAGGCATATCACGCTTCAGCATATGGCGGTCACTTTGGAGGAATACGCACAACTGCCAAAATACTTGAGGTCGGTTTCTATTGGCCAACGGTGTTTAAAGATGCACACTTGTGGGTGAAAGGTTTCAACGAATGTCAACGCATTGGGAACATCTCCCGGTGTCATGAAATGCCAATGAACCCAATCCAACAAGTTGAAGTGTTCGATGTCAGGGGAATATATTTCATGGGGCCCTTTATTAGCTCATACGGCAATAAGTACATAGTTGTTGCAATTTACTACGTGTCCAAATGGGTGGAAGCTGCAACATTACCCACCAATGATGCTAAGGTGGTAGTGGAGTTTTTGAAGAAGAATATTTTCTCCCGGTTCGGGACTCCAAGGGCTATCATCAGTGACGAGGGAACACACTTTTACAACCGAGCTTTTGAGAAATTATTGGCCAAGTATGATGTTAAACACCGTGTGGCCACTCCATATCACCCGCAGACTAGCGGGCAAGTTGAGGTCTCCAACAGGGAGATAAAAAGTGTACTCACTAAAACAGTGAACGCCACGAGGACCGACTGGTCCAGAAAGCTTGATGACGCACTATGGGCCTATAGAACAACATTCAAGACACCAATTGGCATGTCTCTATACAAATTGGTGTTTGGGAAAGCTTCTCACCTACCGGTTGAATTAGAGCACAAAGCTTGGTGGGCACCAAAACAATTGAATCTCAACATGGATGAAGCAGGTAAAGCAAGGCTAACTGGGTTGCATGAATTAGAAGAATTTCGGTATCTGGCGTTTGAAAGTACTTGATTATATAAAGAAAGAATGAAGAGGATTCATGATCAAAATATCATTGAGCGGAACTTCAAAACGGGGACAAAGTTCTACTATACAATTCAAGATTACGATTGTTCCCAGGTAAATTGAAATCAAGGTGGTCAGGACCCTTCAAGGTAATTGAGGCATTTGAGTCAGGAGCTGTGGAAATTCAAACTATGGATGGATCACGTACATTCAAGGTAAACGGACAGCGGTTGAAACCTTACATAGGCCTGGATGACATGGAGGACAAGATAGAATTGCGGTTGGATGAACCTCAAAGGTCTAGCGAGCCTTAAAATGCACTGAAGTGAGTCCATCCGCGACCGCGGATGAACCGCTATGTGGGAGGCAACCCACGAACATGTTGAAAGTGTTTTCATTATAGTTAGTATTTAATAAAATAAAACAAAAAAATAATAAGAAAAAAACAAAATTTTTGCTGAACAACTGAGAAAAATTTCAGAGAGGGGCACTGTCCGCGGTCCATTCGCGACCGCGGATGAACCGTGGAAAAGTGACCTCTCTGAATTTTCTCTGTTCGTGGTCCATTCGCGGCTGCGAACCAACCGCGAAAAATGCCCCTTCTGAATCGCGACTGTTCGCGGTCCATCAGCGGCCGCGAACGAACCGCGAACAATCGCGGCTATTCCGCGGTCAGTTAAAATAATGTTTTTTTTATTTTCTTCCCCCCCCCCCTTCTTTAAACCCTAAAAACCCAACCCCTCCTTCCCCCAAGCCATTCAGCCGCCCCTCCCTCTCAAAACTCTCTCTCTCTCTAACTCCAAATCCTCTCCCTTCTCTCTACAAAATCCCAACCCCTTCTTCTCCAAATCATCCCCTTCTTCCACCCTACTCCTCCATTGCTATAACTTGTAAGTTTCTCTACTTTTTCTCTTTTATTTTGTTTTTATTCTAGTTTTTGATTGTTTATTTTGTAGAAGTAATTAGATAATGTTAGTTTAGGGTAATTCATGAATATTACTTGGTTTCTTGTTGCACATTAAATTTTTCCGTGAATTTATTCTATGGAACCTTGTTATATGATTGAAGTTTGACAAAGAATAGGTTGTTGGGTCTTCAATTGTGTTTATGATGCTAATTTTATGATTTGGAGACCCAATAGTATTTTAACCATATATGTTGGTTGGTTAGCCAAGTTGGGCACATTATCCTTGATCATAATTGATTAATGTAGTTTTAGGAGACATAATGCCCAACTCATGAATTGGTTATTGTGTATTTTATTGGGGATAGATTAAGTCAATTGGGTAATGTTAGAAGTGTTCAAATAACTAAGTGTGGGGTGCTTGAATAGGCATGTGTAAAATAGTTAGATAAACAAACTAAATGTAGGAGTATGAGGCGATTGCACGAAAAATGGTCAATTGTGATATTTCACGGATGGCGAAGTCTGAGTAGCCTTCCGATGACTAACGGTTTACAAAATATTTGGATATTGTCATGCCCCAAATCGAGGAACATGACCGGCGCCTGACCGGGTTGCCCCAGTCAAGCGGACCTGGGTGCCTTTCATTCCCACGCGTTACCCCTGTGATGATTGTTTCTCATTAACCAAATATCTTACTAACCATGAATGATTTCACATTAAGCAAATAAAACCATACGAGTGATTCATTAACAAGTTTGCAATTTTTACAACGCCCGACATAACATAATGTATACATAATACTGGAGTCCCACAGTTTACATGTCTACAGAGCCTCTAGGATACAAAAAGGGAAATACAATACTTGCCGGTAACAAGGCTCCGGCTATACCTTACAAAACCAAAATGAAATTTAAACCGAAGTGGCATGAACCACACAAGGCCCCGAGGAAGAAAGGGGCTCACCAAAAACGGGCAGTGGAGGATGAAAGATACTACTGCCGATGAGCTGAAGTGCCTGCTACTGATCCACCTACAATCATGACACGAATGTAGCGCCCCCGGCAAAAGGGACGTCAGTACACTTGAATTGTATTGGTATGTATGGACAAACTTTGTCCCAAGTAAACTCAAGCCATTAAATTACATCAACAATTAATTAAGCCAGCCAACCATGTTTCCACATTTTCCTCATTTCAAATAATTCTCACACAAAGCACTTTCTACGATCAACCAATTTAACAATAACCAATCAATCACGTAAAGCACAAGTAGTCAAACAAAGGGCAATCAGTGCCCCACAGGTTGCAAACTCTCCTGTTGTCTCCTTTCACAATTTCACATTATTGATTTTTGTATCAATTTTCAATAGCGATTTCGATCGCTTTCCATCCTTATTGCCCCCGACCACCCTTATTACCTCGGCCACCCTTATCACCCCAACCCACACCTTATTTCCCCACGTTGCGGCGCGCAACACGACCCCGCCTTACAGTTGAAAACACAACAATTTCAAACAGCGGATAAGGTACTACACACAATTTCAACAAGTTCAAATAAGCAACTTACACATTGGTTCATGTTCTCAATTTCTTCTCAAGCCAATATCAAAACCAAGTTACAAGTATTCCAAAATCGAAAATGCCCACATAATCATATTCAACAATTTACCACAATTAAGGTGTTTCAAATTCCTTCCACAATAAGCCAAATATGCCATCACAATGGTTGTTCCCAATTCTTTACCAATCTCGATTACCTTTTTATCTTTCAATTCATATTTCATACCACACCACACGTAGTTCAACATCAATCAAATGCTCAACAAGGAAATCAAAGAATTACGTAAAAATTTTCAATTTGACACATGCCGAAACAATTCGCACACATTTGGGCGATTTTACAAGAATCAAAATTAGCCATACATACCTGGTGATGAGTTTTCTTCCGTTAACTTCCTACTTTATGCTTACCCACGCTATCTTACTCTTGCCAACCTTGTTCTTGAAGACTCTTACTTCTACTCACTTCTTTTTACTAGAAATCAAGTTCAATAATCATGCATGAGTGTAAAAATTCTATTTTCAAAAGCTATTATATGCAAACCCCTCTTTACCCAATTTAAAACTGAAAATCAAAGAAAATAGTTAGGGTTTTTACCTTGAAAAGATTGGGGAAGTTGAATCCTTGCCCTAAGATCCCTTGGAATTAAGATGGTTGGAACAATCTTTGAAGATTAAAGATTTCTCTCTCTAAAAACCCTCTCTTCCCTCTCTAATTTTGGTAAGATGATATGATAAAATGAAGAAGAAGTGTGTTGTATTAAAGAAGAGCTCGGGTCAAAATGTTACAAAAATCTGGGCCGGGGTCAATTATGCGGTGCACTATACGACTGCAGAATCAACATGCGGTCCGCATAGTGACCGCAGAATTGCCCCAAATTTTACACAGGTTCTATTAAGGAATGCGGTCACTATGCGGACCGCATGTTGATTATGCGGTCGCAAAGTGCACCGCAGATTTGACATGCGATCGCATATCGACCGCACTTTTCAACACGATTTTGGGCAACTCTCTGGAACGTTTTGCGCCAAGAATGCAGTCCGCATGTCAGGTTTGCGGTCGCATTCTTGACCGCATATTTGACATTTTTCGGAAAAATTATTCTCTACATTTCTGAAACTTAAATCACTACCAAGGGTCCGAACCGCGGCGAGCAAGCTTGCCGCGAAGAATTCTACGCATTCCTAACACATTATTCGGACCATGACACTATAGCTACTAGGTTTTATGCACAAAAATTTTACGGGGACTTACAGATATCTTATTTGTGCAGGATAATGGCCCGAAAGAGAGCTCGACGTGGTGCTAGCTCTTCTAGGCAACCTACTTATGATGAGTCTAGGTTTGTTTGCGAAGAAGCGGAGAAGGGATTTCACATTAACGCGGCCAAGAAGTGGCTCCAAAAGGTAGAAGTTGACCGGATAGCTATCCGCTCGGAGAAGCTGGAAATATATGATGACATTTGGAGGTGCGAGATAGAGTTCCTCTATGACTCACCTCCTAATGTGAACAAGATGCTTGTCCAGAAATTCTACGCCAATGCTCCTTACGCTATGGTCAGATAGAGGTAAGCATGTTGATGCCCATATTCCTACTATTAGGCAGATACTTAGACTACCCATGGACACTAGTGATGTCGACTATTACCATGATAGGCCACGTCTCACATGGGACATGCTAATAGAGGCCTTATGTGTAGACGGCATCCCGATGTGGATTAGGAATAAGACTCTGCACTCTAACTACTTTACACACATAGCCAAATGTTGGTTCTCTATAATATGCAACCGTATCTTTCCCTCGAGCAACACCACGGATGTTAACTTTAATAGGACACTTTTGACTACGCATTCCTAACACATTATTCGGACCATGACACTATAGCTACTAGGTTTTATGCACAAAAATTTTACGGGGCCTTACATCCTCCCCCCCTTAAGATCATTCGTCCTCGAATGAGGATTTTGAAACAAATGAGTTGGTTTTGAAAGACATGATATGCAACCATCAAAAATTTGACTAACTCTTATATTTTAGAAAAATTTCGCCAGAGTTTCCTTTGTATTATGGACATATCCACCTGTCGGAGGGCCCCCGAAACACATTACCAAACAACAATATACAACTACAACACTTTTCACAACTGGTATACACTTTCTTACCTCAACGAATGCACATATTCTATCATATTATTACAATTGCACAGAAACTAGTCACTTCAATGAATTCTTACCTTGTTAAACCAATTTAACACGCGAATATTTATAAGGATTTCATTTATCAAGAAAGGTTCAAGTGACCCAAGGTAACAACACATTTAACTCATTACAAAATGAAGGGGACTTTACTAATACTAAGAGGGAAACAACTTAGGCAAGATGATAGTTACTAGGAGTAGGAGGGTCATCTAATTTCTTCTAGGCTTGATCGAACAAATGGGGGTACTTTTCCTTCATCTCTTTTTCCGCTTCCCATGTGGCCTCCTCAACTTGTTGACTTCGCCATAATACTTTAACAGAGGCAACT
Source organism: Nicotiana noctiflora (assembly GCA_032618575.1). Classification (NCBI taxonomy): domain Eukaryota; kingdom Viridiplantae; phylum Streptophyta; class Magnoliopsida; order Solanales; family Solanaceae; genus Nicotiana; species Nicotiana noctiflora. Next base: position 55,074 of record JASVEL010004076.1, on the reverse strand, counting down.
TCCTTATTTCTCAACTTACGGACTTTCCTATCAAGAATGGCAACTGGAACTTCTTCATATGACAAATCTTCATTAACCTCTATAGCTTCGACTGGCATGATGGTGGATGGATCTCCAATCACTTTCTTCAACATGGACACATGGAATACCGGATGCACTGATGACATCTCGGGAGGCAACTCTAGCCTATAAGCAACTTGACCAATCCTTTGAACGATCCGATATGGCCCGACATACCTAGGACTCAATTTCCCTTTCTTTCCGAATCGCATGACTCCCTTCATAGGTGAAACTCCAAATCCCTTCGACGAACGTCCGCATAGGACTTTTGACGACTCTGTGCTGTTTTCATTCTCTCCTGAATAACCTTGACCTTTTCCATAGCTTCGTACACCATATCTGGCCCTAGCAATTCCGCTTCACCTACCTCAAACCACCCGATTGGTGATCTACATCTTCTCCCGTACAATGCCTCAAACGGGGCCATTTGAATGCTAGCATGATAGCTGTTATTGTAAGCAAATTCTATCAGTGGCAAGTGTTCATCCCAATTACCTTTAAAATCTAAGACACAAGCCCGCAACATATCTTCAAGCGTCCGAATGGTCCGCTCGGCCTGTCCATCGGTCTGTGGATGGAAAGCTGTGCTGAGATTCACCTGAGTTCCCAAACCTTGCTGAAACTTCTTCCAAAAGTTAGCGGTGAACTGAGCCCCGCGATCCGAGATGATAGAAAGTGGAGTGCCATGAAGCCTTACTATCTCTTTGATGTACAATCTTGCATATTGCTCCGCGGTATCAGTGGACTTGACAGGCAGGAAGTGAGCTGATTTGGTGAGTCGATCTACTATCACCCATATTGAATCGAACTTATGCTGAGTGCGAGGTAACCCCACCACGAAATCCATATTGATCATCTCCCACTTCCACCTTGGTATTTCTATAAGCTGAGTTAATCCACCAGGCCGTTGATGCTCGGCCTTCACTTGTTGACAGTTCGGACATTTAGCTACAAAGCCTGCCACATCCCTTTTCATACCGTTCCACCAATAAATCTCCTTGAGATCGTGATACATTTTCGTTGAACCGGGGTGCACAGAATACCTGGAAGTATGAGCCTCTGCCATCACTCTTTCCCGAAGCTCGTCTACATCCGGAACACATAGCCTATCTTGACACCGCAATACACCATCTTCGCTACTGAGTACAAATGCTGAGGTCTTGTCATTCATGACTGCTTCCTTCACCCGAACCAATGCTGGATCCATGAACTGTTTTTCCTTGATTTTCGCGACCAATGATAATTCTGCTCCATTATGCACCAAGATATCCCCCTCGTCTGACGCCGAAATACGAACCCCCAAGCTGGCTAATTGGTAAACCTCTCGAGCCAGGGGTCTCTGATCCACACCCAAATGAGCCAAACTACCCATGGATTTCCGACTAAGAGCGTCGGCTACCACATTTGCCTTCCCTGGATGGTACAATATGTCCATATCATAGTCCTTGAGTAGTTCTAACCACCGCCGCTGTCTCAGATTCAGCTCTTTCTGCTTGAACAAATACTGGAGGCTCTTGTGGTCCGAAAACACATCTACATGAACCCCATAAAGATAGTGTCGCCATATTTTCAAGGCAAACACAACAGCTGCAAGTTCCAAATCATGCGTCGGATAATTCTTCTCATGGTTCTTGAGTTGTCTGGAAGCATAAGCTATAACCTTTCCGTGCTGCATCAATACACATCCCAAACCGACTCTGGAGGCATCACAATAGACTACAAATCCCTCTGTGCCTTCTGGCAAGGCCAATACCGGTGCCGAGGTCAATCTTGACTTCAGTTCTTGGAAACTTTTCTCACATGCTTCGGACCACTGGAACTTAACTGCTTTCTGCGTCAATTTAGTCAATGGGGAGGCGAGGGTTGAGAATCCCTCTACAAACCTCCGATACTACCCTGCCAGACCCAAAAAGCTGCGAATCTCTGTCGGGGTCGTGGGTTTAGGCCAATCTTTCACTGCTGCAATCTTCTGAGGATCCACCATAATTCCCTCACTGGAAATAACATGCCCTAGAAAAGATACGGACTCCAACCAAAACTCACATTTTGAGAACTTGGCATACAATTGATGCTGAAGAAGGGTCTGCAATGCTGCTCTGAGGTGAACGGCATGATCTTCCCTGCTCCGAGAGTAGATGAGAATATCGTCAATGAATACAATCACAAAGGAATCTAGGAATGGCTTGAAAACACGATTCATAAGGTCCATGAAAGCTGCTGGGGCATTGGTTAGCCCAAAAGACATGACCAAAAACTCGAAGTGACCATAACGAGTTCCGAAGGCGGTCTTAGGAATATCCTGCTCCCTGATTTTCAACTGGTGGTACCCGGACCGTAAATCAATCTTTGAGAAGAACTTCGCTCCCTGCAATTGGTCAAACAGATCATCCACTCGAGGCAAAGGATATTTATTCTTGATGGTGACTTTGTTGAGCTGCCGATAATCAATACACATTCGAAGTGACCCATCCTTCTTTCTGACAAAGAGAACCGGAGCACCCCACGGCGACACACTCGGTCGTATGAACCCTTTCTCTAATAAATCCCTCGACTGCTCCTTTAACTCCCTTAACTCTGCTGGCGCCATTCTGTATGGTGGAATGGATATTGGCTGAGTATCTGGCATTACATCGATCCCGAAATCAATCTCCCTATCCGGCGGGATGCCCGGAAGCTCATCTGGAAACACTTCAGGAAATTCATTCACAATTGGCACGGACTCGAGGGTAGGCACCTCTGAGGTGGTATCCGTTACCCGAACCAAGTGATAGATACACCCTTTCTTAATCATCTTCGAAGCCTTAAGGTAGGAAATAAACCTACCCCTTGGCACTACACCATTTACTCTCCATTCAATAACTGGCTCGTTAGGGAACTCGAGCCTCATAACTCTCGTTCGACAATCAAGTTTGGCAAAGCACGAATAGAGCCAATCCATCCCCATAATTACATCAAAATCTACCATCCCAAGCTCAATAAGATCGGCTGTGGTATCACGACCACCCACCGTAACAACACAATTCCTATAGACTCGTGAGGCTGTAATAGAATCACCTACCGGAGTCGACACAGAGAACAGCTCATGAAGCTCTTCGGGTTCCATCCCAAAACTTGAAGCAATGAATGGAGTAACATAAGACAAGGAGGACCCCGGATCAATAAGGGCATAGCAATCAATAGTCCGAATAGACAGGATACCTATAACAACATCTGGAGAAGCCTCGGCATTTTGGCGGCCACTCAATGCATAGAATCGGCTAGGTCCACCCCTACCCCGAGCTCCACCCCTAGCTGCACCACGCCCCGCTGATGCTGGAGTACGCGCTGATGATGTAGCAGCTGAAGAACCGGATGACTGAGCAGATCCCCTACCTATACCCTGACGGGGTGCACGGCAGTCCCGCCGAATGTGACCTCTCACCCCGCACCCGAAACACACTGGAAGGTCAAGGTAGCAAGTTTCTGTATGAAATCTCCCACACTTGGGGCATGTAGGTCTCCCCTGCTGCTGGGACCTCACCTCAGGACGACCAGACTGGCGAGACCTCATGCTGTTTGAACCTGGTCTCGAATGACTGCCTTGCTGATGAATGTGCACAGATGGTGGTGCACTCGCGGAGGACTGAGCATATGACTGGGATGCCCTGATGACCCTCTCCTTGGAAGTGATCTCCCTGAATGACCCATTGATCGGGCCCTGCTGCTACTCTCTCTTTCGCACGAATCTTCAATTTCCTAGCCTCTGTGGCCTGATCAAACCCCACAATCCTCCCATAGTTCATGTTCGAGTGCAAAGCTGCTGTGGGGGCCTCATTCACTACCAAAGAGCTAAGGCCCTAAATAGACCGTCGAACCCGGGCATCCATGGTCGACACTAAATGAGGAGCATACTTGGACAACCTTACTGTCACGCCCCAAATCGAGGGACATGACCGGCGCCTGACCGAGTTGCCCCAGTCAAGCGGACCTGGGTGCCTTTTATTCCCACGCGTTAACCCTGTGTTGATTGCTTCTCATTAACCAAATATCTTACTAACCATGAATGATTTCACATTAAAAAATTAAAACCATACAAGTGATTCATTAACAAGTTTTCAATTTTTTATAACGCCCGACATAACACAATATATATACATAAGACTGGAGTCCCACAGTTTACATGTCTACAGAGCCTCTAGGATACAAAAGGGAAATACAATACTTGCCGGTAACAAGGCTCCGGCTATACCTTACAAAACAAAAATGAAATCTAAACCGAGTGGCATGAACCACACAAGGCCCCGAGGAAGAAAGGGGCTCACCAAAAATGGGCAGTGGAGGATGAAAGATACTACTGCCGATGAGCTGAAGTGCCTGCTACTGATCCACCTACAATCATGACACGAATGTAGCGCCCCCGGCAAAAGGGACGTCAGTACACTTGAATTGTACCGGTATGTATGGACAAACTTTGTCCCAAGTAAACTCAAGCCATTAAATTACATCAACAATTAATTAAGCCAGGACAACCATGTTTCCACATTTTCCTCATTTCAAATAATTCCCACACAAAGCACTTTCTACGATCAACCAATTTAACAATAACCAATCAATCACGTAAAGCACAAGTAGTCAAACAAAGGGGCAATCAGTGCCCCACAGGTTGCAAACTCTCCTGCTGTCTCCTTTCACAATTTCACATTATTGATTTTTGTATCAATTTTCAATAGCGATTTCGATCGCTTTCCATCCTTATTGCCCCCGACCACCCTTATTACCTCGGCCACCCTTATCACCCCAACCCACACCTTATTTCACCACGTTGCGGCGCGCAACACGACCCCGCCTTACACTTGAAAACACAACAATTTCAAACAGCAGATAAGGTACTACACACAATTTCAACAAGTTCAAATAAGCAACTTACACATTGGTTCATGTTCTCAATTTCTTCTCAATTCAATATCACAACCATGTTACAATATTTCCACAATTCAAGTGTTTCGTCTCTTTCCACCATAAACCAATTCTCAAGTGTTTCGTTTGTTTTCCACAAGATGCCATATAGGCCATCATAGTCATTATTCACAATTCTTTTGCCAAATTAAACTCTCATTTTACATCACTCATAGCTCAACAACAAACTTTGAATATCCAACAACAACATCAAGAATTTCACACAATTTGTCAATTTAACACGAAACAAACAAACTTCACACATATAGGCGATTTCACAAGAATCAAAATTAGCCATACATACTTGGTGATGATTTTTCCTCCTACTTTATGCTTACCCAAGATATCCTACTCTTGCCAACCTTGTTCTTGAAGACTCTTACTTCTACTCACTTCTTTTTACTAGAAATCAAGTTTAATAATCATGCATGAGTGTAAAAATTCTATCTTCAAAAGCTATTATATGCAAACCTCTCTTTACCCAATTAAAACTGAAAATCAAAGAAAATAGTTAGGGTTTTTACCTTGAAAATATTGGGGAAGTTGAATCCTTGCCCTAGAATCCCTTGGAATTAAGTAGTTGGAACAATCTTTGAAGATGAAGAACTTCTCTCTCTAAAAACCCTCTCTTCTCTCTCTAATTTTAGTGAGATGATATGATAAAATGAAGAAGAAAGGTGTTATATTAAAGAAGAGATCGGGTCAAAATGTTACAAAAATCTGGGCCGGGGTCAAATATGCGGTGCACTATGCGACCGCAGAATCAACATGCGGTCCGCATAGTGACCGCAGAATTGCCCCAAATTTTACAAGGTTCTGTTAAGGAATGCGGCCAGAATGCGGTCCGCATGTTTGATCTGCGGTCGCAAAATGCACCGCAGATTTGACATGCGATCGCATATCGACCGCACTTGTCAACACGATTTTGGGCAACTCTCTGGAACATTTTGCACCAAGAATGCGGTCCGCATGTCAGGTTTGCAGTCGCATTCTTGACCGCATATTTGACATTTTTCGGAAAAATTATTCTCTACATTTTTGAAACTTAAATCACTACCAAGGGTCCGAACCGCGGCGAGCAAGCTCGCCGCGAAGAATTCTACGCATTGCTAACACATTATTCGGACCATGACACCACAGCTACTAGGTTTTATGCACAAAAATTTTACGGGGCCTTACATCCTCCCCCCTTAAGATCATTCGTCCTCGAATGAGGATTTTTGAAATAAATGAGTTGGTTTTGAAAGACATGATATGCAACCATCAAAATTTTGACTAACTCTTATATTTTAGAAAAATTTCGCCGGAGTTTCCTTTGTATTATGGACATATCCACCTGTCAGAGGGCCCCCGAAACACATTACCAAACAACAATACACAAATACAACACCTTTTCACAACTGGTATACACTTTCTTACCTCAACGAATGCACATATTCTATCATATTGTTACAATTGCACATAAACTAGTCACTTCAATGAATTCTTACCTTATTTAACCATTTTAACACACCATGTACACTTAACAAACCATTACCAATCTACACTTACTATTAGTTGTTTATTAAACACGTAAATCTTTATAAGGCTTTCATTTATCAAGAACGGTTCAAGTGACCCAGGGCAACAACACATTTAACTCATTACAAAATGAAGGAGACTTTACTAATACTAAGAGGGAAACAACTTAGACAAGATGACAGAGTTACTAAGAGTAGGAGGGTCACCTAATTTCTTCTAGGCTTGATCGAACAAATGGGGGTACTTTTCCTTCATCTCCTTTTCCGCTTCCCATGTGGCCTCCTCAACTTGTTGACTTCGCCACAATACTTTAACAGAGGCGACTTCCTTGTTTCTCAACTTACGGACTTGCCTATCAAGAATGGCAACTGGAACTTCTTCATATGACAAATTTTCATTAACCTCTATAGCTTCGACTGGCATGATGGTGGATGGATCTCCAATCACTTTCTTCAACATGGACACATGGAATACCGGATGCACTGATGACATCTCAGGAGGCAAATCTAGCCTATAAGCAACTTGACCAATCCTTTGAACGATCCGATATGGCCCGACATACCTAGGACTCAATTTCCCTTTCTTTCCAAACCGCATGACTCCCTTCATAGGAGATTACCTCAAGAACACCCAATCATCGACTTGAAACTCCAAATCCCTTCGACGAACGTCTGCATAGGATTTTTGACGGCTCTGTGCTGTTTTCATTCTCTCCCGAATAACCTTGACCTTTTCCATAGCTTCGTACACCACATCTGGCCCTAGCAATTCCGCTTCACCTACCTCAAACCACCCGATTGGCGATCTACATCTTCTCCCGTACAATGCCTCAAACGGGGCCATTTGAATGCTAGCATGATAGCCGTTATTGTAAGCAAATTCTATCAGTGGCAAGTGTTCATCCCAATTACCTTTAAAATCTAAGACACAAGCCCGCAACATATCTTCAAGCGTCCGAATGGTCCGCTCGGCCTGTCCATCGGTCTGTGGATGGAAAGCTGTGCTGAGATTCACCTGAGTTCCCAAACCTTGCTGAAACTTCTTCCAAAAGTTAGCGGTGAACTGAGCCCCGCGATCTGAGATGATAGAAAGTGGAGTGCCATGAAGTTTTACTATCTCCTTGATGTACAATCTTGCATATTGCTCCGCGGTATCGGTGGACTTGACAGGCAGGAAGTGAGCTGATTTGGTGAGTCGATCTACTATCACCCATATTGAATCGAACTTATGCTGTGTGCGAGGTAACCCCACCACGAAATCCATATTGATCATCTCCCATTTCCACCTTGGTATTTCTATAAGCTGAGTTAATCCACCAGGCCGTTGATGCTCGGCCTTCACTTGTTGACAGTTCGGACATTTAGCTACAAAGCCTACCACATCCCTTTTCATACCGTTCCACCAATAAATCTCCTTGAGATCGTGATACATTTTCGTTGAACCAGGGTGCACAGAATACCTGGAAGTATGAGCCTCTGCCATCACTCTTTCCCGAAGCTCGTCCACATCCGGAATGCATAGCCTATCTTGACACCGCAATACACCATCTTCGCTGCTGAGTACAAATGCTGAGGTCTTGTCATTCATGATCGCTTCCTTCACCCGAACCAATGCTGGATCCATGAACTGTTTTTCCTTGATTTCCGCGACCAATGATGATTCTGCTCCATTATGCACCAAGATATCCCCCTCGTCTGACGCCGAAATACGAACCCCCAAGCTGGCTAATTGGTAGACCTCTCGAGCCAGGGGTCTCCGATCCACACCCAAATGAGCCAAACTACCCATGGATTTCCGACTAAGAGCGTCAGCTACCACATTTGCCTTCCCTGGATGGTACAATATGTCCATATCATAGTCCTTGAGTAGTTCTAACCACCGCCGCTGTCTCAGATTCAGCTCTTTCTGCTTGAACAAATAGTGGAGGCTCTTGTGGTCTGAAAACACATCTGCATGAACCCCATAAAGATAGTGTCGCCATATTTTCAAGGCAAACACAACAGTTGCAAGTTCCAAATCATGCGTCGGATAATTCTTCTCATGGTTCTTGAGTTGTCTGGAAGCATAAGCTATAACCTTTCCGTGCTGCATCAATACACATCCCAAACCGACTCTGGAGGCATCACAATAGACTACAAATCCCTCTGTGCCTTCTGGCAAGGCCAATACTGGTGCCGAGGTCAATCTTGACTTCAGTTCTTGGAAACTTTTCTCACATGCTTCGGACCACAGGAACTTAACTGCTTTCTGCGTCAATTTAGTCAATGGGGAGGCGAGGGTTGAGAATCCCTCTACAAACCTCCGATAGTACCCCGCTAGACCCAAAAAGCTGCGAATCTCTGTCGGGGTCGTGGGTCTAGGCCAATCTTTCACTGCCGCAATCTTCTGAGGATCCACCATAATTCCCAAACACTCATACTGCCCTGCTTGAGGACCTCGAACTCCGTGGCACGGGCTGCCATCACCTCGGCAGGCAAGAAGTGGTCCATAAATGCATCTACGAACTCATCCCATCTGGCCGGAGGGCCTCCTTCCTCACGGGAATCCTCCCACATTTCGAACCATGAACGTGCCGCTCCCTTCGGCCTGTAAGAGGCCAACTCTACCCCCTCTATATCTGTAGCCTTCATCACTCTGAGGGTCTTGTATATCTCATCAAGGAATTCCCGTGGGTCAGCCTCTGGATCGGTGCCTGAAAATTCTGGAGGGGCCAATCGCAAGAACTGGTGGACACTGGAGCCAAAGGAATCTCCCTGTCCGCTGGAGGATGCAGGGGCATCATGGGATCTCTGGGCCTGGGCGGCCACTAACTGTGTTAACATATGAATGGCTCCCCTAAGATCTTCATTAGAGATACCGGAGCCCGAAGCGGGAACTGTATCTGAGTCAGGAACACCGGCAAGAGGAATGGTGGCATCCTCTGCCGCCGTCTGGAATAGGGACACTTGGGTTTTGAACAGATGGGCCAGGCAAATTCGGGACCGGTGGGTCATTCTCTCCCACGGCATCGGGTACATGATTAACAGCTGCACTTGGGCCGGCATTGGCCCTAAGGCCGAGTCTAGCCTTCTTCTTAGGTGCCATATTCTGAAAATTTGGGAACAAGGCACGAATTAGACACAGATATCTCCACATTGCACTTTACCGCACGATATAGATTAACAAAGAAGTAGGTAAATTCCTAAATGCTCGTGTAGCCCCCTACTTATATGATGTGGTCGACAACACACCTATAAGAAGGGCACTACTAGACACGGCTCCGAGACATCCTAGGACACTATAAAAAAACCTGGCTCTGATACCAAGTTTGTCACGCCCCAAATCGAGGAACATGACCGGCGCCCGACCGGGTTGCCCCAATCAAGCGGACCTGGGTGCCTTTCATTCCCACGTGTTACCCCTGTGTTGATTGTTTCTCATTAACCAAATATCTTACTAACCATGAATGATTTCACATTAAGCAAATAAAACCATACGAGTGATTCATTAACAAGTTTGCAATTTTTACAACGCCCGACATAACATAATGTATACATAATACTGGAGTCCCACAGTTTACATGTCTACAAAGCCTCTAGGATACAAAAAGGGAAATACAATACTTGCCGGTAACAAGGCTCGGCTATACCTTACAAAACCAAAATGAAATTTAAACCGAAGTGGCATGAACCACACAAGGCCCCGAGGAAGAAAGGGGCTCACCAAAAACGGGCAGTGGAGGATGAAAGATACTACTGCCGATGAGCTGAAGTGCCTGCTACTGATCCACCTACAATCATAACACGAATGTAGCGCCCCCGGCAAAAGGGACGTCAATACACTTGAATTGTACTGGTATGTATGGACAAACTTTGTCCCAAGTAAACTCAAGCCATTAAATTACATCAACAATTAATTAAGCCAGCCAACCATGTTTCCACATTTTCCTCATTTCAAATAATTCTCACACAAAGCACTTTCTACGATCAACCAATTTAACAATAACCAATCAATCACGTAAAGCACAAGTAGTCAAACAAAGGGGCAATCGGTGCCCCACAGGTTGCAAACTCTCCTGCTGTCTCCTTTCACAATTTCACATTATTGATTTTTGTATCAATTTTCAATAGCGATTTCGATCGCTTTCCATCCTTATTGCCCCTGACCACCCTTATTACCTCGGCCACCCTTATCACCCCAACCCACACCTTATTTCCCCACGTTGCGGCGCGCAACACGACCCCGCCTTACAGTTGAAAACACAACAATTTCAAACAGCAGATAAGGTACTACACACAATTTCAACAAGTTCAAATAAGCAACTTACACATTGGTTGATGTTCTCAATTTCTTCTCAAGCCAATATCAAAACCAAGTTACAAGTATTCCAAAATCGAAAATGCCCACATAATCATATTCAACAATTTACCACAATTAAGGTGTTTCAAATTCCTTCCACAATAAGCCAAATATGCCATCACAATGGTTGTTCCCAATTCTTTACCAATCTCGATTACCTTTTTATCTTTCAATTCATATTTCATACCACACCACACGTAGTTCAACATCAATCAAATGCTCAACAAGGAAATCAAAGAATTACGTAAAAATATCTCAATTTGACACATGCCAAAACAATTCGCACACATTTGGGCGATTTTACAAGAATCAAAATTAGCCATACATACCTGGTGATGAGTTTTCTTCCGTTAACTTCCTACTTTATGCTTACCCACGCTATCTTACTCTTGCCAACCTTGTTCTTGAAGACTCTTACTTCTACTCACTTCTTTTACTAGAAATCAAGTTCAATAATCATGCATGAGTGTAAAAATTCTATTTTCAAAAGCTATTATATGCAAACCCCTCTTTACCCAATTTAAAACTGAAAATCAAAGAAAATAGTTAGGGTTTTTACCTTGAAAAGATTGGGGAAGTTGAATCCTTGCCCTAAGATCCCTTGGAATTAAGATGGTTGGAACAATCTTTGAAGATGAAAGATTTCTCTCTCTAAAAACCCTCTCTTCTCTCTCTAATTTTGGTAAGATGATATGATAAAATGAAGAAGAAGTGTGTTATATTAAAGAAGAGCTCGGGTCAAAATGTTACAAAAATCCGGGCCGGGGTCAAATCTGCGGTGCACTATGCGACCGCAGAATCAACATGCGGTCCGCATAGTGACCGCAGAATTGCCCCAAATTTTACACAGGTTCTGTTAAGGAATGCGGTCACTATGCGGACCGCATGTTGATTCTGCGGTCGCAAAGTGCACCGCAGATTTGACATGCGATCGCATATCGACCGCACTTTTGACACGATTTTGGGCAACTCTCTGGAACGTTTTGCGGCAAGAATGCGGTCCGCATGTCAGGTTTGCAGTCGCATTCTTGACCGCATATTTGACATTTTTCGGAAAAATTATTCTCTACATTTTTGAAACTTAAATCACTACCAAGGGTCCGAACCGCGGCGAGCAAGCTCGCCGCGAAGAATTCTACGCATTCCTAACACATTATTCGAACCATGACACTATAGCTACTAGGTTTTATGCACAAAAATTTTACGGGGCCTTACATCCTCCCCCCCTTAAGATCATTCGTCCTCGAATGAGGATTTTGAAATAAATGAGTTGGTTTTGAAAGACATGATATGCAACCATCAAAAATTTGACTAACTCTTATATTTTAGAAAAATTTCGCCACAGTTTCCTTTGTATTATGGACATATCCACCTGTCAGGAGGGCCCCCGAAACACATTACCAAACAACAATATACAACTACAACACTTTTCACAGCTAGTATACACTTTCTTACCTCAACGAATGCACATATTCTATCATATTATTACAATTGCACAGAAACTAGTCACTTCAATTAATTCTTACCTTGTTAAACCAATTTAACACGCGAATATTTATAAGGATTTCATTTATCAAGAAAGGTTCAAGTGACCCAAGGTAACAACACATTTAACTCATTACAAAATGAAGGGGACTTTACTAATACTAAGAGGGAAACAACTTAGGCAAGATGATAGTTACTAGGAGTAGGAGGGTCATCTAATTTCTTCTAGGCTTGATCGAACAAATGGGGGTACTTTTCCTTCATCTCTTTTTCCGCTTCCCATGTGGCCTCCTCAACTTGTTGACTTCGCCATAATACTTTAACAGAGGCAACTTCCTTATTTCTCAACTTACGGACTTTCCTATCAAGAATGGCAACTGGAACTTCTTCATATGACAAATTTTCATTAACCTCTATAGCTTCGACTGGCATGATGGTGGATGGATCTCCAATCACTTTCTTCAACATGGACACATGGAATACCGGGTGCACTGATGACATCTCAAGAGGCAACTCTAGCCTATAAGCAACTTGACCAATCCTTTGAACGATCCGATATGGCCCGACATACCTAGGACTCAATTTCCCTTTCTTTCCGAATCGCATGACTCCCTTCATAGGAGATACCCTCAAGAACACCGAATCATCGACTTGAAACTCCAAATCCCTTCAACGAACGTCTGCATAGGACTTTTGACGACTCTGTGCTGTTTTCATTCTCTCATGAATAACCTTGACCTTTTCCATAGCTTCGTACACCATATCTGGCCCTAGCAATTCCGCTTCACCTACCTCAAACCACCCGATTGGTGATCTACATCTTCTCCCGTACAATGCCTCAAACGGGGCCATTTGAATGCTAGCATGATAGCTGTTATTGTAAGCAAATTCTATCAGTGGCAAGTGTTCATCCCAATTACCTTTAAAATCTAAGACACAAGCCCGCAACATATCTTCAAGCGTCCGAATGGTCCGCTCGGCCTGTCCATCGGTCTGTGGATGGAAAGCTGTGCTGAGATTCACCTGAGTTCCCAAACCTTGCTGAAACTTCTTCCAAAAGTTAGCGGTGAACTGAGCCCCGCGATCCGAGATGATAGAAAGTGGAGTGCCATGAAGCCTTACTATCTCTTTGATGTACAATCTTGCATATTGCTCCGCGGTATCAGTGGACTTGACAGGCAGGAAGTGAGCTGATTTGGTGAGTCGATCTACTATCACCCATATTGAATCGAACTTACGCTGAGTGCGAGGTAACCCCACCACGAAATCCATATTGATCATCTCCCATTTCCACCTTGGTATTTCTATAAGCTGAGTTAATCCACCAGGCCGTTGATGCTCGGCCTTCACTTGTTGACAGCTCGGACATTTAGCTACAAAGCTTGCCACATCCCTTTTCATACCGTTCCACCAATAAATCTCCTTGAGATCGTGATACATTTTCGTTGAACCAGGGTGCACAGAATACCTGGAAGTATGAGCCTCTGCCATCACTCTTTCCCAAAGCTCGTCCACATCCGGAACACATAGCCTATCTTGACACCGCAATACACCATCTTCGCTGCTGAGTACAAATGCCGAGGTCTTGTCATTCATGACTGCTTCCTTCACCCGAACCAATGCTGGATCCATGAACTGTTTTTCCTTGATTTCCGCGACCAATGATGATTCTGCTCCATTATGCACCAAGATATCTCCCTCGTCTGACGCCGAGATACGAACCCCCAAACTGGCTAATTGGTAAACCTCTCGAGCCAGGGGTCTCCGATCCACACCCAAATGAGCCAAACTACCCATGGATTTCCGACTAAGAGCGTCAGCTACCACATTTGCCTTCCCTGGATGGTACAATATGTCCACATCATAGTCCTTGAGTAGTTCTAACCACCGCCGCTGTCTCAGATTCAGCTCTTTCTGCTTGAACAAATACTGGAGGCTCTTGTGGTCCGAAAACACATCTACATGAACCCCATAAAGATAGTGTCGCCATATTTTCAAGGCAAACACAACAACTGCAAGTTCCAAATCATGCGTCGGATAATTCTTCTCATGGTTCTTGAGTTGTCTGGAAGCATAAGCTATAACCTTTCCGTGCTGCATCAATACACATCCCAAACCGACTCTGGAGGCATCACAATAGACTACAAATCCCTCTGTGCCTTCTAGCAAGGCCAATACTGGTGCCGAGGTCAATCTTGACTTCAATTCCTGGAAACTTTTCTCACATGCTTCGGACCACTGGAACTTAACTGCCTTCCGCGTCAATTTAGTCAATGGGGAAGCGAGGGTTGAGAATCCCTCTACAAACCTCCGATAGTACCCTGCCAAACCCAAGAAGCTACGAATCTCTGTCGGGGTCGTGGGTCTAGGCCAATCTTTCACCGCCGCAATCTTCTGAGGATCCACCTGAATTCCCTCACTGGAAATAACATGCCCTAGAAAGGCTATGGACTTCAACCAAAACTCACATTTTGAGAACTTGGCATACAATTGATGTCGAAGAAGGGTCTGCAACGCTGCTCTGAGGTGAACGGCATGATCTTCCCCGCTCCGAGAGTAGATGAGAATATCGTCAATGAATACAATCACAAAGGAATCTAGGAATGGCTTGAAAACCCGATTCATAAGGTCCATGAAAGCTGCTGGGGCATTGGTTAGCCCAAAAGACATAACCAAAAACTCAAAGTGACGAGTTCTGAAGGCGGTTTTAGGAATATCCTGCTCCCTGATTTTCAACTGGTGGTACCCAGACCGTAAATCAATCTTTGAGAAGAACTTCGCTCCCCGCAATTGGTCAAACAGATCATCCACTCGAGGCAAAGGATATTTATTCTTGATGGTGACTTTGTTGAGCCGATAATCAATACACATTCGAAGTGACCCATCCTTCTTTCTGACAAAGAGAACCGGAGCACCCCACGGCGACACACTCGGTCGTATGAACCCTTTCTCTAATAAATCCCTCAGCTGCTCCTTTAACTCCCTTAACTCTACTGGCGCCATTCTGTATGGTGGAATGGATATTGGCTGAGTATCCGGCATTACATCGATCCCGAAATCAATCTCCCTATCCGGCGGGATGCCTGGAAGCTCATCTGGAAACACTTCAGGAAATTCATTCACAATTGGCACGGACTCGAGGGTAGGCACCTCTGAGGTGGTGTCCGTTACCCGAACCAAGTGATAGATACACCCTTTCTTAATCATCTTCGAAGCCTTAAGGTAGGAAATAAACCTACCCCTTGGCACTACACCATTTACTCTCCATTCAATAACTGGCTCGTTAGGGAACCCGAGCCTCATAACTCTCGTTCGACAGTCAAGTTTGGCAAAGCACGAATAGAGCCAATCCATCCCCATAATTACATCAAAATCTACCATCCCAAGCTCAATAAGATCGGCCGTGGTATCACGACCACCCACCGTAACAACACAATTCCTATAGACTCGTGAGGCTGTAATAGAATCACCAATAGGAGTCGACACAGAGAACGGCTCATGAAGTTGTTCGGGTTCTATCCCAAAACTTGAAGAAATGAATGGAGTAACATAAGACAAGGAGGACCCTGGATCAATAAGGGCATAGCAATCAATAGTCTGAACAGACAGGATACCTGTAACAACATCCGGAGAAGCCTCGGCATTTTGGCGGCCACTCAATGCATAGAATCGGCTAGGTCCACCCCTACCCCGAGCTCCACCCCTAGCTGCACCACGCCCTGCTGCTGCTGGAGTACGCGCCGATGATGTAGCAGCTGAAGAACCGGATGACCGAGCAGATCCCCTACCTATACCCCGACGGGGTGCACGGCAGTCCCGCCGAATGTGACCTCTCACCCCGCACCCAAAGCACACCTGGAAGGTCAAGGTAGCAAGTTTCCGTATGAAATCTCCCACACTCGGGGCATGTAGGTCTCCCCTGCCGCCGGGATCTCACCCTAGGATGACCGGACTGACGAGACCTCCCGCCGTCCGAACCGAGTCTCGAGTAACGGCCCTGCTGATGACCGTGCACGGATGGTGGTGCACTCGCGGAGGACCGAGCATATGACCGGGATGGCCCCGATGACCCCCTCCCCGGAAGTGATCTCCCCGAACGACCCATTGACCGGCCCCTGCTGCTACTCTCTCTTTTCGCACGAATCTTCAACTTCCTAGGCCTCTGTGGCCCGAGCAAACCCCACGATCCTCCCATAGTTCATATCCGAGTGCAAAGCTGCTGTGGCGGCCTCATTCACTACCAAAAGGCTAAGGCCCCGAACAAACCGTCGAACCCGGGCATCCATGGTCGACACTAAATGAGGAGCATACTTGGACAACCTTACGAACTCCATGTGATACTCCCAAACACTCATACTCCCCTGTTTGAGAACCTCGAACTCAGTGGCATGGGCTGCCATTGCCTTAGCAGGTAAGAAGTGGTCCATAAATGCATCCACGAACTCATCCCATCCGGCCGGAGGGCTCCCTTCCTCACGGGAATCCTCCCACATTTCGAACCATGAACGTGCCGCTCCCTTCAGCCTGTAAGAGGCCAACTCTACCCCCTCTATATCTGTAGCCTTCATCACTCGAGGGTCTTGTATATCTCATCAAGGAATTCCTGTGGGTCAGCCTCTGGATCGGTGCCTGAAAATTCCGGAGGGGCCAATCGCAAGAATTGATGGACTCTGGAGCCAAAGGAATCTCCCTGTCCGCTGGAGGATGCAGGGGCATCATGGGATCTCTGGGCCTGGGCAGCCACTAACTGTGTTAACATATGAATGGCTCCCCTAAGATCTTCATTAGAGATACCAGAGCCCGAAGCGGGAACTGTATCTGAGTCAGGAACACCGGCAGGAGGAATGGTGGCATCCTCTGCCGCGACTGGAATAGGGACACTTGGGTTTTGAACAGATGGGCCAGGCAAATTCGGGACTGGTGGGTCATTCTCTCCCACGGCATCGGGTACATGATTAACAGTCGCACTTGGGCCGGCATTGGCCCTAAGGCCGAGTCTAGCCTTCTTCTTAGGTGCCATATTCTGAAAATTTGGGAACAAGGCGCGAATTAGACACAGGATATCTCCACATTGCACTTTACCACACGATATAGATTAACAAAGAAGTAGGTAAATTCCTAAATGCCCGTGTAGCCCCCTACTTATATGATGTGGTCGACAACACACCTATAAGAAGGGCACTACTAGACATGGCTCCGAGACATCCTAGGACACTTTAAAACCTTAAGCTCTGATACCAAGTTTGTCACGCCCCAAATCGAGGAACATGACCGGCGCCTGACCGGGTTGCCCCAGTCAAGCGGACCTGGGTGCCTTTCATTCCCACGCGTTACCCCTGTGTTGATTGTTTCTCATTAACCAAATATCTTACTAACCATGAATGATTTCACATTAAGCAAATAAAACCATACGAGTGATTCATTAACAAGTTTGCAATTTTTACAACGCCCGACATAACATAATGTATACATAATACTGGAGTCCCACAGTTTACATGTCTACAAAGCCTCTAGGATACAAAAAGGGAAATACAATACTTGCCGGTAACAAGGCTCCGGCTATACCTTACAAAACCAAAATGAAATTTAAACCGAAGTGGCATGAACCACACAAGGCCCCGAGGAAGAAAGGGGCTCACCAAAAACGGGCAGTGGAGGATGAAAGATACTACTGCCGATGAGCTGAAGTGCCTGCTACTGATCCACCTACAATCATAACACGAATGTAGCGTCCCCGGCAAAAGGGACGTCAGTACACTTGAATTGTACCGGTATGTATGGACAAACTTTGTCCCAAGTAAACTCAAGCCATTAAATTACATCAACAATTAATTAAGCCAGCCAACCATGTTTCCACATTTTCCTCATTTCAAATAATTCTCACACAAAGCACTTTCTACGATCAACCAATTTAACAATAACCAATCAATCACGTAAAGCACAAGTAGTCAAACAAAGGGGCAATCGGTGCCCCACAGGTTGCAAACTCTCCTGCTGTCTCCTTTCACAATTTCACATTATTGATTTTTGTATCAATTTTCAATAGCGATTTCGATCGCTTTCCATCCTTATTGCCCCCGACCACCCTTATTACCTCGGCCACCCTTATCACCCCAACCCACACCTTATTTCCCCACGTTGCGGCGCGCAACACGACCCCGCCTTACAGTTGAAAACACAACAATTTCAAACAGCAGATAAGGTACTACACACAATTTCAACAAGTTCAAATAAGCAACTTACACATTGGTTGATGTTCTCAATTTCTTCTCAAGCCAATATCAAAACCAAGTTACAAGTATTCCAAAATCGAAAATGCCCACATAATCATATTCAACAATTTACCACAATTAAGGTGTTTCAAATTCCTTCCACAATAAGCCAAATATGCCATCACAATGGTTGTTCCCAATTCTTTACCAATCTCGATTACCTTTTTATCTTTCAATTCATATTTCATACCACACCACACGTAGTTCAACATCAATCAAATGATCAACAAGGAAATCAAAGAATTACGTAAAAATTTCTCAATTTGACACATGCCAAAACAATTCGCACACATTTGGGCGATTTTACAAGAATCAAAATTAGCCATACATACCTGGTGATGAGTTTTCTTCCGCTAACTTCCTACTTTATGCTTACCCACGCTATCTTACTCTTGCCAACCTTGTTCTTGAAGACTCTTACTTCAACTCACTTCTTATTACTAGATATCAAGTTCAATAATCATGCATGAGTGTAAAAATTCTATTTTCAAAAGCTATTATATGCAAACCCCTCTTTACCCAATTTAAAACTGAAAATCAAAGAAAATAGTTAGGGTTTTTACCTTGAAAAGATTGGGGAAGTTGAATCCTTGCCCTAAGATCCCTTGGAATTAAGATGGTTGGAACAATCTTTGAAGATGAAAGATTTCTCTCTCTAAAAACCCTCTCTTCTCTCTCTAATTTTGGTAAGATGATATGATAAAATGAAGAAGAAGTGTGTTATATTAAAGAAGAGCTCGGGTCAAAATGTTACAAAAATCTGGGCCGGGTCAATTATGCGGTGCACTATGCGACCGCAGAATCAACATGCGGTCCGCATAGTGACCGCAGAATTGCCCCCAATTTTACACAGGTTCTGTTAAGGAATGCGGTCACTATGCGGACCGCATGTTGATTCTACGGTCGCAAAGTGCACCGCAGATTTGACATGCGATCGCATATCGACCGCACTTTTCAACACGATTTTGGGCAACTCTCTGGAACGTTTTGCGGCAAGAATGCGGTCCGCATGTCAGGTTTGCAGTCGCATTCTTGACCGCATATTTGACATTTTTCGGAAAAATTATTCTCTACATTTTTGAAACTTAAATCACTACCAAGGGTCCGAACCGCGGCGAGCAAGCTCGCCGCGAAGAATTCTACGCATTCCTAACACATTATTCTGACCATTACGGGAATTTACCACTCCGTCATGTTGCAATTGCATGTTTTATGCTTTTATATCAGTGTTAGGGTCTATCGGGTGAGTTAGGAGTGAATTGGATTGAAAATGAGGCATATAGCCTTTGGGAAAGAAACTTGAATAAGGAAAGTCAACCCGGAGTTGACTATTTGGTTAGAGGGCTCGGAATCGGATTCCGATGATTCGGTTAGTTCCGGAAGGTGATTTGTGACTTAGGGGAGCGATCGGAATTGAATTTGGAGGCCCGGTGTAGAAATAGGCTTGAATTGGCTAAGGTTGAATTTTGGCGAAATCCGAACGGTAGGTGAGATTTTGATCCGGGGGTCGGAATGGAATTCCGACAGTGGCAGTAGCTTCGTTAGGTGATTTTGGATGTGCCTGCAAAATTTCAGGTCATTCGGACATCGTTTGGTCGGGTTTTTGATCGAATGTGTAAATCGGAAAGTTTTAAGAAATTTAGGCTTGAATCCGTGTGTAATTGGTGATTTTGATGTTTAGTATGGTGTTTTTATGGTTGGAATAAGTTCGTATCATGTTTTGGAGTATGTTGGTGGTTTTTGTTGGGGTCCCGGGAGTCTCGGGATGAATTCGGGGGTCCAAACGGACCATTGTTGAAAGAAAAGAGAAAAATCTGGTTGCTGTCATAACCTCAGCAGACAATTGCTCTCCGCGATCGCGGGGATGGGGATGCGATCGCGTAGAGCGGGGAGATAAGGCATCGCGATCGCAGGGTAAGAGTCGCGATCGCGTAGAATTGATCGGGTGTTGATCGCGATCGCAGGCCAATATACGCGATCGCGTAGAAGAAGAAATGGGTCCAGGAGAAATATGCTACGCGATCGCAGGAGTGAAGGATGCGATCGCGTGAGGCAGGGTGACTGTGCTTCGCGATCGCGTGAAGGAAGTCGCGATTGCGTGAGGCCGTGAATTTGAGCATCGCGATCGCGTGAGGAAGATCGCGATCGCGTAGAAGAACCTGTTCTGGCAGTGAACTTAAGTCCAGAAACAGAGAGTTACGGGTTTACACCCCCAAAACTCAATTTCAAGCCCTAGAGAGAAGAAAACTCGAGGAAATCACCGAGAAGTCATCGGGTATCGTCGGAGGTAAGATTCTTGACTCAAAAACATCAATTTATGGTAGTATTAACATCAATCTTCATGAAATTGGGTTGAAATCTTGAAGAAATGTGGCCGAAGTTTTGAAAACGGGATTTTTGGATTTGGGAGGCCATTTGAACTCCGATTTCGATAAATTTTATATGCACGGACTCGTGGTGAGATAAGGATCGCGTTGGTGCTAATTTCGGAATTTTCCGAGCAGTGGGGCCCGGGGTCGGGTTTTACCAACTTAGTGTAATTATGCTAATTTCATGTAAATTGAAGTGGGTTATGATTATTTGACCCGTATTTGATGTAATTATTGTGGTTTGACTAGATTCCACGCACGAGGGAGCTAAATTCAAAGGAAAGGACATTGCGGAGTAGTCGTCGCGCCGTATTGAGGTGAGTAATAGATGTGGGTGATGACCAGCGGGTTCGAAACCCCGGTATACCACTTTGTGACGCTGTATAGCGGCGAGACACGCACACTCTTGAGAGTGCGGGGTCGATCATGAACTGGAGACTACATATTAGTCCAACCCGTTGATATTGTATTATTGGCTATTCTAGAGCCGTCGAACCTCCTTCTCGGATGGTTGCATATATATATATATATATTGTGATAATGGCCACTCTTGAGCCGAGGAACCCCCTTCTTGGGCGGTTGAGTATACATGTGGGCCGTGAGCCGGTTATTGGATCCCGCGAGGATCGTTATCATTGTCTTATCACATAGACATGCTAGTTTACTACTAGTCCGCAGCTATTTTTGGTTATTATGCTAATTCCAATCTCTGGAACTTGATATTACTGTTTTCTAACTGAAAAATGATAAAAGAGTTTTCAAAAACTACTTTTGAGCTTGCGAGGCTGTATCTGCATATTAGCTGACTAGTAGTGGATCGGGCTGCACGCCGCAGCGAGATATATGTTGGATCGGACTGCACGCCGCAGGAATATCTCTATGAGATGTGCTTGGGCTGTAGGAGCCCCTCCGGAGTCTGAACCCCCGCAGTGAGCACGGGTACCCAAAATTGGAGTCGGGCTACACGCCGTAGCGGTCATATCATGCATTGCATTGCATTTAGCTACATCTGCTAGCTCTTATGCTATTTATTGGTATTTGTTGGTACAGGTACAGTGAAGGTTGATTCTATGACAGGGTAGCTGATTATAGCTTTACATAGTGCTTTATTGCAGATTTCTTATCTGCGCTGTCTTACCCTTGTTTATTACCACTGAGTCTGGCAGTACTCATTTTACTCCCTGCACCTCGTGTGCAGATCCAGGTACCTCTCAGCAGTGATCCAGTAGCTGTGCGAGGCGACATCTGTGGGATATACGAGGTAGCTGCAGAGTCCGCAGGACCCGATATTCCTTCTTACTGTCTTGGTTTTTGTATTGACTTTTCTTTCCGCACTTGGTATCTTGTAAACCTTTATACACTCATGTTCAGTAGAGGCTCATGACTCTTGACCCTTGGTCTATGGGAGTTGATGTATTATGGGACTTGGTTTTCTGTTTTCGTTATATGTATCACTGTTATTTCGTAAATTAATATGCTTAAATGGGCTAAAGAGAGCTTCTAGCCCCGTGGTTGATGTTGATTGGTCAGGCTGGCTTAGCAATGTGTCGGGCGCCATCACGACCGGATTTGGGGTCGTGACAAGCGGTGAGGTGCCACACAGGTAAATCTAGATGATGATGGGGTGGTTAGTAGAGTCTTGTGGATCGGTACGGGGACGCCTGTACTTATCCTCGGGAGGCTGCGAACCTTTAGGAAACACTTCACATTTCTTGGAATTCTTATCGTGCGTATTTGATTCAGCTTGAGATATAATTTTGAAATTCCTTCCGTACGTCCGTGTACGCATCGAGCGCTCAGTAATGTAATTGCCTTATGGCTTATGATTTCCTCGAACGAGGGGCGAGATATAATCTCGGTGAGTTCATGTTGGGCCAGTCAGGATGACTTGAGGCTGGACCTTGTTTATGACTTGAGCATTGAGGTGCTGATTTTGTGAGTGGTGGCAATAGATAATGTATTGAGGGTTTGAAACCCCGTATTTGCACTATAAAGTGATGTGCTGAGATGGAATACGCGTCATGTGACGAGCGTGGTGGTATTGTGATTGGGGATTTGGACTTGATCCTTCCCAATTGATAAATTACTGTGTAAAGTGACTAAGACTGGGCTTATATCTATGTACTTGGGCTAGTAGCCATGTTTGAGGCCTTGTGCCGATCTGTAGAGTATTATGGAAGGTTTACTAATGGATGAGTTGTTAATTGTTCGACTCTTATCTAAACTGTTGTGTAGCCCCGAGCTATGGGCATGGTGAATAATTATCATATCTCGTAATTGGAAGGTAAAGTGCCTTAGGTGTAGTGGAACAAGTTTAAACTCAGGAAGACTAAAATGATTATGCTATGTGTATCCTGGTGGAAGGTATTGTGCTGAAATGCTAAATTGAGGTGAGGTAGGTGGGTTGATTCTCATGTGTAATTGAAAGGTATTGATATGTGTTATGATTCGAGCAGATACATCGCAGGTTCAAGTATAAATTGTGATGATATAATTCGGGTAGTATTGATATTTAATGTTGTTGAAATACATTGTGATATCTTGTTGAGTTGTGGAAGTATATCTAGGATGGTTTGGTGATTCTCCGGCAGGTGGATAGGCCAATTTACAAAGGAAACTCTGCCGGAATTTTTGAAAAATTCGGGACTTAGAAAAGATTTTGTCACGTAAAGAGGGGGCGTAACCGTTGTGTGTGAATGAATGCAAGAATTGCAAAAGAGTTAAAATTTCTGATGATTCGAATCTCCGCCGAAGCTTGTAAATGACTTGAGTTTAATATCATACTAACATTTCGGCATCACTTGAGTAATACCGATATGAGTGGTTGAAAGTGCTTTGATGAATGGCTTCGAGCTAAGTTGGGGAGGTTGCTATTGATTAACTGATTGCACTATTGTGTGCTATGTTGATTCTGTCTCTAAGTATGTTGGGAAAATTCTGATAAAGGTTATGGTGCTTCGTAGATGTGAAGAAATACTAGGGTATTTTGAACCGAGGTTGGTAAGGAATGCTTGGTGTATAGAAAAGAGTGATAGCTAATAGTATCTGTATGTAATCATGATCTGCAGTGTCAAAATTCTAATAAGGCACGAGTGGTTCTGTTCAATAAGACAGTTGAATTACAGCTGAATAAGGATGACTGACGCCCGAGAATTGTTTACGGTGTTCAAGATTTTACTTGTAACAGTCAGGTGTCTCAAAATTGTGCATGTGGCTAAAGATGGTGGGTTCGTTAGAAGAGATCGGTACTTGTGTTATATTATGTGAATGATGGGATTCTATGTAATCCGTATTGGAAGGTAATGATAACGAATTCAAATCGCAAAAGGTTCTTCAAAATAAAGTATTGTAGGATGTGATCCTTCTGGAAATATTGAGAGAGTATTCAGTGGCCTATATGTCTCAGACCGTGTGGTCTTATGTACGAGTCTCGTGTGGAATGAGTTCATGTGTTATGGTGCTACAGTAGTGGCTAATATTAAATCAAAGATGAATCAGAAAGGAAACTGGGTAAATGGAATGACTTGTTAATAAACCGAAGCGGTATGATAAAGAATACGACTAATTCCTGGTATGTGGTTGAAGTAAGGAGTCTTGCAGATATTGTGCAATAAAGCTTTTGAGTGTTGGCAGTCGTGTAACCCGATATGAGTATAATATGGGTATAAGGACTCAGTCCTGGCAGTTTAACTTATGCAATGAATGGGAAGAAATAGTTTGTGATGTGTTTTATCATGGTTTGAAGATGAGTATATTCCTATCGATATGCGAAGCGTGGAATGTGTAATGAGTTTTCTTCTATATGGGATCACGAAAGTCCTTGACTAGTTGAGTGCGCCAATGTTGAGGCGGAGGAAAGGGATATGAATTTTCATGTTGTCTTAGTGTGATATGGTATACACGATGTGTTATGGAAAGTTGATAATGGTATATTCTAGGTTTTGAGATCAGTTCATAATATATGGAAAGTCAATAAAATTATTGAGCAGCGCGGACAACTGCTGGTGATTTAAGAAAATGGTACTGCTATTCTAGTAATTTGGCAGGGTATATGGTGCAAAGGGACAAGGTAATGTAAACTGATAATATCCATGGTAGAGTGGTATTCTCTTGTTGGATCGACTAAAATAATTGAGTCGTTGATGGCATAATGAAATTTCTGAATGGCTGTCGTAGTATGAATGGACGCTTGATGTGCGTTATGTATATGTACGGTGAAATACGGAATGAGGCATAGTGATTCATATGTTATATATGTGTAGGAGACTTGAAATTCTCGTTAATCCGCCTATGCAGTAGTTGTATATCGTGTGCATCGACACCGTTTTGTGATTATTGGAAATCGGAAGCCTTAGAGGCTCTCTCTTGACTTGATAAAACGAATTCGGATTATGATACTTGATTGCTGACTGGTTGACATAAGCCAGGTCGTCTAGACTAATGTGATATGGACGATGTCGGAAAATGACACAAATTGCGTAGCAGAGAGCATCAGAGTATGCTCCAACAGAGTAGTTGTACACGGGACCAGCGGACGGCTGGTAGGCATTGCTTTGTCAGTTGGACCTTAGTGGCGGATGTTAGTGTAGAAGTATCTATCATTGATTCAGTTCCAGTATTGAGAAACGTTGTCAGATGCGTTTCATGTGGCCAAACTTGAGGCGATATATGTTTATTATGATGAGCAACTTGACTCGACGCGTATTCATTTGACGAGGGTTACTTGGATCGGGTGGCACGCCGCCACGGGTATGGTATCTAGATCGGGTGGCACGCCGCCACGGGTATGTCATTGGAGCGGGTTGCACGCCGCAACAGTGTAATGTGAAAATAGAGTTAGTTATAAGTTACTTTGTATACAATACTTCCTAGCTTTTAAGGAATAGTCTGTATTGGGTATCGCTCGGGAATAGCACATCGGTGATGTCCTTTCAAGATTTGATAGCATACATTAATTGTTTCACCGTGGGTGAGGTTGATTGCTTGAGTTCAGACCTAGATCTGTGCATGGATGACCTTTTTGAGCTTGGTAACTTGAGGTGTTTCATGAGTAATAGTGTTTGGATAGAATCATAAATTGTGGCAAGGCCACGTGATGTTATGACCTCTCGAGGAGGATTCGGGTACTTTATTTCTATAATACGAGACGCGATCTCAGTTCTATATTATGATGGCATAGAGGGATTAAATTGCAGCTCTATTTGCTGGAGACAGTTGTCATGATTTGAGCTGTCATGATTCGAGTGTGTGCAGACGTTTCTATTGGAGCCTATGTTGTGCTCGTCGTGGCTTAGGCCGGTGTTGAGGTGTCTTATTACCAGTGCGATGTGTTATAATCGAAATGGTCGTTGGAGCCAATAATGAATGTGAGTATATGTGATTTTAGTTGGTTAGAAAGGTAATACCGAGATTTGGGTCCGAAATCTATTGTGGTATCAGTTAAAAGTGAAATGGATTCATGAATGGTTGACCTGAGAGATGGGTTCGATATATCGCGTGTCTGGTTGCCGTGGGCATGATGTGGAGGTGTTGGAATAAGACTCTATCTAATGAAAGAGGTTTTCAGTTAGTATTTGGTGATTGTGGCCAGTTGTTGTGATTAGAGACTATCGTCTCGAGTGATTGGGTTGTGTGATACATCATATGATCTCACCCGGAGTGGTGAGTATGGCTTATTGCAGTGGATTCTAGTGTATCCTGAGTACAGGAATGGGATTAGCAATTGGTATATGATTTCAGAAAGTACAATGTGATTTATGGTTCAGATGGGCTGTGAAATTTTGACTATATGGTGTTTTCGGACTTGCATGAGATAGGGTGACGTATGATCGCCCGAATATATGCTTGGTAAGGTCATTCAGGCTATTGAGTTGCTTCTAGTACCACTCCGGTACGCTCGAGGACGAGCGTTTGTTTAAGTTGGGGAGAATGTAACGACCCGACCCGTCGTTACGGGAATTTACCACTCCGTCATGTTGCAATTGCATGTTTTATGCTTTTATATCAGTGTTAGGGTCTATCGGGTGAGTTAGGAGTGAATTGGATTGAAAATGAGGCATATAGCCTTTGGGAAAGAAACTTGAATAAGGAAAGTCAACCCGGAGTTGACTATTTGGTTAGAGGGCTCGGAATCGGATTCCGATGATTCGGTTAGTTCCGGAAGGTGATTTGTGACTTAGGGGAGCGATCGGAATTGAATTTGGAGGCCCGGTGTAGAAATAGGCTTGAATTGGCTAAGGTTGAATTTTGGCGAAATCCGAACGGTAGGTGAGATTTTGATCCGGGGTCGGAATGGAATTCCGACAGTTGCAGTAGCTCCGTTAGGTGATTTTGGATGTGCCTGCAAAATTTCGGGTCATTCGGACATCGTTTGGTCGGGTTTTTGATCGAATGTGTAAATCGGAAAGTTTTAAGAAATTTAGGCTTGAATCCGTGTGTAATTGGTGATTTTGATGTTTAGTATGGTGTTTTTATGGTTGGAATAAGTTCGTATCATGTTTTGGAGTATGTTGGTGGTTTTCGTTGGGGTCCCGGGAGTCTCGGGATGAATTCGGGGGTCCAAACGGACCATTGTTGAAAGAAAAGAGAAAAATCTGGTTGCTGTCATAACCTCAGCAGACAATTGCTCTCCGCGATCGCGGGGATGGGGATGCGATCGCGTAGAGCGGGGAGATAAGGCATCGCGATCGCAGGGTAAGAGTCGCGATCGCGTAGAATTGATCGGGTGTTGATCGCGATCGCGGGCCAATATACGCGATCGCGTAGAAGAAGAAATGGGTCCAGGAGAAATATGCTACGCGATCGCAGGAGTGAAGGATGCGATCGCGTGAGGCAGGGTGACTGTGCTTCGCGATCGCGTGAAGGAAGTCGCGATCGCGTGAGGCCGTGAATTTGAGCATCGCGATCGCGTGAGGAAGATCGCGATCGCGTAGAAGAACCTGTTCTGGCAGTGAACTTAAGTCCAGAAACAGAGAGTTACGGGTTACACCCCCAAAACTCAATTTCAAGCCCTAGAGAGAAGAAAACTCGAGGAAATCACCGAGAAGTCATCGGGTATCGTCGGAGGTAAGATTCTTGACTCAAAAACATCAATTTATGGTAGTATTAACATCAATCTTCATGAAATTGGGTTGAAATCTTGAAGAAATGTGGCCGAAGTTTTGAAAACGGGATTTTTGGATTTGGGAGGCCATTTGAACTCCGATTTCGATAAATTTTATATGCACGGACTCGTGGCGAGATAAGGATCGCGTTGGTGCTAATTTCGGAATTTTCCGAGCAGTGGGGCCCGGGGTCGGGTTTTACCAACTTAGTGTAATTATGCTAATTTCATGTAAATTGAAGTGGGTTATGATTATTTGACCCGTATTTGATGTAATTATTGTGGTTTGACTAGATTCCACGCACGAGGGAGCTAAATTCAAAGGAAAGGACATTGCGGAGTAGTCGTCGCGCCGTATTGAGGTGAGTAATAGATGTGGGTGATGACCAGCGGGTTCGAAACCCCGTATACCACTTTGTGACGCTGTATAGCGGCGAGACACGCACACTCTTGAGAGTGCGGGGTCGATCATGAACTGGAGACTACATATTAGTCCAACCTGTTGATACTGTATTATTGGCTATTCTAGAGCCGTCGAACCTCCTTCTCGGATGGTTGCATATATATATATATATTGTGATAATGGCCACTCTTGAGTCGAGGAACCCCCTTCTTGGGCGGTTGAGTATATATGTGGGCCGTGAGCCAGTTATTGGATCCCGCGAGGATCGTTATCATTGTCTTATCATATAGACATGCTAGTTTACTACTAGTCCGCAGCTATTTTTGTTATTATGCTAATTCCAATCTCTGGAACTTGATATTACTGTTTTCTAACTGAAAAATGATAAAAGAGTTTTCAAAAACTACTTTTGAGCCTGCGAGGCTGTATCTGCATATTAGCTGACTAGTAGTGGATCGGGCTGCACGCCGCAGCGAGATATATGTTGGATCGGACTGCACGCCGCAGGAATATCTCTATGAGATGTGCTTGGACTGTAGGAGCCCCTCCGGAGTCTGAACCCCCACAGTGAGCACGGGTACCCAAAATTGGAGTCGGGCTACACGCCGTAGCGGTCATATCATGCATTGCATTGCATTTAGCTACATCTCCTAG
This sequence comes from Nicotiana noctiflora, assembly GCA_032618575.1. Taxonomy (NCBI): domain Eukaryota; kingdom Viridiplantae; phylum Streptophyta; class Magnoliopsida; order Solanales; family Solanaceae; genus Nicotiana; species Nicotiana noctiflora. The sequence goes on along the minus strand of JASVEL010004076.1, from coordinate 25,935 downwards.
CTGTTATGCTATTTATTGGTATTTGTTGGAACAGGTACAGTGAAGATTGATTCTATGACAGGGTAGCTGATTATAGCTTTACATAGTGCTTTATTGCGGATTTCTTATCTGCGCTGTCTTACCCTTGTTTATTACCACTGAGTCTGGCAGTACTCATTTTACTCCCTGCACCTTGTGTGCAGATCCAGGTACCTCTCAGCAGTGATCCAGTAGCTGTGCGAGGCGACATCTGTGGGATATACGAGGTAGCTGCAGAGTCCGCAGAATCCGATATTCCTTCTTACTGTCTTGATTTTGTATTGACTTTTCTTTCCGCACTTGGTATCTTGTAAACCTTTTTACACTCATGTTCAGTAGAGGCTCATGACTCTTGACCCTTGGTCTATGGGAGTTGATGTATTATGGGACTTGGTTCCCCGTATTCGTTATATGTATCACTGTTATTTCGTAAATTAATATGCTTAAATGGGCTAAAGAGAGCTTCTAGCTCCGTGGTCGATTGTGATTGGTCAGGCTGGCTTAGCAATGTGCTGGGCGCCATCACGACCGGATTTGGGGTCGTGACAAATATTCCACATTAACTCATAGCTACTAGGTTTTATGCACAAACATTTTACGGGGCCTTACAGATATCTTATTTGTGCAGGATAATGGCCCTAAAGAGAGCTCGACGTGGTGCTAGCTCTTCTAGGCAACCTACTTATGATGAGTCTAGGTTTGTTTGCGAAGAAGCGGAGAAGGGATTTCACATTAACGCGGCCAAGAAGTGGCTCCAAAAGGTAGAAGTTGACCGGATAGCTATCCGCTCGGAGAAGCTGGAAATATATGATGACATTTGGAGGTGCGAGATAGAGTTCCTCTATGACTCACCTCCTAATGTGAACAAGATGCTTGTCCAGAAATTCTACGCCAATGCTCCTTACGCTATGGTCAGATAGAGGTAAGCATGTTGATGCCCATATTCCTACTATTAGGCAGATACTTAGACTACCCATGGACACTAGTGATGTCGACTATTACCATGATAGGCCACGTCTCACATGGGACATGCTAATAGAGGCCTTATGTGTAGACGGCATCCCGATGTGGATTAGGAATAAGACTCTGCACTCTAACTACTTTACACACATAGCCAAATGTTGGTTCTCTATAATATGCAACCGTATCTTTCCCTCGAGCAACACCACGGATGTTAACTTTAATAGGACACTTTTGACTTGGTGTTTTGTAACACAGCGGGATGTTGATATCGCCCGCTTAGTTAGTGATGAGATGGTTTTGAGGGGATCCCTCACTGCCGTTTTTATTACCCATCTCTTGTCACTACACTGTGTCTCCTCCATCAGACCCCAGTAACTGCAACTAATGGTGAGCTACTCCCAAAAGCTCCATTTAGAGCTGCTCAAATCCGGGTTGGACGAGACATAACCCCAATTGACTTGGATGAGGAGGACGATCCTGTACCGGTTGCCCGGGCCAGGCACTCCACGGATTCAGCCGGACCTTCCAGGCCTACTCCTCGTGGAGCAAGTATGTCTAGGTCCGAGTCCACACGACCTATGCTTAGGTCCATGGAGAAGGAGGTTGCTGATCCGCGCACATCCGTTGATGGCTTGCACACACGGCTAGACACCATGTCTACAAGGCAAGCCCGATCAGAAAACAGGTTTATGGAATGGTTTAGAGCACTTAGACGAGCATGCCATGTAGACCCATCCACAGTCTCCGACTCTGAGTGAGTCTCAGGTAAGTTTTCTTGCCCCTCTTGTGCTTTAATTTTTATTTATGTCATGGGGACATGACATATTTTTAAGTGTGGGATGGGTGACTTATCTTGTACATGATGTATATATTAGTTGTAGTAGTTAATATAAAATAATAAAAACACAAAAAAATCATAAAATTTTAAAAAATCCAAAAATATGAGTAGAGGACTCTTCATGTTGACAGACTATTTAGGACAAGTACTCTTGAGGGAAGTAGTCCACGTAGGAATTTTTCTTTCTTTTATTTTCTTTTTATAGGTAGTGTATCATCTCCCCCTTTGTTTTTCTTTTGACCACGGTTCTTTTCCAAGGGTTTTTATTTGAACCGGGTTAGGTAGATTTTTTCTTTTCTTAGGATTAGAGGTAAAAGGGCAACATGTAACCCCGAATATGCACATTAGCAAAAGTGTAAATTGAACTTGAGAATGTATCTTCTACGCTTGACTGTAGAATCTCAATATGCCTTAAACTACACAATAATACTTGCTTGAACATCGATAGGACTTTGTAGATAAACTGGATCCCAAATGAGTTGCATGCCATGTGTGTGTGAGGTTTTACTTACATTGTATGCTTTACATGATGCCTAGAACTTGCCATGTGTGTTTGCAAAGCGAAATAGAAGTTGTTTGGTTGTAGAAAGGACAGAGGCACTTCTTTGTGTAACCCCATATACCAATAGACATGAATTCATCCGAACATTATATCTTAGTTTACCCCTTTGAGCCTAAAGCCTATTCTTTGATAACCCTTGAATGTCCGTCAAATATGTATAATGTTCTACTTTACCTCCTAGAAGCACTTGTATTGTAATGAATATGCAAAAGTTTAAGTGTGGGGTGAAGGGAAATTGAAAAAGGGAAAATCAAGAATTAATGATAGAAAATAGTGGACTGGTCCAAAAGTTTAAGTGAGGGGTGAAGGGAAATTGAAAAAGGGAAAATCAAGAATTAATGATAGAAAATAGTGGACTGGTCCAAAATAATGTTGCAAAGCAATGAGACAAAGAGCTATATCAATGAATATGTAAAAATTAGAAAGGCCAGTTACATCAACAAAAGAAAAGTGGGGGTTAAAAGTAAAGAAAGGTGAAGGAATGTTTATGGGAGACATAAGGAAGAAAACAAAAAGGGAAGATGTGAAAAGGAAAAGGAAAAGTGCTTAGGGAGGCTAGTCACTATAACCAAAAGTATCCTACCCATCCCATAGCCAACATTACAGCCCTTAAATACCTCTTGATCTATGATTGAATAACTCGATTAGTGGAGTATTACACTAAGGACAAGCCTATGGTGTGTATGTATGCATATAAATGTTCTTTGTTGAGAGTGAGTGAATTTTTCTGATATTTATAAGTTCCATGTCTTTGAATTGTTAATGTGTGAGAACTTCTCTCAATAAATTTTGTGAGGCCATGTAATTCAAGAGGAAGAAGGTAAATTTGCAAGTTTTTGGTAATAAGTAGAGTAAGTAATAATTTGCGAGCATGAGAGTTTGCGGTTAAGTAAAGATTGTGCATATCTTAGGTTGTTCATGTATAAGAGCTTTTGTGACATATTTTGGGGGAGACAAAATTTTTTAAATTGGCCTAAAGTGTGATTAAGGATGCTCGAGGACGAGCAAAGGTTTAAGTGTGGGTTATTGATAATAGGTGAATTTGACTATAATTATTCCCTAAGTAATCACACTTTGTTATGGTATTATTGTTGTTTATAAGGACAAAATGCTTTGATTAGTCTTTGTTTGTGTGTTATAGGTACATGTGATGCAATGGATGCTAAGAAGAGCTATTTTGGAGTCATATGTTGATGAAAAGGCCAAGAGAAGAGCTAAGGTGAAAAGAGCTGGAAAAAGCCGCAGCACAGTTCCTCCACGGTTCATTCGCGGTCGCTGATGAACCGCAAATAATTAGGCTTTTTGAAGTTTTACTGTTCGCGGTCGGCTTGCGGCCGCGAACCACTGCGGAAGGCGATGCCCAGTTCTCCTAATTGGATTCAAACTTGGTTTTTTTTAGCCCTATAACCTCTATATAAACTCCTAGTTTGCCCAATGGAGGCATGTTGTCTTTAATTCAATACTTTTGCAAGATATTTAGTAAGAGAGAATCCTCTCAACTCCTTCTTTTTATTTTATATCAAGTATTTCTTTATGATTTAAATTATTATTCTTGTTTCTTCAAGCATGAGTAGCTAAATCCTTTTCTAAGGATTTGATGGAACCTATTGAGTGATGAACTTATCGTTTATGTGATTACAAATTGTAACTTAGATTTCTATTTGTTCAACTTCATTTTTCTTATAGTTAATTGGTAGAGCTCCTAATTAGCGATGCCTATTTAGTGTTTGCATAACTTGGAAAAGTAAGGAGCAAACGATATAGAAAATGGCCACTCAAACCTTAATTATCTGGTGTCCTATGCTGCTCGGTGGCTCCCATGTCTTGTGTACCGGCAAGGACCTCAGACTAGTCCCCAGCCTACTGCTGCTGTGCTGCTGGGACATGTGCTGGTGGCTCAGCTGATTGTGCAACAGAAAACTCCTCATGCCAATGTAATCACAACTCCCTCAGTGTTGGGGAGTTTCCTCTTCTTCCTAGGCCTAAGCTCCTCAGCTGGTGGCTGCTCGGCGGGATTCTCTATAGTAGGCTCCTCAAATAACAAGTCTAGTGGCAGCTGGTCCACCACTAGCTTGTCCACATGTGTCGTCAATGTTGCTACATCCTCCTTTGAGGACTTTGTTTTCCTGAGCTTCATGTGTTCCTTTGCCAAGCTCTTCAATGCTTTGTTGTGTTCGCCAACTAACTTGGCCAAGGAATCCTGCTTCTCCATCATTTCTTCCTGGTTGGCCAGGATTTTCTGCAAGGTATCCTCAATCGAAGCAGGTACCTCAACCGTAAGCTGCTGTCAAAGTGGACAACTTGGATGTCACTGCTGACATCCAGTTGTTCAGACTGGCTAGTGAATGAGTGAGCTACTTGGCGGTGAACCTGTGAGTCTTGGAAATCGGAACCACTAGCTCGGCTGAAGTAGAAGGTGGTGGTGTAGAAGACCCTGGGGCAACAAACTGGTATCAATGGGCTACTCAAAAATAGTTGGCTCTTCAGACTGGCCAACTGCGGAGGAAGTGGAAGCTTGACCCTTCTTTGCATTCTTCCGGTCTCCAGGGCCCTTTTGATCATACCAAGAGTAGGGGCTCACCGGATGGACCTTCATATCAAACTTCTTCTTTTGAACCCCTAGCTCTCGGAAATACATAGTAAATGTGTTTGGGAAGGGGTGGTTGGTCTTGGTCTCATTTCCCACTATTGAGATCACCCTCTGCATAATGTTTCCCATATTTAATGGGAACCCCGCCATGAAGAAGTAATTAGGACAACAAGATCAATGGGAATGGAGTGGTCATGTGTGGTCGGATCAAGCCGATTGCGCACAAATTTCAACCACGCTTTTGCTTCGAAATTGAGGGTGTTCCTATATATCTTCTCCTGAGCCATAAGCAACACTGGCACTATACCTGGAGGTGCTAAAATTTCAGCTAACCATGGGTGAGCTTCTTCCTTTAATGCCAACTTCTCCAGGTATTGTGACTCATCTTCATCCATGAACCCCAAGAAATCATTGAGAGATTTCCCATCAAAGAGTACCACCTTATCCTCACTTTAGTAGTTGTAGACCCCCAAACGACATGGTAGATATTGGTGTAAAATTCTTTGACCATATACTCATTTGCCATATCCACCTATTCCTTGAAGAAACCCCAGCCCGCCCACGTATGAAATTGAGCTTGTACAAGAGGGTTGTGAGGGAGTAGGTCTGCATCAATAAACTGCCTCTCCGAGATGAGTTTTATTTTAGGCCACCATTCCCTAAACCGGTGGAAGGCAATTTGACTAACAAATCTATCTTCCTAGACTACCGGCTTCCTAGTTCGCTCTACACCCCCTACCTTAGGCTCACCTCTCTCAACTTGTTCTTCGCTATTCCTAGATTTCTCTTCACTCTCCCCTGATATTGAAGCTGTGGGAGAGGTGGTGTATTTGTTATCACTTCCCTTCTTGGACCCGAACCCATCAGACGAGTCCGAGGATACCATATTCTTGCCTTCTTGGAGGTGGCAGCAGTGGTTTGATCTGGAGATGGGGAGTCATGGAGGCCTATTGATACCAACATATACGTGGGGCAGACTCTGAAGTTGCACTCTTTGAGGGGGCATACTCACTCCCTGTACAGTGGGAGGCAGCCTTGTCAGCATCCCGGATCATCTTCCGGGTTTTCTTAATGTTTGCTCTTGTCTCAGGAGTGAGTTTGTCCACTTTTCCCCCTCGGGAGGAACCACCTCTCCCGGGTTGTTTATCTTTTCCCCCACGTTGAGATTGCCCATCTCCATGATGTTTTACCATTTTCTACACACAAAAAACAAGTTTAGAAGTGTTAGTAAAAGCACAGCAGAAGTGGGTAATGAAACAGTAAAGTCACACACTGGTTTAGTTAGATGCCACGCGGACCACCCAAAAATGCCATGCGGTCCGCAAAGGCCAAATAATTAATAAGAAAATGTGTGTGAATGACCTACGCGGACTGCACACATATGTCACATGGCCGCGTGAAACCAATGCGAACTGCACATTTTTGGTACACGGCTGCGTGGATTCAAATTCAAAAGATTGAAACTCTCTGAAGATAGGCCACGCAGTCCGTACTGTTTTGGACCGCGGCCGCACTGAAGTCACGCGGACCGCATAAAAAAGTCATGCGGACCATGCTGAGGTTGTAAATTATTATGATCAAATTCACGCAGACCGCACAAAAATGTTGTGCGCCCGCATAGGGAAAATGTTCCTGAGCACGTCAATTTTGTTATTTTTCGTCCAATTTTGGTCATCCTAATTGTCCTTACTCGGTATTTTTAACAAGAAGATTAAGACCTAATCTACATGCATATGTCAATCCTAATCTACCAGTTAATGAAAGTAAAAGAAATTAAGAGAGGAAGAAATTAAGAAGTCATTCTATTAAGAATTAACTAAAATGAAAATAACTTGAATTAATAAATGCAGTAAGGGAGAAATTTTAACAAGAATTAGTTGACTTTCGGATGTGTGTGCAACTTTGTGGATGAACAGTAAAAAATGGGCCTCAGATGTAAAATGAGCGAAAAGGATTAAAGTTGGCCCTAGGTCACAATTAATAGAGAACCGTGGGGCGCTTTACTTACCCACCTGTGTGGCTGCACAGAAATGGCACTCACATAGCTCAGGATTTTCCTCTTTTTTCTCTTAAGGCAGCCCACGCGGACCGCACTATTTTTGTGTGCGGACGCATTGGTAACTTCAGCAAGTTGTTCTTTTGCCACTATTTCCATGTGGACCGCACTGATTTGGTGTGCGGCTGCAAGGGAAACTTCAGAAAGTTGGCTCATTCCACAATTTCCACGCAGACCGCACTGCTTTTGTGTGCGGCCGCATGAGATAACTTCAGAGAACATGTTGCTTGAGTCCAAACTCACGCGGACCGCACTAAAATGGTCATGCGGCTGCGTGGTAACTGGTGAGATACTGCCCAATTTTTATTTTATCCTACACAATTTCAACATCATCCATGCAACACTTCACAACCCATCAATTCAAAAATCCTACTCTATAATGGAAAAATGAAGAAATATAAAAGACGTGGGTTTCCTCCCAATAAGCGCTTGATTTAACGTCGCGGCATGACGCGGGTTACCATCATCTTTACTTCAAGTGAATAACTGCCACCATGTGGCTATCATCAACCTTTCCCAAGTAATGCTTAGCTTGATGCCCGTTAACCCAGAATACTTCACCATTTTTGTTCTTGAGATCAAGGGCACCGAAAGGAGTTACACAAACCACTTTAAAGGGCCCACTCCATTTGGATTTGAACTTTCTCGGGAATAACCTTAGCCTTGAGTTGAAAAGGACCATATCACCAATCTTGAATTCCTTGCCCCTAGCATATTTATCATGTAAGTACTTCATCTTGTCCTTGAACAAGGATGAGCTGGAGTAAGCATGAAAAAGAACTTCATCAAGCTCATTCAATTAGTCTACTCGGAGGTTGGCCGCAACATCCCATTCCAAATTCAACTTTTTTTAAAGCACATATCGCCTTGTGCTCTAGTTCCACCGGAAAATGGAAAGCCTTACCAAATACAAACCTATGTGGAGACATACCAATTGGAGTTTTGTATGCCGTCCAATATGCCCAAAGAGCATCGTCCAACATCCTTGACCAATCGGTCCTATTTTCATTTACTGTTTTGTACAAAATACTCTTAATTTCATTGTTAGAAACCTCCACTTGACCACTTGCTAGGGGCTAGTATGGAGTAGTCACTTTGTGATTAAATCCATATTTGGTGCGCAAAGAGTCGAATTCCTTGCTAATAATATGGGACCCGCCATCACTAATGATAGCACGAGGTGTTCCAAATCTAGTAAAAATCTGCTTCTTCAATAATGCCACGACACTCCGGGCTTCATTGTTGGGTAGACCCACGGCTTCCACCCATTTAGAGACATAATCTACCGCCACAAGAATGTACATGTTCCCACAAGAGCTAACAAATGGGCCCATGAAGTCAATGCCCCAAAAATCGAAAATATCCACCTCTAAAATTGTGTTAAGAGGCATCTCATCTTTTTTTGAAATCTTGCCAGCTCGTTGACATGCATCACACCTTTTTACCAAATCACTTGCATCTTGAAACAAGGTAGGCCAATAGAAATCACAACTTAGAACTTTAGATGTTGTTATCACCCCCCCCCCCCCCCATGATGACCACCATAAGGGGAAGAGTGGCACACTTCCAAAATGCTCAATTGTTCTTCTTCTGGGACACAGCGACGAATCACCCCATCGGTGCAAATTTTGAACAAATAAGGCTCGTCCCAATAGAAATCCAAGCTATCCCGCTTGAGCTTATTCCTTTGGTCAGAAGAGATCTCATACGGGATAATGCCGGTCATAAGATAATTGGCTACATCAGCAAAGCATGGCATATCATGCATAGATGCCGCAAGGAGTTGTTCATCCGGAAAAGCATCATTAATCTCAACACCATTGCTTGGTCTTCCTTCTACCACTAGCTAGGACAAGTGATCTGCGACTTGATTTTCGCTTCTTTTTCTATCAATAATCTCAAGATCAAATTCTTGCAATAGTAAAACCCATCTTATCAATCTTGCCTTTGAGTCTTTCTTTGTCATCAAGTACCTAAGGGCTGCATGATCGGTACGAATAATCTCCTTGGCTCCCATAAGGTATGGGAAAAACTTCTCCATGGCAAAAACAATAGCTAGAAACTCCTTCTAGGTGACCGTATAATTCTTTTTAGCCTCATTCATTGTCTTACTTGCATAGTACACCGGATGGAACATCTTGATAATTCTCTAACCTAACACCGCACCAATCGCTACATCACCATCCTCACACATTAACTCAAATTTTACATCCCAATTTGGTGCAGTGATAATGGGAGTGGTAGTCGACTTATGCTTCAACAATTCAAAACATTCCATACACTTTTCGTCGAACACAAACTTCACATCCTTCTCTAATAACTTGCACAACAGATTCACGTCCTTTGAAAAATCCTTGATGAAACACCGGTAAAATCTGGCATGACCTGAGAAACTCCTCACCCCCTTGACAGAGGTGGGGGGGAGGTAGCCTTGAGATGACCTCTATCTTCGCTTTGTCAACTTCAATGCCATTCTTTGAAATTTATACCCCAAAATAATTCCTTCTTGCACCATAAAATGACATTTCTCCCAATTTAGCACAAGATAATTCTCCTCGCATCTCTTCAACATTTTATCCAAAGTTCCCAAGCATTCATCAAAGGAGTTCCCCACTACGCTGAAATCATCCATGAACACTTCCAAAATGTCCACCACCATGTCGATGAAGATGGCCGTCATGCATCTCTAGAAGATTGCCGGCGCATTACAAAGTCTGAATGGCATCCTTGAGAAAGCGAAAGTGCCATATGGACAAGTAAATGTTGTCTTTTCTTGGTCTTCCGGGGCAATGAGAATTTGGTTATACCCCGAATAGCCATCAAGGAAGCAATTGTAAGCCCGACCCGCTAAACGATCAAGCATTTGGTCCAAAAATAGTATAAGGAAATGATCCTTCCTACTGACCTTGTTGAGCTTTCTATAATCCATGCACGCTCTCCACTCCGTGACCGTGCCGGTCGAAATCAACTCATTGTTTGCATTTGTGACCACCGTGATGCCACCCTTCTTTGGAACACATTGGACCGGGGAGGTCGATGAACTATCTGATATTAGGTAGACCACATCGGCATCCAACCACTTGATAACCTCCTTCTTGACCACCTCTTGCGTAGCTTCATTTAATCTTATTTTGTGTTCAAGTGACGGCCTTGCATCATCCTCCAAAATGATCCTGTGCATGCAAAAGGCGGGGCTTATGCCCCGAATATATGCCAAGGTCCATCCAATCGCCCGCTTGCGCTTTTGTAAAACTGCCAAAGTGGCGTCCGCCTGCAAGTTAGTTAAGCAAGACAAAAGAATAAGAGGTAAAGTGAAATTGGGTCCCAAGTGCTCATACCTGAGGTGAGGAGGAAGTGGTTTCTACTTCAACATTGGTGGATCCTCAATAGATGGATTTGTTGGAGGGTTCTTACGATTCTCTAGGTCCAATGACAACTTTCTCAGCTCATAAGAGTACGAGCCCATACCATGCAAAGCATTAACACACTCGATTCTTCCGACATCATCATTAGCTTCCATGTTCAAAAGTACCACTTCAAGTGGGTCTTCAACATTGATCATTGTGCTTTTGTCATCCACTATCACCTCCGTGACAATGTCAACAAACGTAAAAACTTCGGTACTATTAGGTTACCTCATCAATTTACACACATGGAAAACTACTTTTTCATCACCAATCCGGAAAGAGAACTCTCCCGCCTCGAAGTCAACCAGATATTTCCCAGTTGCTAAGAAAGGCCTTCCAAGAATGATAGGGGCTTCAAAGTCCACTTCACAATCAAGAATCACGAAATACGGCCTACAAAATGAACTTGTCAACTCGAACAAGCACATCGTCGATGAGACCCAAAGGCTGCTTCATAGACATATCCGCCATTTGCAACCGCATTGATGTCGGGTGAGGTTGACCAATCCCCAAGGATTTGAACACTGAATATGGCATTAAATTGATGCTTGCCCCCAAATCACACAGAGCTTTTGCAAAATCGGTGCTTCCAATAGTGCATGGGACGGTGAATGCTCCAGGATCTTCAAGCTTTGGATCCATGGAGTGCACTATCGCACTCACTTGATGTGTCATTTTGATCTTTTCACATTCCATCGATCTCTTCTTAGTGACCAACTCTTTAATGAATTTCGCATACCCGGGCATTTGTTCTAACACCTCTACCAAGGGCACATTTATGGTCAAGCTCTTCATCATGTCAATGAAGTTTTTAAACTAGTTAACACTCTTTGGTTTCGTTAAACGTTTAGGGTAAGGCGGAAGAGGCCTAGGGAATGGTGCCTTGGCCTTTTGCACTTCCGGCTCGGGCATATCTATAACATGTTCCCTAGACGACTTCATGTTATCTTGAGTCTCTTCTTCAATTTATTGAATGTCAATTCTCACCTCATCTCTTGCACTTGTCTCCACAACATCATCAACCCCCTTAGGCGTGTCAAAATTGTGCAACTCATCTTCCTCCACTATGGCTTGATTCTTTCTTGAGGCATTCACTTCACCGCCTCGTCCACTCCTTGGGGTCACTGCCATTACATGGTTGTTTTGCCCACCCTTAGTATTCACCACCATGTCACTAGGTAATTCACCCTTTTGGCGAGTATTTAGGGATTGTGAAATTTGTCCAAGTTGTACTTCCAATTTGCGGATGGAATTATTATGTGAAGCTAATTCCGCATCCGAATCTTGATTCCTTTTCATCATTTGTTCAAACATCACTTCGATCCTTCGAAATTCATTTCTCGATGAACTTTGCCCTTGTTGTTGATAAGGTGGCGGGTTGATTGGTTGTTGAAACATCGGGGTCCTTTGAAATCCTTGCCCCCGATTACCTTGCCCTCCATTGTTATTGTTCCAATTTTTGTTCCAATAATTGTTATTTCCACTCCAATTGCCACTGTTATTGCCTTGATTTCCCCAATTGCTTTGGTTACCCCCATTCCAATTTCCCTCGTCTTGGGGTTGATTACTATTGTTCCAATTGTTTCCACCTTGTTGATTATTCCAATTCCCCTGAGACCTCCATTGTTGGTTGCTTTGATTTCCTCTATTATCTTGAAAAAAGTTCACATATTGGAAATCTTCGTCTTGATTATCATAACATTCATTTGAATACCCACTACCATCATCACAATTTTCACAAGCTCCTTGTTGTTGTGACCCATTTTGCCTTATCTTCATCATGTTTACCCCTTCCATTGCATTGACTTGTCTTGGATTTTGCACTTGTTGCAATTGCGCTTTTGCTAATTGATTCATGGTTGAAGTAAGTTTGGCTATGGCTTGGACATGGTCATGTAACTCTTTATCCATGTATATAACATTTGGATCACCTTGAGGAACATTCACCCAACTTTTCCATGCCGATGAAGTATCGTCCATCTCATTAAGTACGTCACATGCTTCATTATACGGGAGCTTCATAAAATTTTCTCCCACCAATTAGTTAACAATGCATTGGGTTATTGTGTTGATACCTCTATAGAACGTCTGTTGGATCATAAAATCATTCATGTCGTTGTTCGGACACTCCTTTACCATGGTTCTAAACCTCTCCCATATTTCATGTGAGGGCTCCGTCGGTTCTTGTTTGAAGGCTAAAATCTCGTCACGGAGCACCCCCATATGACTCGGGGAGAAGAACTTTGCAATGAACTTGTCCACCAATTCGTGGTAAGAGACAGGTACTTGAATGAAGTGTGCTGACTTGGTCAGCCTATCAATAATGACCCAAATAGCATCAAATCTCCTCCGAGTCAAAGGAAGTGCAGTAACGAAGTCCATTGTAATCCGCTCTCATTTCCACTCGGGAATTTCAATCTCTAGAATACACCACCAGGCCTCTGGTGCTCATATTTCACCTGCTGACAGTTTAGACACCGAGCAACATACACAACGATGTCTTTCTTCATCCTACGCCACCAGTAGTGCTGCCATAAGTCCTGATACATCTTCACAACGCCTAGGTGAATAGAATACCGTGAATTATGGGCCTCCGCTAAGATCAACTCTCGAATCCCCACCACATTGGGCACACAAACTCGCCCCTGCAATCCCAATACTCCGTCATCATCTAGACTTACCTTCATGGCACCTCCCCACTGTATAGTATCCCTTAGGTTACGCAAATGAGGATCATCAAACTGCCTCTCACGGATGCGCTCTAATAGAGAAGAACCAGCGACCGTGCAGGCTAACACCTTGCTAGGCTCAGAAATGTCTAGTCTCACGAACCGATTGGCTAAGCCCTGGACATCTAGAGCAAGTGGTCTCTGACTGACCGGAATATAAGCGAGACTACCCATGCTGGCAGACTTTCTACTCAACGCATCGGCCACCACATTGGCCTTACCTGGGTGATGTAGGATAGTAAACTCATAGTCCTTCAGCAACTCTAACCATCTCCTATGTCGCAAATTCAACTCCTTTTGCTTGAAGAAATATTGTAGGCTTTTATGATCCGTGTACACCTCGCACGCCACACCATATAGATAATGCTTCCAGATTTTTAAGGCATGAACCACTGCTGCCACCTCAAGATCATGAACCGGATAATTCTTCTCATGGATTTTCAACTGTCATGAAGCATAAGAAATAACTTTGCCATCCTGCATCAATACAGCTCCAAGCCCAGTACGGGATGCATCATAGTAAACCGTGTAAGTCCCTGAACCCATAGGTAATATCAACACTGGTGCTGTAGTCAAAGTTGTCTTGAGCTTATGAAAGCTCGCCTCACACTTATCTCACCACTTGAACTGGCCACCCTTCTGGGTCAACCTAGTCATCGGAGTTGCAATAGAATAGAACCCATCTACAAATCCACGTTAGTAGCCTACTAACCCCAAGAAACTCTAGATCTCGGTCACTGAAGCTGGTCCAGGCCAATTCTAGACTGCCTCAATCTTCTTTGGGTCCACCCGAATACCATCCACTGATACGATATGACCCAGAAATGCTACCGAACTCAACCATAACTCACATTTTGAAAACTTGGCATACAGTTGATTATCCTTCAGAGTCTGAAGAACCACTCTGAGGTGTTGCTCGTGCTCTTCCTGGCTACGAGAGTATACTAGGATATCATCTATAAAGACTATCACGAACAGATCTAGATAAGGCCTGAACACCTGATTCATCAACTCCATGAATGTTGCTGGAGCATTGGTTAACCCGAAAGACATGACGAAGAATTCATAGTGCCCGTACCTAGTGCGAAAGGTTGTCTTAGGAATGTCAGCCGCCCTGATCTTCAGCTGACGGTAGCCCGACCTCAAGTCTATTTTTGAGAACACCATCGCTCCTTAGAGCTGGTCAAACAAATCATCAATCCTTGGCAGTAGATACTTGTTCTTTATCGTCACTTTGTTTAATTGTCGATAATCAATACACATCCGCATAGAGCCATCCTTCTTCTTCACAAATAACACAGGTGCACCCTAGGGAGAAACACTGGGCCTGATAAAGCCCTTTTTCTAGAAGGTCTTGCCACTGATCTTTTAACTCCTTTAACTCTGGTAGGGCCATACGATAGGGTGGAATAGAGATGGGCTGAGTGCCCGGTGCCAGATCAATACATAAATCAATATCCCTGTCGGGTGGCATGCCCTGCAGGTCTGAAGGGAAAACCTCGGGAACCTCCCGTACAAGAGGAACTGAATCAATAGAAGGAATTTCCGCACTAGAATCACGAACATATGCCAAATAAGCTAGACACCCCTTCTCGACCATGCGTCGAGCCTTAACATAGGAAATAACATTGCAAACGGAGTGGCCCGAGGTCCCTCTCTAGTCTAGTCGGGGTGATTCTGGCAAGGCCAAGGTCACTATCATGGCATGACAGTCTAAGATAGCATGATACGGGGACAACCAGTCCATCCCCAATATGACATCGAAATCCACCATGTCAAATAGAAATAAATCAACATGGGTCTCAAGACCCCCGAATATAACTACGCATGAATGATGCACCCGGTCGACTACTATAGAGTCACCCACTGGTGTGGACACATAAACTGGAATATCCAGGGCATAGCTAGGCACGACCAGGTATGGTACAAAGTAGGAAGATACATATGAATATGTAGACCCAAGTTAAAATAATACTGAAGCACCTCTATCACAAACAAGAATGGTACCTGTAATCACATCATTTGATGCCTCTACCTTCGGCCTAGCTGGTAAAGCATAAAATCAAGGATCAGCACCTCCCCTCTGGGCTACGTCTCTGGGACGGTCATCCACTGGCTGACCTCCACCTCTGGTGGGACGATCTCCACCTCTACGGTCTCGACCTCCACCTCTACGATCTCTACCCCCACCTCTAGCTGGCTGGGCAGACTGTGGGTTAGCTGGGGCCTGAATCATGGGACGAGGACCCCGCTGCTGAGTAATTTCCGTTGCTTATGGGCAAAACCTGACAAAATGACCTGGGTTACCACAACCATAATAACATTTTGGTTGATGAGACTGCTGGCCCTGACAACCTGAGTGGCCTCCACGAACACTCTGAAGAGGCTAAACACTGATGGGAGGCTGATCTGAATATAGCTTATGAACCCCACAATCATATGGACCACCCTGCGAAGCCTGGAGGGCTGACTGAAAAGGCCTGGAAGACTGGCCCCTATCATAAGATTCCCTGCCTCCAAAAGAAGAACCACTAAATCTGCCGGAATGACGAGGCCTCTTGTCCGAAGGATAACCACCTCCCCGAGCAAGAGCCATCTCAACTCTACGAGATGCATTAGCTGCCTCCTGGAAAGATATCTCACTCCCAACTCCCATAGCCATCTGAAGTCGAATTGGCTGATTTAGCCCATCTATAAACCTGCGGACCCTCTCTCGATCTGTGGGGAGTATCACAACCGCATGACGTTCCAAATCAAAAAACCTCGTCTCATACTGGGTAACAATAATAGAACCTTGCTGGAGGCGCACAAACTGCCTCTAAAGTGCCTCCCGCTGGGTAACACGGAGAAACTTCTCTAGAAATAACTCCGCAAATGGGTCCCATGTTAAAGCCGGGGACCCTGCTGGTCGATTCAAACGGTAATCTCTCCACCAAGTCTTGGCGGATCCTGAAAGCCTGAATGTGCAGAAATCAACCCCATTCGATTCCACTATTCCCGTAGTCTTGAGAATCTCAGGGCAACTGAATAGGAAGTCATGGGGATCCTCTGATGTGGCACCGTTGAAAGTAGTGGTAAACATCTTGGAGAACCGATCAAGTCTCCATAAAGCATCGGAAAACATGGTCGCTCCATCACCGGCATGGGCTATAATACCTACCTGAGCTGGCACTACGGGCTGAACCACTGGAACCTGAGTCCGGGGAGGTGCCTGCTCTAGAGTACGTATAGCAGGAGTGTGAACTCCTCCACCAGCCTGAGAAGTGGCTGGTGCAACTGGTAACAATCCTGCTCTGTAAACACTTTCCATAAGACCCGCTATTCTGACCTGAGCCTCCCGAAGATCCGGGGTAAATAAGGCCTCCCCTGGGTCCTGAGCTCGGCCCACTGGAGCTGCTGGGGCTGGAACCTACTCATCAATCTCAACATGAGGCTCCACCTCTGGAATCGCTACCTAGGGCTGAGCTCTACCCCTACCATGGCCTCTAACACGGCGTCGGCCCCTGCCCCTCACGGGAGCTCCCTGGTGCTCAGGCTGCTGATCAGCGGATGAAGAAGCGCATTTCCTCACTATCTGCGAAAGGACAGAGTAGAAATTCAATTAGTATTTGAGGAACAAGTCGCACGACAAGAAGGAACAAGTGAGAGACTTTTTCCTAACTCAATAGACTCTGAAGGACAAGTACAGACATCTCTGTACCTACCTCTCAAACTCTACTAAGCTTGTTTGTGAATGGTGAGACCTATATAACCTAGAGCTCTGATACCAACTTGTCACGACCCGGATTTCCCCCACCATCGGGATCGTGATGGCGCCTACTCATGGTAGCTAGGCAAGCCAACTCATTCACGTTTTCCTATTCATACCATCATTTTTATTATCATATTTAATAGCAAGAAATAATTACTCAATTTGTTAAATGCAGAAGTCTTTCGAATAAGAGATGAATAATAATAATGAAAAACAACTTATATAATCCTCTACCCAATATGTGGAGTCACCAACACACGAACTACTAAGTAATAACTACACATAATGGTCTGAAAGAAAATAATGAACATCCATCTGTCTCGGAACAATGAGACCACAGCAATAAGCAAAAATAAAGAGAAGTGACGCCGGGCCTGCGGACGCCTGCAATCTATCTCTATCTCGAAAGTATAGAAATCCCACGAGTACTCTACTGCTGCCGCTGCTCCTGCTCAAAACCTGGACCTGTGCAAAAATGCACAGAAGTGCAGTATCAGCACAATCCGACCCCATGTGCTGGTAAGTGCCTGGCCTATCTCGGCGAAGTAGTGACAAGCCTAGGACCAGACACTCACATAAACCTGTGCATTTCTATATATGTATATACCACAAAATAGCAGGATTATCAAGTAACACAATTAACAAAGTAGTATCATGCTGGGGGAAACACAATCAACAACATATAATAAATCAGTAAAGTGAATCAAAGTTTAATAAAAATAGCTACCACCAAAACAAGAAATTCAAATAGTTGCACGGCATCACCCTTCGTGCTTTTACTCTCATCCTCGCATCCATGGCACGACATGATCCTTCGTGCATGGTTCAAATAGGAACAGCACGGAATGCTCCTTCGTGCATAATCAGTATAACAAGGTACGACATGATCCTTCGTGCATAATCAATAAAACAAGGCACGTCATGATCCTTCGTGCATAATCAATAAAACAAGGTATGGCATGATCCTTCGTGCATAATCAATAAACAAGTCACGGCATCACCCTTCGTGCATTATCACTCTTCTTCACCTAAATAACAATCACAGTTAAGGGAAAAATAATGAAACAATTAATATGAACCGTCCCGGCAAGGCACACAATAATCATCACAGTAATGTCCCGGCAAGGGAAATAATAATCAACTTCACAATAAAGTCCCGGCAAAGGAAAACAATAATCAACTTCACAACCCGGCAAGGGTTCAAGATTATGACTTAAAACCATCCCACATTAACTCACAATATATGTCAACAAACGACTCACGGTTATGCTAGACGCCAGTGTATAGATGCTCGTCACCACAGCCTATACACCGCACTCGATCACATAGCAATTAGCACATTAAATCCTATTCCCTCAAGCTAGGATAGATCAAACACTTATCTCTAAGCCTTAAAGTCCAATTATCCTTCAATTATCGCTTTACCTCGAATTTCAACCTTCAGCTTGCTCAAATCTAATCACAATTGTTTCAATTACTTTAATAAATACTATGTAAATTGGTTTGGATGCTTAAAAATGATTTTCTCAAAGTTTAACCCAAAATTTCCCAAAACGCCCCTGATCCCACATGGCCGAAACTCGGGGTTCGGACCAAAATCCGGTTACCCACTCCCTCACGAGTTCAATTATATGATTTGTTTTGAAATCGGACCTCAAATCGGGGTCTAATTCCCCAATGCATGAAAAACCTAGGTTCTGCCCAAAAACAACAACTTCAACCATGAAAACCTTTGATTTCTATTGGAAAACACGTTTAATGATGTTAGGAATTGAAATAATGAAGTAAAAAGTGACTTGCAAGTGATTTGGAGTGATATTGCTCTTGGAGAATCGTGTGTGGTGTGTTGGTTTTTGAAAAAATGGTGAAAACGGGTTTAATTCGTTTAAGTATCAGATTGCACAGCTGCGGACATGGGAATTGCGAACATTTGTTTGCAATTGCGAACTTAGTAGGTTTTGACTGTGGCCCTCGTATTCGCGAGAATCAGTTCGCATTTGCGAACTTGGCCCAAATCTGTCAGCCTCGCATTTGCGAACTTAAGGTGTTTTCTGAATGCTTCGCATTTGCGATGTTTTACTCGCATTTGCGAGCCTAGGCGTTTCCCTGCCATCTTCGCATTTGCGAAGATTGGTTCGCATTTGCGAACCAAGGCTAAATTTGAGTCATTTCGCAATTGCGAGTATTTCGTCGCATTTGCGAAGATATCAGCTGGGGGAAGATACCAGCTGTGTTCTTTTTCAAAATCTGCTCTAACGGCCTATCAAATATTTACCCGAGCCCTCGGGCTCCAAATCAAACATGCACACAACCTCAAAAACATGCTACGAACTTGCTCGCGCGATCAAATCGCCAATATAACATCGTTTTCATAAAATCAAGCCTCAAATTCATGATTTTCTTCCTTTAACTTCATAAACTTTCAAATTTGGAACTCAAGGTTCAAAACACATCAAACGACGTTCAAATGTCGTCAAACTTTGCAGGAAGTACTTAAATAATATTTAAGACTTGTACTGGGCGTTGGAACCAAAATATGAGCCCAACACCATGGTCATTTAATCCATTTTCATTTAATAATTTCAACAAAAACAATTTAACAGAAAAATTCATATATTGGGCTCTAGGCCTCAGAATTTGACTTCGGACGCATGCCCGAGTCCCGTATTTTCTTACGGACCTTCCGGGACCGTCTGATCTCAGGTCCGGGTCTATTTACCAAAAATATTGACCGAAGGCAACTATATCAATATTAATATCAAATTTCATCAAATTTTTTATAGAATTCACATATTCTAGCACAAAATCTTTTCGGCTACATGCACGGACTATGCACATAAATCGAGGCAATATAAAATAAGGTTTTCAAAGCCTCAGAAGCGCGGGACTAATGAGGAAAATAATTGATGACTCTTTGGGTCGTCACAAGAAGGAAAGAGAAGCTAAACACTAAATAAGCCACACAAATAGTTGAAAACCGTAAACTCCCCGGCTACGGCACCAAAAAGTGATCATCGCATACTCATCCCTTAGGAAGAGTGGGCGCTAATAACTTTCACCCGATAATGATTTTTTGGGGTCAATTCCTCAAAGCGCTTGATGTTGGAGTCAAGTATTTGTGGAGACTAATCGAGCATTGTAGCTCCTAATTTGACCTCTAACATTTTTGGTTTTTGTTAAATTATCATCTAGTGATTTTAACTATAATTATAACTAGATTTGCTAAATTATAACTCTAAGATGTATGCAATAAGGAGAGAACACTAGGGTCATAGGACTTTCCAAGGTGACTAATTAATTGGTAATGAACTTCAATGCAAGGATGGCGATATGGGATATATGGTTAAACGTTGCACTTAGCACTCACTCTCACACCTCTCGGTAGAGAGAGTGATTTTCCCAATTGAATCTCTCGAGACCAACTGGGTAGGCTAATTTGCCCAAGCAACTAATGGCTCAAGTAGGGTAATTACTCTCTCGAGGTTTAACCCGTTACTTGGAACTACCATTCTCATACGTCCATCCCAAATCCTTGTTGGATTGATTGAGAGGCCATAGACTATCTTTCTCAAGCAAAGTCAAAACCCACTATGCTAGACTTAGTGCTTGAAACCACCAAATCTAAGTGAAAAACATATAATCAAATCAAATACCAAACACTCAATACCATCCAAGTATTAAACAACAACACCCATTAATTACCCACACTAGGGTTGAGCCACAACCCTAGCTAATGGGTTTACCTAGACATGGAATCAATAAAAAAGAAGAAATAATAGTAGAAATAAACATAATATTGAACTATAAATAAATACAACTAAATCAACGTTCAAAACCAAGTAAAATAGCCTAAAATAGGCACAAATATGTTGCCTCGTGCTCAGCTGCTCGTACAATCTAAAAAAGCTTAACCTAAAAAAGTAAAATATTCTATTTATACTACCAAGTAAAATCTGGACAAAAATACCCCTGAACTATCGCAGACCGCATAAAAAAGACATGTGGTCGCGTAGGGTAAAAAGTGTGCCAAAGTTGAGCTTCTGATCTTGGACACGGACCGCCTAGAAATTCCACGCAGCCGCGTAGGTTGAGTCACGCAGACCGTGTGGAAATGTTACGCGGCCGCACTGTTGAGTCATGTAGACCGCGTGGAAATGTTGTGCGGCCGCACTATTTTTTTCCTTCAATGTTGGCTCTCTGATCATGCTTCCACGCGGATCACACTGTTTTGGAGTGCGGCCGCGTGAGATTTTTGTCTTAGAATTTTCAAGTTTCTTCATCATTGCGGACCGCGTAGATATGGATGTGGTCCGCGTGGAATTGTATCCAAATTTCATGTTCTCTGATCCTCACCCGTACGTCCGCGTGGAAAAATAGTGCACACCACACATGTTCCTTGACTTGAGTATTTTCATGATCTTCTTGTGCAGCCACGTGACAAAAGGTTGTGGTTCGCATAAGTCTTTCAATTCACACTATAACTCATCTCTTTATGCTTGGTAGATTTCACTCCTTTTTGAGCCGATTTGTGATATTTAACATCTAATCGCTCAAACCTACAATCAAGCACAACTTGTAAGCAATTCAGGACTAATTTATGTCAATTCATGCATAAAGATTAGGCAAGAAGTGGTATAAATCATGTTATCAATGTGCTCTATGACGAGTGCAGGGGTGTTGGTTATTAGGGATTATGACTTGGTATGACTCAGTGATGCTTTACTGTATTTGTTTTCTACTTGAACTTGTTGGAAATCATCGTTACTTGGATTTGACTATTATATTTGGGCTTCGTGCCAATTTTTTATATCCTTTAGGGATTGATTTCACTGATTCTACATACCTTGCATATTGTTTAAGCTGATTCCCAGGTTTTATGTACTATTTTGCAAACTCGGTCCATTTTTTCTAAATTTGAACAGTCAAATGATATTTTTTGCTGTGAATTACAGATTTCAAAGTGCCCAAGCGGCTTATAGTGACTTTTGGATTTCTGGGTGGCTCAGGTTGCATGCCGCAGCAGTATTATATGATATTGAGGCCAAGTGTCACGGGCCGACTTTTTCCCGGACGATAGCGGCACTAAAACGCCCGTGCGGCGCCAGCAGTCACCCCGCACTGCTGGCCAGCCTTACCTCTTTCCCAGGTTTTCTAGCACGATCCTGTGCCTGTGGGAGGACATGCCAAGGAGGCATGCTCCAACTGTGCCGCCCGACCATATGTCAAGGCACAAAGCCCTGACTAGTTGTGGCGCTTCTCATCTTTGGATCACATCCAAGCGCTCACCTGGGGTCGGCTAAGGACATGCTAGTCCTTCGCCTTGACTGAGCATTGCTCTCGCATGCACAGCCTGATCCTCAAGCTTGACACTCGCCTCGTGCATCCGCACGTAGCTTGTGTTTCGCCTGAGTAGGGCACCCTTCAGTCCTTGGCCTTTGCCATATGCGCCTTTCATAGCATGCATGTATTTGCCTCTGGCTTAAGAGCCCATACTCGCCTTTGGCATAGGCCAACATTGCCCTCGCGACATCCTTCCATCCGGTATAGTGCAATGTCGCCCCACAGCTGCACGTCTAGGCCAACAGACCCTTGCTCGCTTTAGCCGAACCCAAGCCAAGCTCACAAGTCGACACATGACACCCCTAAGACGGATGCATCAAGTGTCCAATCGGCACGGAGGACTCCATCCAACACTTCGGCAGCCCGCGGGGCCTAGCCGTCCCACACGTTAAGCCTCTCGCGTCCGGTTGGTGCCCAACGCTAGCCCGAAGGCGTTGCGCCGTCCATAGAGTTCCCAATCTCGTATGGATACCTAAGACACTCCTTTGATCTGTCTAGGCAGGCCCCTGAGGTTGCCCTCAGAGTGGCTCATTCGGTGCGGCTCCGTAGATGCCCGCACGGGGGAGGCAGGTTGAGCTTGAAGACCTATACCCCCCTTATATATACTTAAAATAAAAAGTCCCATGTTCCAGGAGTAGACATGTTTTTGCCAGAGAATCAGAATGGCTCCTGTTCACATCAATGACCAATTATTCAGCATATATAAGGGCACATTAGGACATGCAACTCAACATGTCAAGATTGTTGTTGCCTCATGCAACGTCCCTTCCTGATAATCCCACTTAGCACACTGCCAGCATACGCCGCCTACGCGACTGGCACTCGTCTTGCTGCAGTGTAGCTCGCAAGACGTAAGGCTGTCATGACCTCAAAATCTGAGGTGTGACAACTCTCCCACACTCATCATGTCATCGACCCCGATGACAACATTAATGCCTACGGCACCCGGAGTCTGCCCCCTCGGGGGTTACCATGGCTCCCTTAGTCCTTGTGGGTTGGACCTCCTCGAAGTCCTTTCTCAAAAGGAGTCGTGCCCCATGCACTTCTCCCCCAAGTATCTTCCAAGCGTGCCATCTGCACTGCACCTCTTATCGGTGTTCGCTCGGAAAGTGCCTCCGCACTTGCACCCTCTGGTGACTAACTTTGTGGCGACCCACACTAGTCAACCACACCATGACCCTCATGGCCTTCATATCCGTCCGAAGCTCCTTCCTCAATGGAAAGTGCAGCTCTCACAGTTCAACAACTTGAGTAGCTCGTGCTCCCGTGGCTTAACAGCACACCAAGCCCCCTTTGTGCACTTAGGCGGAGCTAATGCAGTTCAATCATATGCATAGCCCTTTTTCTCGCCCTCATTCTCATGGAAAGATTAACTTGCTTCCGGATTTGCAATCTATGCAATGTCGCCTTAGTGCAGGCGGGTTCTCCCACACTCAATGTGGAGAACACTTCCTCATGTACCTGTCCTACTTGGCATAACAGTTCGGCCTTTACGGAAACCCACGCGGCAACATGGCACTCTCGGCACTTGGCATAACAGCTCGGCCTCTAGAAACCCATATTGCACATGACACCTTCGGCAACTCATCTGTTTCGTGCCCTCTGGCACTCATCAAGCTCTTTGGGATGTACTCTTGGTGAGTAACACATTCTCAAAGTCATGGCATCGCAACATTAAAGAACAAAGCTCTTTGTTTTCCAATTGTCACTTCCTCAGCAAGTACCCAATGCTCCCGGTAGTACCTCGTACTCGCCCTATAGACAAGAACCCTCTTGGTCTTGCTAGCACGGCTTCCCGGTTCGGTGTGCCTCGCACATGGCTCGTCTCAACGGCCCCGATCATCCGGCGTACCCCTTTCCAGAAAGACACCTTCTAACTTGGAATCCCGCTCAATTCCGAAGCTTCGCTTTCCTTCGACTTCGCATCCTCACCTTGGCAATTCAGCGCCGTGCCTCCCCATAAAATGGTTTGGCTAATTTTTACAACCTTGGTGGCTCACTCCACCCCATTGTGACATTCACACACACCCGCCTTGAAGCATGGACATAGGTCCTTCTTCGCGGTTGTTAAGGGACTCTCCTGCCATTCATCGCAACCCTTTAGATGGCTAGGTGACCTACTATCACCCATTGCACAGAAGACACCTCTGACAATTCTCAGTTCAAACGAGATGCTCCCAAAACCACATTTGAGCTGATGATGTAAGGGATTATTGGTTGTACTATTCTTATTATTTGGAAAACTGAGGCTAAGTGTCACGGGCCGACGTTTTCCGGACGATAGCGGCACTAAAACGCCCGTGCGGCGCCAGCAGTCACCCCGCACTGCTGGCCAGCCTTACCTCAATCCCAGGTTTTCTAGCACGATCCTGTGCCTGTGGGAGGACATGCCACGGAGGCATGCTCCAACTGTGCCGCCCGACCATATGTCAAGGCACGAAGCCCTGACTAGTTGTGGCGCTTCTCATCTTTGGGTCACATCCAAGCGCGCACCTGGGGTCGGCTACGTACATGCTAGTCCTTCGCCTTGACTGAGCATTGCTCTCGCATGCACAGCCTGATCCTCAAGCTTGACACTCGCCTCGTGCATCCGCACCTAGCTTGTGTTTCGCCCGAGTAGGGCAATCTTCAGTCCTTGGCCTTTGTCATATGCGCCTTTCATAGCATGCCTATATTTGCCTCTGGCTTAAGAGCCCATACTCGCCTTTGGCATAGGCCAACATTGCCCTCGCGATATCCTTCCATCCGGTATAGTGCAGTGTCGCCCCACAGCTGCACGTCTAGGCCAACGGACCCTTGCTCGCTTTAGCCGAACCCAAGCCAAGCTCACAAGTCGACACATGACACCCCTAAGACGGATGCATCAAGTGTCCAATCGGCACGGAGGACTCCATCCAACACTTCGGCAGCCCGCGGGGCCTAGCCGTCCCACACGTTAAGCCTCTCGCGCCCGGTTGGTGCCCAACGCTAGCCCGAAGGTGTTGCGCCGTCCATAGAGTTCCCAATCTCGTATGGATACCTAAGACACTCCTTTGAGCTGTCTAGGCAGGCCCCTGAGGTTGCCCTCAGAGTGGCTCATTCGGTGCGGCTCCGTAGATGCCCGCACAGGGGAGGCAGGTTGAGCTTGAAGACCTATACCCCCCTTATATATACTTAAAATAAAAAGTCCCATGTTCCAGGAGTAGACATGTTTTTGCCAGAGAATCAGAATGGCTCCTGTTCACATCAATGACCAATTATTCAGCATATATAAGGGCACACTAGGAACAAGGCTAAGAGCCAAAGTCCCTATATTCCCAACTTAAGTTAGCACTTAGGACATGCAACTCAACATGTCAAGATTGTTGTTGCCTCATGCAACGTCCCTGCCTGATAATCCCACTTAGCACACTGCCAGCACACGCCGCCTACACGACTGGCACTCGTCTTGCAGCACTGTATCTCGCAAGACGTAAGGCTGTCATGACCTCAAAATCTGAGGTGTGACACAAGGGCCTGGTTGGTTCCACAAGATGTCTTATTTACGCATGGGTTGTAGGAGCCCCACCGGAGTCTGTACATACCCCCAGTGAGCACCGTCGACGTTAAATATAAGGTTGGTCCAGACTTCACACTCCAGTGGCTACCTAAGTGTACCAGTATTTGTATTGCATTGTATTCTTGCAATATTTATTACCAGTT
>JASVEL010004075.1:0-239341 GCA_032618575.1 Nicotiana noctiflora | reverse complement strand
ATACTGGAGTCAGCAAAGTATATCGGTCCAACATAATATGCTGGAGTTCATACACATGTACATTGAACTCCGGTATACTATGCTGGATTGGTCTCTGTCGCAGCAAAATAGTGGCTATTTTTTATTAACTTCGTAAATACTCGCTATTTTTGAATGACTAATCCGAAAACTTGCTATATCGTACTATTTTTACCCTTCTTGAGGCCCACTGTAATGCCCTAATTTAGGCCATATGTAGTTGGGCTCACGGCCCATTTGGTATCAAGTCTCTGTTTTCTCTTTTAAAATAATAGCCAATAAATATATATTATTTTTATATTTTAATATATAATGTAATACATTAATTAGCGGTTGTAATTATTTTGATTGACTCCCCAAATGTTTAAAAATCTCTTTTCTTCTTGCTTCTTTTGGGCACCACTGTTTTAAAATATAGAATTAAGACTCGCTCGATGTGAGACACTCATAAAATGCTCTTGAGCATACATGCGGGTACTTGTATTGCGAGACTTACGCTTTCAGTGTCCGAGTCTATACTCCGGACACACCCAACGCAAAGTGCTCGTCCTACAAAAATTTTAGTTCGATTGTATATAATTAGCATTGTTTATCCTCAAATTTCTAAGCTTAACACTTCAAAAAAATTCCTGCATTGATCTATTGGAACCCATAACTCATAAGTACTAATATATATTTCATAACTCATAAGTCCAAACTAGTTCGAACACCATAATTATCAAAACAGAAAATTTATTATAACCTCGTTATAATTGGCCCATAAATGAATTTTTTGTAGGGAGTTTTATACCTTTATCCATAAAAACTATACTAATTACCCTTACCTATCCATTAGTTTTTCTACCCACCATATTGATTACCTTTTCTATCTATTGCAGCTTTTGTGGGTAGTATTATTAGTGAAAAGAGATAGGGGAATCGTGATTGTGGCTATGCTTTCATAAAGTTAAATGAAAAGTCATAAGAGACAATTGTTAAACCGTGAGATTAAATTGCGCCCATAATTTATTCTTGACACATTACATAAGGAGGAGAGAAGCGAGAACTTGAGAAAGCCAACAAAGGTAAAATCTTAGATTGCCTATAAAAGTTAAGTATCGAGAAGAGAGGAATAATTCTTATTTTCATCATCTACTTCTAATACAATAAATAACATCTCCATGGAATTCCATTTAATATCTCTTCTAAGAATAAAATATTTATAAAAGGCACGAGAACATTGTTAAAATATTTAAATAGGATCCAGTTAAGAAATATTTAACTCAATTATAACATCATATATTGTTGAACTATATATTATATACCAAAATAGCAGACAATATATGAAAATGATATTTTATGTTCTCCATTCAACATCATAATATTACATTATACTATTATGGTATACTGCATACTAATACAACATACTGTTACGGTATATTACACTTTTATATTATACTGTTACAATATATTTTATATTATATAACAGTACAGTGCAATATAGCTATATACTCATACAATATATTATATACCGTAGTGGTACACTATTAGGTAACTATGTTCTTTTTTGATTTCCGGCTAAAAGATTCGGTCTCAATCATCTCAAATCAACTTCAAATGTGATCAAATTTTATTAGGAACTTTCAGAAGGTACTATAAGAGATATTTAACAATACCAACTTTGAATCAAACAAAAAATCTTTAAAATTAATAATTGAGCTTCAAGCCAATAATGGTGGATATTCAAACACACATAAAAATTCAAATATGGGAAGCTTATTTGAAGGCACAATAAGCAATATTTTATAGCACTCAGATCGAATAAAAAATTAATCATTATTATCACTTCTCCATAATTTTTATCTCTATGTTATTTTTATACTGATTTTGTAATTCTCACGAAGCAAAATCAATATATAATAACCAATGGATAAAATAGTAGAGTGGGAGTAATTTTTAGTAAACTATTATTCCAAGTTCGTAATCTTGCTTGCCTCAGTTTTAATTCTCACGAAAGAATTGTTGTAGGCAAGATTATTAATTTTTGTTAATAAAATATTCTCACAAAGTTTTTACTACTCTTAGCACAATTCAAGCAAGAAAAATATTTTGGTCTAATCGTCACTAGTTTTAACTTAATTAATTATATAAACAATAAATCTTCAAAATAAATTCAAATTTAGGAGCTTCAAGCTCAACAATGATGGGTCTTCTACACACACAAAAATTATAAGGAGAGAAGGTAAGCAATAGCTTAAATGACCCTCTTAATGAAGGTGGATCCGGCACACGAGAAGTAGATCCATTCAAGTGCACTACCAAGTAAGCTTGCAAAAATAAAGCCAAATATTTTTAATATTCTATACTTTAAATGAGAAGGCAAATAGCTAATGGATGGGCCGTATAAATAACTTGGCTGCATAGGTAGGAAAAGAAAATAATTTAGGCTTGAGTATAAAGTAAATTTTTCCCTTCTTAGTATTCCTTAGTGATATTGACAAAATGTTGAACACGTAATAGTAATGGTAGAGAACTTGATCGCTTATAATTTAGGCTAATTCTGGGTGGGACGCGGGCCAAACAGGCCGGATCAAACGTCTAGGGCCAAATGGTTCAAATATGTGGAACTGGCCCACTATCGATCTAAGCCCACATGGTCCCGGGCTAAATGGGTCGGACCTAACAGGCTTTTTCATTCCAAGCTATTTTTTTAAAAAAAATATTTTGTCTAAGACAATTTCTCGTAAACTCTCTCTCTACACACGCGCGCGCACACACACACACGACATATATATATATATATATATATATATATATATATATATATATATATATATATATATATATATATATATATATATATATATATATATGTTGCTAACATACTACATGAAGGTAATATGTTAGCATTGTACCCACTTTTGATTTTCCTTAATTATCCACAATGGTCTTTAAGAACACACTAACGAGAAGGGCGTTCTGGTCTTTCTATCAAAAAAACTAAACCCCTTTTTAGTTCCCGTTTCCTCTCTATCGTCTCCATCATTTCTCTTTCATCAACAAACCTACCAATTTTAATAGCAATGAAGTTGCCCCTTTCTCTTCCACGGTGAACTTGTAAGTCATATCTCTGTTTGAGTAATTTCATGTAAAATAAAATGGAGTATATTTTTAAAGAAATGATTAATTATTTGAAGAATTTTTTGATCAATCGAAGAAAGTGTTCTTTGCATATTTTCATGGAATGAAAAAGGTTGTGGCTAACTATTTGATTTTTGGTTAACCCATTCTCTTCCATTTTTTTGCAACTTTATTTTAAGATCTAAAAAATGTGTTTCCTTATCTTTACCTGATTAACTTCGAAATTTGAAGAATTTTGTTCATTCATGATGTTTGAGAGCTTAGATTGTGAGAATTAGAGTTTTGTTCATGTACGATATTTATGGATCAACACCAGGCAATAAGAGAGATGGGAAGAAATTGTTGATGAGTGATGGTGGATTAAATCATTAAAGTGAAAAGACAAAATAGTCCCAATAATTAACAAGAGAACAAAAGTTGAGAGGGGTTATTAAGGAAAATCAAAAGCGGGTACAATACTGTCACGACCCGGATTTTTCCCTAACATCGGGATCGTGATGGCGCCCACTCGTGATAGCTAGGCAAGCCACTTATTCACACTATCCTGTTTTTAGCAATATTTCATATATAATTTAACAACCAAACCATAACCTTAATTAAACAAGTGCGGAAGTCTTTCTAAAATAGAGATGAACGATAATAAGGTAAAACACTGATAAAATCCTCTACCCAAGATGTGGAGTCACCAACTCACGAACTACTTAAGAATACTACACATAATGGTCTGAAGGAAAATAATAAATATCTGTCGGTCTCGGAACAATGAGACCACAGTAATAAACATAAATAAATAGAACAGACGCCGGGCCTGTGGACGTCTGCAAGCTACCTCGGTCTCAAATATGATCAACTCCCACGCAATCGATTTACTGCTGCTGTTGCTCCTGATCGTAACCTGGACCCGTGCAAAAATGCACAGAAGTGTAGCATCATCACAACCGACCCCCATGTGCTGGTAAGTGCCTGGCCTATCCCGGCAAAGTAGTGACAAGCCTAGGACGAGACACTCACATAAACCTGTGCAATTCAATATGTATATGTGTACCACAAAATAACAAGAAATAATCAAGTATAAACACAATAAGGAATATCTTAAAGAATTCAACAATTAACAATAATCATTAAATCAACAAGGAAAAATAAGTGTAATGAAAAACAAATAATGTCAAGTCAATGGAATAGCAAATAAAGTGCACGGCATCAACCTTTGTGCTTTTACTCTCATACTCACCAAATAAGCAAAAAAAGTGCACGGCATCACCCTTCGTGCTTTTACTCTCATCCTCACATCCATGGTACGGCATGATCCTTTGTACATGGTTCAATAACAAGGCACGGCATGATCCTTCGTGCATAATCAATAACATGGCACGGCATTAACCTTCGTGCATAAACAATAATTCAAGGCACGACATCACCCTTCGTGCATTATTACTCTTCCACACCCAAATAACAATCACAGTTAAGGGCAAAGAATGAAAACAGTTAATCATGAACCGTCCCGGCAAGGGACACAATAATCATCACAACAAAGTCCGGCAAGGGCAATCAATATTTCACTTCACAACAGGTCCCGGCAAGGGAGAACAATAACAATTCTACAACCCGGCAAGTGTTCAACAATTTACCTTCAAATATGTCTCACAACAAGTATTAACTACGACTTACGGTCATGCTCGACCCCCAACGTATAGATACTCGTCACCATGCCTATACGTCGGACTCCACATATAACAATTAACACATAAACTCAAGTCCTATTCCCTCAAGCTAGGATAGAACAAACACTTACCTCGAAAGTTTACGAACAATTCAATCTGTAGCAATGCCTTTTCCTTTCGAATTTGGCTCCAATCCAATCGTATCTATACACAATTGATTTAATATCATCAATACTACTCAAGAAACTAATTCATAAGGCCAATTACAATTTTTACAACATTCTGCCCGGAATAGTGAATATCGACCCCGGGCCCACATGGTCGGAACTCGGGGTTCGGACCAAAATCCGGTTACCCATTCCTCCACGAGTTCAAGTATATGATTTGTTTCAAAATCGGACCTCAATTCGAGGTCCAATTACCCAATTCATGAAAACCCTATATTCTACCAAAAACAAGAATTTCTACCATGAAAACCTTTGATTTCTATTGAAAAACATGTTTAATGTTGTTAGGAATTGAAAGAATTAAGTAAAAAGTGACTTACAATTGCTTTGAAGAAGAGGGAGTTCGTGAAAAATCGCCAATGGATGTTTTTGGGTTGTGAAATATGAAAAATGAAGCTAGAAATCGTGATTTACAGGTCTCTGTGTTCGCATTTGCGAGCAGGGGTTCGCAATTGCGAACCCCGACCAAATTCTGGAGTTTGAAAAATAAGCTAAGGATGGGAAGTTCGCATTTGCGAACTTTTGTTCGCATTTGCGAAGCCAAGACATAACTGGGGCCTTCGCATTTGCGAACATTTGTTCGCATTTGCGAACAAGGCTGGATTAAGGGGCCTTCGCATTTGCGACATAATGTTCGCATTTGCGAACAAGGCTGGATTCAAGGGGCCTTCGCATTTGCGACAAATACTTCGCATTTGTGAAGCCAAGCTTAACACTGAAGGCCTCGCATTTGCGAGGTAGACTTCGCATTTGCGAAGTAGTGCTCAATCCTGCCAACTTCACATTTGCGAAGTTTGGTTCACATTTGCGAACCAAGGTCAGTCTGGGACTTCTCACAATTGCGAGAAAATCTTCGCATTTGCGAAGCCAACAGCTGGGTGAAAAACCAGTAGTGCAAAAATTCAGAAATTGATCCAACGGCCTATCAAATCTTTACCCGAGCCCCCCGGGCTCCCAACCAAACATGTACACAACATCAAAAACACATTACAAACTTGCTCGTGCGATCACATCGCCAATATAACATCGTTTTCATCAAATCAAGCCTCAAGTTCATGATTTTCATACTTTTGGTTTTCAAAACTTTCAAACTTGGAACTCAAGGTCCAAAACATATCAAACGACATCCAAATGTCACCAAACTTTGCAGAAAGCACATATATAATATTTAAGACTTGTACCGGGCGTCTGAACCAAAATACGAGCCCGATACCAAGGTCAATTAATTCATTTTCCTTTAATAATTACATCAAAAACAATTTCACAGAAAAATTCATAACTTGGGCTCTAGGCCTGAGAATTCGACTCCGGACGCATGTCAAAGTCCCATATTTTCCTACGGACCTTCCGGGACCGTCCGTTCTCGGGTCCGGGTCCGTTTACCAAAAATATTGACCGAAGTCAACCATATCAATATTAATATCATTTTTCTCCAAATTTCTCATAGAATTCATATTTTCTATCACAAAATCTTTCCGGCTACATGCTCGGATCGTGCACGTAAATCGAGGCAACATAGAACGAGGTTTTCAAGGCCTCAGAAGATCAAAATTATTAATAAAATAAGTGATGACCCTTTGGGTCGTGACATTCTCCACCTCTAAAACAACCATTCGTCCTCGAACGGACAAGAGAAAGAAGTACCTGAGTCGGGGAACAAATGTGGGTAGCGGCTCCGCATATCAGACTCGGACTCCTAGGTCGATGCCTCAGGAGGCTGACCTCTCCACTGAACACGCACAGAAGGATAACTCTTCGACCTCAACTGTCGAACCTGCCGGTCTAGAATGGCCACCGGCTCCTCCTCGTAAGATAGATCATTGTCCAATTGGACAGTACTGAAGTCTAACACATGTGTGGGATCGCCGTGGTATCTCCGAAGCATAGATACATGAAAAACTGGATGCACGGCTGATAAGCTAGGCGGCAAAGCTAGTCTGTAATCCACCCCTCCCACTCGGTCTAGAATCTCAAATGGACCAATATACCTAGGGCTGAGCTTGCCCTTCTTCCCGAACCTCATCACGCCCTTCATAGGCGACACTAGGAGCAATACTCGTTCACAACCATGAAATCTACATCTCGAACCTTACGATCTGCATAAGTCTTCTATCTGGACTGAGCTGAACGCAATCTTTCCTGGATAGTCTTGACCTTATCCAAGGCCTCCTTAACTAAATTTGTAACCAACAACTGAGCCTCTCCCGGCTCAAACCATCCGACTGGAGATCGACATCGTCTACCATACAATGCCTCATATGGGGCCATCTGGATGTGGGACTGGTAGCTGTTGTTGTAGGCAAACTCTGCTAATGGCAGAAATTGGTCCCACGAGCCTCCGAAATCAATAACACAGGCTCGAAGCATGTCCTCTAGAATCTGAATAGTCCTCTCGGACTGACCATCTGTCTGAGGATGAAAAGTTGTACTCAGCTGAACCTGGGTGCCTAACTCCTGCTGGACCGCTCTCCAGAACCGCGAGGTAAACTATGTACCCTGATTAGAGATAATAGATATCGGCACCCCGTAAAGTCGAACAATCTCTCTGACGTAAATTTCTACTAACCTCTCCGATGAGTAGGAGATAGATATTGGAATGAAGTGAGCTTACTTGGTCAGCCTATCAACAATGACCCAAATAGCATCAAATTTCCTCCGAGTCATAGGAAGTCCCGAAACGAAGTCCATATTGATCCGCTCCCATTTCCACTCGGGAATCTCAATCCTCTGGAATACACCACCAGGCCTCTGGTGCTCATATTTTACCTGCTGACAATTTAGAGACCGAGCGACATACGCAACGATATCTTTCTTCATTCTGCACCACCAATAATGCTGCCGCAAGTCCTGGTACATCTTCGCGGCACCTGGGTGAATAGAATATCGCGAATTGTGGGCCTCTGCTAAGATCATCTCTCGAATCCCTTCAGCATTGGGCACACAAACTCGACCCTGCAATCTCAATAACCCATCATCATCTAGATTTACCTTTGTGGCATCTCCCCGCTGTACTGTATCTCTCAAATCACGCAAATGAGGATCATCAAATTGCCTCTCAGGGATACCCTTTAATAGAGATGAACGAGCGACCTTGCAGGCCAACACCCTGCTAGGCTCAGAAATGTCTAATCTCACGAATTGGTTGGCTAAGGCCCGGACATCTAGAGCAAATGGTCTCTGACTGACCGGAATGAATGCAAGACTACCCATGCTGGCAGGACTTTCTACTCAATGCATCGGCCACCACATTGGCCTTACCTGGGTGATATAGGATAGTAACATCATAATCTTTCAGCAACTCTAACCATCTCCGCTGTCGTAGATTCAACTCCTTTTGCTTGAACAAGTACTGTAGGCTTTTGTGATCGGTGTATACCTCACACGTCACACCATATAGATAATGCCTCCAGATCTTCAAGGCATGCACCACTGCTGCTAACTCAAGATCATGAACTGGATAATTCTTCTCATGTATTTTTAGCTGTCTCGAAGCATAAACGATAACCTTACCATCCTGCATCAATACCGTTCCAAGCCCTGTACGAGATGCGTCACAATAAACTATATAAGGCCTTGCACCCGTAGGTAGTATCAACACGGGCGCTGTGGTCAAGGCTGTCTTGAGCTTCTGAAAGCTCGCCTCACACTCCTCCGACCACCGAAACTGAACACCCTTCTGGGTCAACCTGGTCATCGGGGCTGCAATAGAAGAAAACCCCTCTACAAAACGACGGTAGTAACCTGCTAATCCCAAGAAACTCCAGATCTCAGTTACTGAAGCTGGTCGAGGCCAATTCTGGACTGCCTCAATTTTCTTTGGGTCCACCTGAATACTTTCCACTGATATAATATGACCCAGAAATGCCATCGAACTCAACCAAAACTCACATTTCAAAATTTTGGCATATAGCTGATTATCCTTGAGAGTCTGAAGAACCACTCTGAAGTGCTGCTCGTGCTCTTCCTGGCTTCGGGAGTATACCAGGATGTCATCTATAAAGACTATCACGAACAGATCTAAGTAAGGCCTGAATACCCGATTCATCAACTCCATGAATGTTGTTGGGGCATTGGTCAACCCAAAAGACATGACTAATAACTCGTAGTGCCCATACCGAGTGCGAAATGTTGTCTTTGGAATATCATACACCCTAATCTTCAGCTAATGGTAGCCAGACCTCAAGTCTATCTTTGAGAACACCCTTGCTCCCTGGAGCTGGTCGAACAAATCATCAATCCTCAGCAATGGATACTTATTCTTTATTGTCACTTTGTTAAGTGTCGGTAATCAGTACATATCCGCATCGAACCATCTTTCTTCTTTACAAATAATACCGCACACCCCAATGAGAAATACTAGGCCTGATAAAGCCCTTCTATAGCAAGTTTTGCAACTGATCTTTTAACTTTTTTAACTTTGGCGGGGCCATGTGATACGGCAAAATAGAAATAGGCTGAGTGCCCGGAGCCAGATCAATATTGAAGTCGATATACCTGTCGGGTGGCATACCCGGTAGGTCTGAAGGGAAAACCTCGGGAAACTCCCGTAGAATAGGAACAGAGTCAATAGAAGGAACCTCTGTGATGGAGTCGCGAACATACGCCAGATAAGCTAAACACCCTTTCTCGACCATGCGTCGAGCCTTAACGTATGAAATAACATTATGGGTGGCGTGACCTGGGGTCCCTTTCCACTCTAGTCGGGGTGGTATGACATTCTAGGATAGCGTGATACGGGGACAACCAATCCATCCCCAATATAACATCAAAGTCCACCATATCTAATAATAATAAATCAACACGAGTCTCAAGACCCTCAAACACAACCATGCACGAACAATGCATCCTGTCGACTACTATGGAGTCACATACTGGCGTAGACACATGGACAGGAATGTCTAAGGCATAACTAGACACGGCCAGATATGGTGAAAAGTAGGAAGACATATATGAATATGTAGACCCATGGTCAAATAGTACTGAGGCATCTCTATCACAAACCAGAATGGTACCTGTAATCATAGCATATGACGCCTCTACCTCTGGCCTGGCTGGCAAAGCATAACATCGGGGATCAGCACCACCTCTCTGAACTATGTCTCTGGGAAGGTCATCCACCGCCTGACCTCTACCTCTCGCTGGGACGCGTCTCCACCTCTACAGTCTCGACCTCCACCTCTATAATCTCTACCCCCGCCTCTCGCTGGCTGGGCAGGCTGAGGGATCAGCTGGGGCCTGAATCATTGGACGAGGGCCCCGCTGCTGAGTGTCGCCCGTCGCTCGAGGGCAGAACCTGACAAAATGACCTGGGTCACCACAACCGTAGCAACTCCTAGGCTGATGGGGCTACTGGCCCTGACGACCTGAATGGCCTCCACGAACACTCTGAAGAGGCTGAGCATTAATAGGAGGCTGATCTGAATAATGCCCACGAAACCCACGATCACCTGGTCCACCCTGTGAAGCCTGAAGGGCGGAATGGAAAGGCCTAGAAGACTGGCCTCTGTCAAAAGATTCTCTGCCACCAGAAGAAGAACCACTAAACCTGCCTGAATGACGAGGCCTCTTGTCTGAAGAATAACCACCTCCCCGAGCAAGAGCCATCTCAACTCTACGTGCTGCATTAGCTGCCTCCTGAAATGATATATCACTCCCCACTCCCATAGCCATCTCGAGTCTAATTGCCTGATTAAGCCCATCTATGAACATGCGGACCCTTTCCCGCTCTGTGGGAAGTATCACCACTGCATGACGTGCCAAATCAACAATTCTCGTCTCGTACTGAGTGACAGTCATGGTGCCCTGCTTGAGGCGCTCAAACTGCCTCCGAAGTGCATCCCGCTGTGTAACAGGGAGAATCTTCTCCAGAAATAACTCTGCAAACTGATCCCATGATAAAGTCGGGGACCCTGCTGGTCGAGTCAAACAATAATCCCTCCACCAAGTCTTGGCGAATCTTGAAAGCCTGAATGTGCAGAAGTCAACTCCATTGGACACCACTATCCCCATAGTCTGGAGAATCTCATGACAACTGAATAAGAAATCTTGAGGATCCTCGGATGTGGCACTGCTGAAGGTAGTGGTAAAAAGCTTGAAGAACCGATCAAGTCTCCATAAAGAATAAGAAGTCATGGTCACTCCATCTCCGACCCGAGCTGTGGCACCTAACTGAGTGGCCACAGCTGGCTGAACCGCTGGTGCCTGAGGGTAAGGAGCTACTGGCTCCGGAGTACGAGCAATAAGATAAAGGAATTGTATACGACAATTGCTATGAGCACATGATTTTTGCACCGGACAAATAATTCCAAAACTAAAATAAACATATTTTTGAGTGCAATTGTGTGCCTTTGTTGAAATTAGCTACACTTTGTGTGTTTGAATAATTGGAAATTAAAAAAATCAAAAAAAATTATTTTGTTTGAATTAATTAGTTTTAAGAAGAAAATCATCAAAAAATAGTTTTAAGTAGTGGAAATTAGGGGAAAATAGTAGAAAATTGCCAAAAAATATTAGATAAATAGTGTAAGTAGGAAATTAAGTTTTCATAATATTCCATAAAAGAAAAAGAAAAATACAAAAGAAAATACATAAAAAATAAATAATATCAGAAAATACCAAAAAATATGTTGGGTATAATGGCGTTGGGCCCAAAATTGACCATATTGGCCAGCCCAGTCTTTAGGCCCAAGGGTAACCAATCCAGTTCTTCAATAAATAGGAGATCTCAGCCGTTAATTTTGATAAATCCAATGGCTGAGATAAATAGCGGAGTTAATTAGTTAATTAAATATGAGAGATCGAATCTCATCCGTCCGTTTAAAATGATCTGAGGGTCAATGGCCTTGGTCTCTTTACGAGCGATACGGCGTCGTTTTTAGTAACGCTAACGACAGCCGTTGATCACCATCAATCCAACGGCCCGGATCTTCTTAGCCTCCCCGCCTATATAAGGCTTATGTCTGAAGAAGCCGACCATTTTGGCCAAATATCTAACCCTAGCCGCCTCCCTACTCCTCTCTTCTCTCCCTCGTCGTCTTCTTCAACCGTCTGCAACCCTCGCCGGCCATGGAGGCCACCACCTTCTACGGTGGTCTCCGGCCACACCCCATACCCCAAAAGCTTTCATCATCATCGTCCTCACCTCAAAGCACCAAAAACCCCTAAAACAGACCCCTTCTCCAGAACGCCGGTCACCGGAACCTACCACCGGTGACCACCCAAACAACGAACCACCGTCTCAAACCAACGCCAAAAGAACCCCCCAGCCTGATCTATCACCCTACCCCACTGGCTTCCCTCGAATCTACCCCGATCCCGTCGAATATCCAAAAGAAAGTCGCCGAAAACCTAACTCCGGCGACTTGAAACTCAACCTCAATCAAGATCCAGTCTTTCTACCCTCCCAAACACCCCGCTATAACCAAAAACCCCAAAGACTTCACCTTGAAGTCTACAACAGAAAATAGAATGAAAAAAAAAAGAATAAAAAAAAGGGGCTGAAGAAAACTGGAATAAAAAAGAGAATAAAGAAAGGTCTGAAAGAGACCGGAAAAGAAAGAAAAAGAGTGAGAGGGGAAGCTCAGGGGACCGGCCCTGCAAGCTAAGTACCCCCGTCTTTTATGTTTTATTTTTGCTCTCTCTGTCTGTTTGTTCATCTTTCATCTGTTTGCTTCTATCTGTTTTTCTATTCTTTAGGTTCTTGATATCTTGTGCTTCATTCGTTAGTTTTAGGATCTTTGATCTTGCTCGTTTTCTATATCTTTTTCTGTGTTGTCTGTTTCCCTGATTCAAAGAACCTGTTAGTATTAGGGTTTTGTTCGCCTTGTTTTTCTTGTTTTGACTTGGTCCTTATGTTCTGTCTGTTATGACCTTTTCCTTCTAAATTCAAGAATCTATCTTTTCTTCGTCTTTTTGACTTGTGATTTCTGATATGGCGAAATGCATGACTTGTTCTTCTCTTGTGATTCTTTAAATGTTTAGTCATATTTGTTCTCATGTTCGTCTGTTTCAAATCAT
The DNA here is from genome assembly GCA_032618575.1 of Nicotiana noctiflora. Classification (NCBI taxonomy): domain Eukaryota; kingdom Viridiplantae; phylum Streptophyta; class Magnoliopsida; order Solanales; family Solanaceae; genus Nicotiana; species Nicotiana noctiflora. The sequence continues at coordinate 226,299 of JASVEL010004075.1, read as the reverse complement.
GATCTGTTTCTCTGAGTTAATAGATCCATCTTGATTCACTCTTTTCTTCTTCATCTTCTGTGGCTCTTGACTATCTTCTTTTCTATTATTCTGCATGTCTAAGTTCTAATACTAGTTTGATTCTTATTCTTTTTATCTTTATATTAAGTTGTTTTCGTTGAGTTTCGTAATCTCTAGACTGTCCTTTTCTATCTCTTAGCATGTTTAATCTTAGTGCCAGGTTTAACTGTTTGATTCACCATTTCCCTTCATCTCCTATATTAAGGTTTCTTGTGGTAGTTTATAGTATCTCTTCTGTTATCCTTACCTGCCAAGTAGCATGCTTAAAATTGGGGTTTTGATCTCCTAAAATCTGAGTTAGTGACTCTGCTTCTTCTCTGTTACTTCACATGATAGATGTAGTATGCTTCTTCACTGTTTCTTCATGTCTTTTCTTTTCTTTATCTTCATCTTATCTATCACATATATATATATATATCAAAGCTAGGCTTAGTACTTGAAAGTGGATTCTGATTACCATTCTTATATTATTCTGCCAAGGTCCATTGCTCTCGTGTTTAAAATAAGTCATGTTTCATTTCTTCTTGACTATTTTGTGAGAATTTAATGTCTATGTGTCTATGCCATGAACCTTGATGGTTTTGAAGTTTTTCAAATGTTATCTGACATGAACTAGTTGTGACTAAGTCTAAATTGACATTGATTGATACTTTGTCACACAAAATTGGGTAATGTGAATTGATTGATTAAGATTCAACCCTATCAAATTGTCTCTTCTGAGTTTTGATTGATTGATACGCATTGTTTGATCTTATGTGGCTATGTGTGCAATACTTGTTAAAATAACTGAGTTTTCGGTAGTTCTTGTTGGTATGGTTATTTGATTAACATTCATCAACCTTAGGGGATTGGTTATAGCTGTTAGAGTTACACCCTTGGAAATGGCTAGTTTTGAAATAGGCTAAAACTGAAAATCACAAAAAATAGGCTACAAGTTAAATAATTGACCTAAGAGTGGTCAACTTTGCAAAGGTTGATCAACTCTATAAGGTCCCAACACACCAGTCCACCTCAAAAGGGGCTGGTTGTGCAAAACTGGTTAAATCTGCAAATGCAGACTTTACCAAGGCTTATTTTTTAGCCCTGAACTTTAGGTGGCTAGGTCTGCAAAGACCTTAGCCCAGCCTATGTTCAGTAATTGGGCTTCAATTGCCCAGGCTAAGTCTCAATTTGAGTCTGACCATTAGTTAAATAGTTTAAATGCTTAATAAAGTAGGCTAGTCCTTCAATTAGTCCTAAAAGGAATTAAAATAGGTTAATTATGCAAGAATTGGCTAAGTCTGCAAATGCAGACTTGCCCAGGCTCATTTTTGAGCCCTGAACCACAAGTGGCCAAGCTTGCAAAGGCTTGGGCCCAGCCTGTGTTCAGCAAAAGGGTTTAATTGCCCAAGCTAAGTCTCAACTTGAGACTGGCTAGGTTTTAAATAGTTAAACATAGTAATAAGGCAGGCCGGTCCTGCAATTAACTGAAACTGAACTAAAAGAGGCTAAAATTGAAATAGTTCCCTAAAGTAGAATTGGCCAATCCTTAAATACTAATGCAAGGACTGGCCACTAGTTAAATAACAGCAAAAATTCTGAATACCTGACCTAGGTAGGTCGGGTAATTCAGTTATGCCTTTAAGGGTATAAAAGGGAACCAATTTAGTAATTTGGTAAATAGTTTGAAACATAAAGGGTTAAGGGAGTCATTTGTACCCCCGATTTCTGCAATTTTGCAGAGATTAAAGGGTATAATGGTCTCCCTAAAATGGGAAATCTGTAAAAATCTTTAACCCCTAAGGTTACATTGGTAAAAGGCCCTTAAAAGGAATCTTTAGAACCTTCCAGCACATGCTGGAAGGGTTTTTGATAACAGAAATGTGGGTCTAAGTGTAAGTTTAATAATTTTAAGAGGGGGAGAAGTGGGATTTAATCCCATTCTTTCTCCCCAAGTCATCAGCCCATTCTCACACCTATATAAACCCCCAAAAAGGGGCTGATAAGGGGGGTCTCCTGGAATCATTTTCAGAGTAAAAAATATAGCAAATAGCAAATAGTTTTTCTGCATAGTTCGAGTGAAAATCACTGGTTAAGCTGTTTGTTTGTGGGATTTTCTGCTCAATTTCTTCTGGGATTTCTTATTTGTTGTTGTTGTGTTGTCCTGCTCGTTTGAAATTCAAGTCCTTCACTGTTGCATTGCTGTTTGGGTCTATTGCTGATTACTTGCTCTTATTCCCCCTAGAACTCATCGGCTTCATTTTGCTGATCCAGGTACAATTTCTGTTCGAGTGAAGCTGTAATGATGAATTGCTGAATGAAATGAAGTCCAGTTTTCAATTCATATGTTATTATGTATTTTATAGTTTATGCTTTTCACTAGTTGTTTAGTACTGGTGTAGATCTATAGTTTAAATCGTAGTATAGTATGTAGTAGCAAAAAAACAGAGACAAAAGATGTAATAGCTAGATATGGTAGAAGTAGTATAAGTCATAGATGGCAAGTCACCTAGTTAAAAGTAGGTAAAACCTTAAAATGAGTTAATTAGCTATAGTTTAAATTGTTAACAACATCACTACGATTAGGATACAAGTCGTACTCAGTAGCTAATCCATCTGTGAATTCGTTCGAAAGGGAAGAATAGTTAACAGAAGTAGTGAGTTATTTGCAACTGGGTAATGTGATAATAAACAAGAGCAACTCGCAGAAAATCCAGTGATATAATCTTGTGTAAATTTCATTAGTCACTTAGTGTGGTAATCTGGTAATCATTAGCAAGTAATTGGACTATAAATCATGCTTCACATAGCTAAACTGTTTGCTCTTAATTTCCTAGTTAAAAGACCTCAATGTTAGTATAGGTTAGTTCTTAAAAACAAAAGTAGAAAGCAGTCGGTTAGTTCAGTTCTCATATTAATTAGACAGTTATGATTTAAAATCAACATTGATTTGTACAGTGATTCTCTCCTTTGATAAATAAAGTGCAATTTAATTCTCAATTCTATATGTTTGTTTTATTATAAGTTCTTCATTTCTATTTTCGTTACTATTGCTTCAATCCGGTTTGGGCCTGATGTACAACGTGGGCCTGAACTGTGTCCGAAAATTCATTGGGCCATCGAATGAAAGTCCAAATTGGGTCTGGGTCACTAAGACCCAGATATATGTAATGCCCTGCTAAATATTAATCCAGAAATCCAGGCCTAATAACCATAAAGGCCTGGACTCACTCTTCTGGAAATTCGGTTAAGGAAAAATGATTAAGGGAAAAACATAATTAGAAAAACATAGTATACACCTCTTAGGATTGGGACTATAAAATTAAATCGGGACGAGCCTCATACGATACCAAAACAATGGGGCCCCCTTTGTAATGAAGTAATGTATATAATAGATTTGGGAAGGCTAATAGCGAATTCCATAGCCTCTCCCAAAAGATTTAAAAGCCGATAGACGTTATTTAGGGCACGATTTAATATACTTTCCTTAAATACGAGTGTGCACTTGGTGCGACTCAAATCCCAAATCCCGGCAAAGCCGAAACGTACTAAAAGTCACAGGCGTACTGGTTGCGGTGTGACTCGAGGTGCGTTTTCGCAATGTCGCAAATTCTTTAAAATATTAAAAGCAAAAGCACATACATTTTGTTAAAATCTATATTGGGTCAAACAAGAGTCGAGAACGACGATTGAGCGACCGTGCTAAAACCACGAAACCCGGGAATGCCTAACACCTTCTCCTGGGTTAACAGAGTTCCTTATCCAGATCTTTGTTTCGCAGACATTTTTGAAAGAGTCAATTTCCTCGGATTCGGGATTAACCGGTGACTTGGGACACCATTATTATCTCAAGTGGCGACTCTGATTATTAAAACAAAATCCCGAACCGATTGTCCTTTAAATGGAAAAACTCCTTCCTCTATGCTATTATATCCGTCTCGGGTATTTTAACATCGAGGTATACCCTATAATCGTATTTATATGCTTTTCCTAAAGTGTGGGGTAGTAAAAAGGGAGGTGTGACAAATAGTATATGAACCTGAAGCTGATGGCAACACTAATACTGGAGCTGTGGTCAAAACTGTCTTGAGCTTCTGACCAATCTCAACATGAGACTCCACCTCTGGGATAGCTGTCTGGGGCTGAGCTCTGTCCCTACCAAGGCCTCTGATACGGCCTCGGCCCCTGCCCCTCACGGGAGCTGCCTGGGGCTCAGGCTGGTGATCAGCGGACGAAGAAGCGCGTGTCCTCACCATCTGCGAAAGAACAGAGTAGAAATTCAATTAGTATTTGAGGAACAAATCGCACGACAAGAAGGAACAAACGAGAGACTCTTTCCTAACTCAATAGACTCTGGAGGACAAGTACAGACGTCTCCGTACCTACCTCTCAAACTCTACTAAGCTTGTTCGTGAGTGGTGAGACCTATGTAACCTAGAGCTCTGATACCAACTTGTCACGACCCGGATTTTTCCCCAACATCGGGATCGTGATGGCACCCACTCGTGATAGCTAGGCAAGCCACTTATTCACACTATCCTGTTTTTAGCAATATTTCATATTCAATTTAACAACAAAACCATAACCTTAATTAAACAAGTGCGGAAGACTTTATAAAATAGCAACAAACAGTTTCAAGGTAAGATAATACTGAAATCCTCTACCCAAGATGTGGAGTCACCAACTCACGAACTACTATATGAATACTACACATAAAGGTCTGAAAGAAAAATAACATAATCTGTTTGTCTCGGAACAAGGAGACTACAACTAATGATATAAATAAAAGGAAGAGACACCGGGCCTGCGGACGCCTGCAAGCTACCTCGGTCTCAAATACGATCAACTCCCACGCAAAAGATCTACTGCTGCTGCTCCTGATCGAAACCAGGACCTGTGCAAAAACGCACAGAAGTGCAGTATCAGCACAATCGACCCCATGTGCTGGTAAGTGCCTGGCCTATCCCGGCGAAGTAGTGACAAGCCTATGACTAGGCACCCACATAAACCTGTGCAGTTCTATATATATGTATACCACAAGATAACGAGAAATAACCAAGTAATAACGCAATAAGGAATATCACGTAATACCTCCATAATTAACAATAATCATTAAATCAACAAGGAAAAACAAGTATAATGAAAAACAAGTAATGTCAAGTCAATGTAATAGCAAATAAAGTGCACGGCATCACCCTTCGTGCTTTTACTCTCATACTCACCAAATAAGCAAAAAAGTGCACGGCGTCACCCTTTGTGCTTTTACTCTCATCCTCACATCCATGGTACGACATGATCCTTCGTACATGGTTCAATAACAAGGCACGACATGATCCTTCGTGCATAATCAATAACATGGCATGGCATTAACCTTCGTGCATAAAAAATAATTCAAGGCACGACATCACCCTTCGTGCATTATCACTCTTTCTCACCCAAATAACAATCACAGTTAAGGGCAAAGAATGAAAACAGTAAATCATGAACCGTCCCGGCAAGGGACACAATAATCATCACAACAAAGTCCCGGCAAGGGCAATCAATATTTCACTTCACAACAGGTCCCGGCAAGGGAGAACAATAACAATTCTACAACCCGGCAAGGGTTCAACAATTTACCTTCAAATATGTCTCACAACAAATATTAACTACGACTTACGGTCATGCAAGACGCCAGTGTATGGATGCTCGTCACCACAGCCCATACACCGCACTCGATCACATAGCACGTAGCACATAATCCTATTCCCTCAAGCTAGGATAGAACAAACACTTACCTCGAAAGTTTACGAACAATTCAATCCGTAGCAATGCCTTTTCCTTTCGAATTTGGCTCCAATCCAATCATATCTATACACAATTGATTTGATATCATCAATACTACTCAACATACTAATTCATATGGCCAATTACAAATTTTACAACATTTTGCGCGGAATAGTGAATATCGACCCCGAGCCCACATGGTCGGAACTCGGGGTTCGGACCAAAATCCGGTTACCCATTCCCCCACGAGTTCAAGTATATGATTTGTTTCAAAATCGGACCTCAATTCGAGGTCCAATTACCCAATTCATGAAAACCCTATATTCTACCAAGAACAAGAATTCCTACCATGAAAACCTTTGATTTCTATTGAAAAACATGTTTAATGTTGTTAGGAATTGAAAGAATTAAGTAAAAAGTGACTTAAAATTGCTTTGAAGAAGAGGGAGTTCGTGAAAAATCGCCAATGGATGTTTTTGGGTTGTCAAATATGAAAAATGAAGCTGGAAATCGTGATTTACAGGTCTCTGTGTTCGCATTTGCAAGCAGGGGTTCGCAATTGCGAACCCCGACCAAATTCTGGAGTTTGGAAAATAAGCTAAGGATGGGAAGTTCGCAATTGCGAACTTTTGTTCGCATTTGCGAAGCCAAGACAAAACTGGGAAGTTCGCATTTGCGAACATTTGTTCGCAATTGCGAACGCTACAGAGTTGGAGACTGTCATGGTCGCATTTGCGACATAATGTTCGCATTTACGAACAAGGCTGGATCAAGGGGCCTTCGCATTTGCAACAAATGCTTCACATTTGCGAAGCCAAGCTTATCACTGAAGGCCTCGCATTTGCGAGGTAGACTTCGCATTTGCGAAATAGTGCTCACTCCCCTGCCATCTTCGCATTTGCGAAGACTGGTTCGCATTTGCGAACCAAGGCTAACTTGGCTCTTCTCGCAATTGCGAGAAAATCTTCGCATTTGCGGAGATACCAGCTGGGTGAAAAACCAGCTGTGTTATTTTTCAGAATTTGCTCCAACGACCTATCAAATCTTTACCCGAGCCCCTCGGGCTCCCAACCAAACATGTACACAACATCAAAAACACATTACAAACTTGCTCATGCGATCACATCGCCAATGTAACATCGTTTTCATCAAATCAAGCCTCAAGTTCATGATTTTCATACTTTTGGTTTTCAAAACTTTCAAACTTGGAATTCAAGGTCCAAAACATATCAAACGACATCCAAATGTCACCAAACTTTGCAGAAAGCACATATATAATATTTAAGACTTGTACCGGGCGTCGGAACCAAAATACGAGCCCGATACCAAGGTCAATTAATTTATTTCCCTTTAATAATTACATCAAAAACAATTTCACAGAAAAATTCATAACTTGGGCTCTAGGCCTGAGAACTCGACTCCGGACGCATGTCCAAGTCTCATATTTTCCTACGGACCTTCCGGGACCGTCCGTTCTCGGGTCTGGGTCCGTTTACCAAAAATGTTGACCGAAGTCAACCATATCAATATTAATATCATTTTTCTCCAAATTTCTCATAGAATTCATATTTTCTATCACAAAATCTTTCCGGCTACATGCTCGGATCGTGCACGTAAATCAAGGCAACATAGATTAAGGTTTTCAAGGCCTCGGAAGTACGGAACAAGTGAGGAAAATAGGTGATGACCCTTTGGGTCGTCACAAATACTAACATACTACGTGTAGCAAGACCCATATATATAGTAGAGAACTTGATCGCTCTATTATTTAGGCTAATTATGGGTTGGGCCCGGGCCTAAATAGGCCAAACGGGCTAGGCCTGGGCCTAAACGGACAAAACGATCCCGGGTTTTGACGGGTCGGGGTCAAACGATCCAAATATGTGGAATTGGCCCACTATGACCCTAAGACCACATGGTCCCCGGCTAAACAGGGGGCCCACGGGCCTAACGGGCTTTTTCGTTCCTGGCTATTTTTTTTGTGTTTGTATAAAAGTACACACACACACACACACACACACACACACACACACACACACACACACACACACACATATATATATATATATATATATATATATATATATATATATATATATATATATATATATATATATATATATATCCTTTGATAGGAAAGTCTGGAGGTCTAGAATTAGGGTTGTAGGATAGGAGCTTCTAGAGCTTTTGGTACCTTTTTCCTGATGCTAGGTGTGGTTTGGTAAGGCCCTCCATAGATGTCTTGTGTATTGTATCGTGCTCCTTATGGTAGTTACTGTTAGGTGTTATTGCATGCCTTTTAATTTACGATTTTATGTGTAGTTATCTGTTTATGCATTTTCTGCTGGAGTCACTAATGCTCTTTTGTTGTTCCTTTTCTTTTTCTCTTCTTTCTCTTCTCTTTCACTTGAGCCGAGGGTCGATTGGAAACAACCTCTCTGTCATTTCGGGTAGGGGTAAGGCTTGTGTACGTATTACCCTTCTAGATCTCACTTTGTGGGAATACACTTGATAGTTGTTGTTGTTATATATATATAGGGAAAATACCTTAGTACCCCCCTAAACTATTTGAGAATTATTACTTTCCTCCCTAAACTATCTCTGGTTCGAATTACCCCCTCAACTTGGCCTTTTGAGAATAATTACCCCCTAAATGCTTATGTGGCAAAAAGTGTGGGTACACTCACCTGCCATGTGGATTTTTCTGTCCATGTGGCATTTTCGTGAATTTTTTTTCTTTTTAAGAATATTATTTTTTAGATAATTTTTTAAATACAATTTATAATAAAAGTTGGATAGAACGATATTAGTTATGCTAAATATTTTTATTTGTTCAAAAATAATAAAATTTTAGTTAATCATTTTTTGAATTTGACCTGAAAATAAAGATTTATACAATTAAAATAAATAGTCAATGCATCTAAAAATTTATAAAATATAGTTTGAAATTAATTATTTTGGCTATAACTTTTTATATATCTCTAAATTATAGTGCTCCAATTTTGTTTTACGAATTTTACCTAAAAAAGTAAAAATACACAGTTGAAATAAATAGTCATTGCATCGCAAAAGAATAAATAAAAAGAGTATACAATTACAAGAAATTACAAGTGCAATTGTACACTCTTTTTATTTCTTCTTTGATTCAATGATTATTTATTTCAACTATGTATTTTTTATAACTTTTTAGATGTCTTGACTATTTATTTCAATTGTTTAAATTTTTATTTTCAAGTAATATTCAAAAATAGATTAACTAAAATTTTATTATTTTTGTATAAATAAAAATATTTAGCATAACTAATGTCGTCTGTCAAACTTTTATTATAAATTGTATTTAAAAAATTATCTAAAAAATAATATTCTTAAAAAGAAAAAAAATCCACGAAAATGCCACATGGACAGAAAAATACACATGGCAGGTGAGTGTACCCACACTTTTTGCCACATAAGCATTTAGGGGGTTAATTATTCTCAAAATGCCAAGTTAAGGGGGGTAATTCGAACCAGAGATAATTTAGGGAGGAAAGTAATAATTCTCACATAGTTTAGGGGGTACTAAGGTATTTTCTTTATATACATATATATAAGTTTATATGTATTAAACCGGTTCAGACCCGCTTCCCGATCCCAGGCTAAACAGTTTCGGGCTAGGCTTTTTGTGGACCGGCTCGCTGTAGACTTTTGCTCCTTTAGAAATCGGGCCCGTTTGAACCGGCCTATTTGGCCCGCGGGCTGATCAGAATCTTCTAATCTAAATCCTCGGTACTGAGAGCAAGCAAGGTTTTTACTTTAAGAATAAAGCCTGTTTAACACCTTTACTTCTACTACAGTTACAACCTTCCTTCTCTTTCTGCTGAACTCCGGCGCAGTGTACTACCGCCGGCAATCACTAAGTAAAGGTCTGATCAGATCCCGGAAATCGATCCGAGTAGGAAAATGGATACTGGCGAAGCTAAGCGAACGCGAATCCCGTTCAAGGAAAGGCCTGAATGGGCCGATGTGAAGCCCGTTCCACAAGACGACGGGCACAGCCCGGTGGTTCCAATAGCCTACACTGAAGACTTCTCCGAAACCATGGACTATTTCCGGGCAATACACTTAGCCGACGAGCGGTCTCCACGCGCCCTTCGGCTTACTGCTGAAGCTATTCAGCTAAACCCTGGAAATTACACTGTAAGTCTCTAACTGCAATTCCTCTTTCAGTTCTTTCCTTTTGGTTTTTATAATGCAGTATTTTGTGAATTTAGGTGGGGATTATTTTTGTATTAATTTTCGTGTATAAAAAGGGTAAAATTGCATCTTTGGTGTAGAATTGGAATCTGAACTTATGTGTTAATGGAAGTTTGTGAGACAATTGCGTCGTAGTTTATTTAGTCCCTCTGTTTCGTTTTGTGTGCCTTAGTCTGACTGTCTACAAAGTTTAAGAATGTAAAAAGACTTTTGAATATTGTGGCCACAAAGCTTAGAGTTGTTAGTTAATGGGTAATTTCATGTTTAGGTATGGCAATTCAGGCGAGTTGTGCTGGAGGCATTGGGTGTTGATTTACATGAAGAATTGAAGTTTGTTGATCGCATTGCTGGGGAGAACACAAAAAATTATCAAATATGGTAAGTTGAAAACTCCACACAGGTTCCTTCTAATGTAAAGGTGATGGACAATGAATAGTTTGTTGACAAGTGATTTATATCATGAATCAAGGTTAATAGATGATGATGCTGCTTCAAGTTTATGGGATTAGACAGTACGTGAGCTTTCAACTACCAGATACGCCATTATAACATATAAGAAGAAACAAACGATAAGTAGAGACACTCCATTATTGAGTTCTGAATGCCTATTATGTGGTAGAAGGAGGGAAATCATGAATTAGTGGCGAACTGGTCATTTTTAGTTAGTTAGTGCCCTGGATTCCATTCTATTAGAAATAAAAATTAATGGCTCTAGCACAAGGACGACATGCTTCATTGGGCTGAGAGATAGGGTTAGATTTGCAGCTTTTCTATGAGATGTGCATTTTTCAAAGAAATTGCAAAACTTTATGAAATGTATTGTGTTTATGCTCTTGGAATATATAATGTTTATAATAAATATTCATTGGTGAGGGGGGAATGATTATATTTTACCCTTTTCAGTATCTATGTATCTGCGTATTATACTTGACTCCATGCTTTCCTTCACTGAGAAGGGAAGTGGGAAAGCTTGTTCCTCCACACAAGTTATTCTTGATCTATTGAATTCTTCATTTTAATCTAATTATAAATATATGCACAATGTCGAAGTTCTTCATAATAGAAACTTACAGGCATCATAGGCGATGGCTTGCTGAGAAGCTGGGAGCTGATGCCGTGACAAATGAGCTAGAATTCACCAAGAAAATATTTTCTCAGGATGCAAAAAATTATCATGCTTGGTCCCATCGGCAGGTTGTCTTTCCGTCCCTTTTCTTTTTATTTTGGGGAGGAGGGGTGAAAATATAATACCTTTACCTGTCTAAAAGAAGCTCTTTTGCATGAGTGTATTTCATGTTACTAAAATCATGATCTAGATTATTCAAGTTCATGGAATTGATCAGATAGAATTTACAAGAAACTAAGGTCAATGGGAAAAGTCCCCAGGGCTTAGTTCAATTGGCAAAGGTTGAGGGACTTGTGACTTAGGTCACAAGTTCGAGCCCAAAGCCATTCAAATTAAGTCTACAATTTAAGCAGAGAAGGGTAGAGAGACAAGCCCATTATCCCCGAGTTTTGAAGGTTGTGGTTGGTCCCAAGGATTGGCCCTAGACAAATTTCTTCGTCATCCAAAAAAGAAAAGAAAAGATAGTAAGGTCAAAGTAGGGTGGCATAGGATCTTATTAAATCTTAGGATCCCATGACAACTCATTACATTATTTTTGGGGTTTTGTTTCATTTTTTCTTAAAACATGTTACATGTAATCAATCCCAATTATATCTCTCCCTCTAATAGTGTTGTCAAATGTCGAAAAACTTTAAAAAGCCCCAAATTCTTCTTTGACTTCACAAGTGTAATTAAAGTAATATATTTCATTAAAAGCAAAGGGCAAGAGATGCCCGTATGAAAGAAATATACCAAAAAATAGGAAACCTTACAAAAAGACATGGTTTTCTATGAATGCCACCCACATGGGTGCTCCAAAAAACAATAAGTGAAAAGTGGCTATTCCCCAAATAAATAATATTTTTCTCTACTCCATCAAAAGCTCTCCTATTTCTTTCTCTCTCCATATGGTCCACATAAGTGTAAAGAGCAACATCCCATGCTCTATACAGTTGCGTCTTCTATTCTGTCTTTTGAAAGCCCAACTAAACATTGTGTCTATCAGTGTGCCCGTCATTACCACTCCATCCCAAGCCATCTCAAAATTTCCCACCACAAAAAGGATGCTATTCGACAGTGCAGAAGAAGGCGATTCATATCTTCTCTCGAGTCTTTACACACAAAGCACCAACTTACACAAGTAATCTTCCTTTTCATTAAATTTTTCGTCGTCAAAATCACACCTCTTGTAGCTAGCTAAGTGAAGAAAGAAACACACCTTTCTCTGTACCCGCGGGATCCATATTGAATAATGTGGAAAGAAGCTCCCTCCAATTAGGAGCTTCTTATAATAGGACTTAACGGAAAAAAATGCCATTATCCCCGACACCGTATCTCCATGCATCATATTTCTCTTGTGAATGTTATTGACTGTGAAGTAATCCAAGCAAATTTTGATATTCTTCTATATCCCTGTCTTGCAAGTACCTCCTAAACCTTAAGTCCCATTACACTTCTTCCCCGGGAGGCTCCATATCGATGGACCAACATCTTCTTTTGGCATGAAATATTGTACAGGTTCGGGTATGTTTTGTCCCTGCACCACCTATGCTCCCAAAAGCTTATCCTACTCCTATCCCCCACTCTGATGAAATGTTCTCATCAAACTCTTCTATCCGTTTATAATATCCTCCATAAACCGCACCCATTGGGAAGTGAAGCATTTTTAGTCCTCCACCCCCTTCCAAAACCCCGTACTTCTCCACAATCACCTCCCTTCAAAGAGCATCCACTTGTACTCTGGATCTCCATAATCACTTTCCTAGTAACTCCTTGTTGAAAACTCTTAGATCTTTTATCTCCAGCCCACCCCAACACTTTGGTGTAGTAACAGACTCCCAATTACCTAGTGAAACTTCATCTCTCCATTTGAGCCATGCCTTAGAAGTCCCTCTGAGGTTTTTCGAACTTTCATATTACGCTAGCTGGAGCGTGTAACAAAGACAAGTGTACTCTTAATTAACACTCCCTTTCCCCCTTTAGATTAATATCTCTTTTGCCAACCCGCGGGCCTCTTTTCTACCCCCTCTATCACCGGGTCCCAAACGGCTAGTTCTTTATTAGATGCTCCCAGCGGTAGTCCTGGATAAGTTGAAGGAAGAGCCGCAATCTTGCAATTCATCACTTGCGCTAGGACCTCTATATTCTCAACCTTGCCCACCAGGATAATCTCGCATTTTTTGAGGTTGGCACTACCTGAAACCAAGTCAACACTTGTCTCAGATGAAGCAATTGTGCTCTATCAGCATCACTAAACACTAAAGTATCATCTGCAAACAAAAGATGAGACACCAATCACTGCAAAAAAGACCCTAAGTAAACCAGACCCAGCTCTAACCATCATCCTACTCAACGCTTCTATCACTAAAATAAACAACATAGGGGATAACAAGTCACCATGTTTCATCCTTCTCGAGCTACCAAAGAAACCACACGGACTACCATTCATAAGAACAGAGAACTCCTGGTTGTTGAAACGCAAAGCTCGATCTATTTCCTCCGTCTTGCACCAAATCCCATCCTCAACAAAGTGAAATCAAGGAACTCTCAACTAACATAATCGTAGGCCTTCTTAAGGTCCAGTTTATGCAATATCCCTGTTTCTCCTTGCTTCCTTCTCGAGTCAACCACTTCATTAACAACTAGTGCTGCATCTAGAATATGTCTTCCATCCACAAAAGCATTCTGTGAATAGATACTGTCACATCCAATACCTTCTTTAGTCTATTGGAAAGCACCTTAGATATCTTATGAATGATTCCAACTAGACTAATTGATCTATTATCCTTCATGCTCTGTGCACACTCTCTTCTCTGAACAATGATAATGAAAGAGGCTTGGAGGAAAAAGTAATTGTAAGCATAAACAATTTAAAATATATGAAGTAACAGTAAATCAAGTTCAATAATCTTTTTGAATTTCTAATTCAGATGCAAAGAAGACAATTTAAAGTTTTTGATTTGGCAATAGAACTGGTTTTCTTGTGTTAAGTTCCTTATTTCCTTTACATAAGGGTGACCTTGTGGTCAATGACATGGGTGTAAATCTTGGAGATCAGGGTTTTAAGTTTTAAGTACCTCTGGATGACTTCCTATCTGTCTATGCCTTGGGGGTAGAGTTACTCGGTACTTTTGCTAGTGGGAGATAGTAGGTATCTAGTGGAATAGTCGAAGTATGCACAAGCTAGCCCGAAAATCACTACTTTTATCAGAAAAGGAAAGAATCCCTTATTTCCTTTTCCGAGTTACGTACCAAATTATTTATATCATTTCTTTGACAACTAATATCTCACTTGGCAGTTACGTATATTGAGTAGTGTCGCTATCTTCAAGAGCCTGAGGTGGCTGCCTTAGTGCTTAGGTGCTGCATTCTAGCGGCAGTTCAGTGAGATGAAACATCAACCTTCACTGTACATAGTCATTGTTTACGCTTTATGAGCCTTTAACAAAGCTACCTATAAAAGCATAAACAATAGGGATATACACTCCAAAATTTTGTGCTGCTTTAGTTACTATACAATTTCAACAATACCTTTGAAGTCGATTTCCAGTCAAAACAAGATGATAAAAGCACAGACAAAGGGAGTAATTAGTTTTATCTATTCTTGGGTTAATCTTACAGTTCTATGATCTAACCTGGAACCTGCGAAGGATGAGCCTGGATCCTACTTTTTAGTATTTGCTTCTTTTTTCTCATTAGCAAACCAGAATATTGATCTTCTTTTTTCCTATTTATGCAGTGGGTCCTTCAAGCTCTCGGTGGATGGGAAAATGAGCTTGCCTATTGTCAACAACTCCTCGAAGATGATATTTACAACAATTCTGCTTGGAATCAGGTAATGATTAAACTTCTTTTCCCTTTTTTATGATGATAAATAATTCTTTGATAGTAAAAGAAAAGGACTGAGAGGAACAAGATGATGTCCTCAACTGACAGAATCAGAAGGTATAAGCAAAGAAATCTCCAAACAAGAAGCATATACCACTCCTTTGGGAGCTTTGTTAGAAGTATGCCTGCAAACGATAAGATGGCAAGAAATGGATTTTTCTCAATCTAAAGCTGGGCGCGGAGTCTGTGCTGGAATCCTCTAGGGGTACCCAAAAAATACAGCACAGAATAAGCATAATATTCTTCCATAGCTTCTTCATTGTCCCAAACCCATGAAAATTTAATGAGAAAGGACTTCTGGGGTTGACATATAAGTCTCCATATTTGCAAATAACCTCCGTCAAGTTTATTTGCTAAAGAATGCATAAAGTGTGCATGAGACTCATTACCATGTTCGCTTATAACAGCTAGGAGAAATACACATCAACTGAATAGTGCTGCTTCTATTTGACTATGTTCACTCTCCTTTTAGTCTCAAGCAGCAATTAGCTGTAAAAGTTCCATTCCTTTTTTGCTTTAATTATTCTAAAACTCCTAACTGATATCAGTGCCCCCTGACATTTTCAAGGAGCTCATCTATAACAAATGTTTTATGACTATTAACTTCAAAAAGTTAAAAGGGTGAAAATTCCTTTGTGAAGGTAGTGTAGCTTCTCACTTTACTTTGTTTCTTGTAGAGATACTTTGTTGTGACACGATCACCTCTATTAGGGGGCCTAGCGGCAATGAGGGAATTGGAAGTGAATTACACAGTTCAAGCCCTCAGAGCTAGCCCGGAGAATGAAAGTCCTTGGAGGTATCTTCGCGGTCTTTACAAGAATGATACACAATCTCTAGTTGAGGATTCTCAAGTAGCATCGGTGCTTTTGGATATTTTAACCTCCAAAAATAATCATGTGCATGCTCTGAGCTTGCTGTTGGATCTTCTCAGTCATGGTTTTGAACCAAGCGAAGAATTAAAAAGTGCAGTAGAAGTTCTTACTCCACAGTCATGCTCACCGGATTTACCCTTGGCGAAGAGAATTTGTTCCATCTTGGAACATATTGATCCAATGAGAATAAACTATTGGAATTGGCGCAAAAGCACTATTCCTGTTCAATCAGCTAAATGCCAGAATACAGATAGGTTGGCTGATTTAAGTATGCAAGATAACTTGTAAGAATATTGCAATGATGTTGTACAAATACACAGATCGCCATTATCTAAATTCACTGAAGAAGTCACGTCGGACACATCTGCTGGGAAATAACTGAATGACTCGAAGTACTGGAAAAACTGTTCCCCAGGAATTTCTTATTGCCAGCTTTGTGTTTCTGCCTTAAGTTTGGGCCCTGGTTTATTCCTCAAGTTTGGATGCATAGCTTATTTATGGTGTGGCTGACTTCCAATATTCCAGAGGAAGGCTGGTAGCATGTGCAATTTTAGCAACTTCTTGCTTTTGAGTTAGTTTTAAACTTTTGTAGTTCTACTTTAATGACGGATCTATTACAGTGGAGTTATAGTTATACTCGGAGTAATTTATCAAACGGAACGAAAATGTGACAACCTAAGCCTGAAAAGTTGGAGAATACAGGTCATATCATTTTAATGCTATATCAAATAAAATTAAAAATCTAAAGCCTGATAAGATGGACACAACTCGGCTCACTTCAATTTTCTTTCTGATCCTTTGACACGTGTATGGAGAATCTCGGTGACAAATTACATCGTGGATGCCATTTCAAAAGAAAAAATTACATCGTGGATGCAAAAAAAATTCAGTCGACTACGTGTCTCAGGATATGAGTTGTTCAGTAAAACCCTGCTCTTCTCTCTAAAGTCTAAACCATATAAATTATATTCTTTTTTAATTTCAATAGTTTGCATGCACGTAGTAATTAGTCAGCTGGTTAACAGAATAACGAATTTGTTGAGGAGAAATATTGGCTTCCAAATAATAAATTCTCCTACCAGTTTTGTATCAAAACTATGATAAGGGACGTGATATGGTGCATATTAATATATGGCTTTTAACCTCCATGATAATCCTTGTCCCGATGTGCCAAATATCGTAAATCCGTAGTTTTACAGTTTGGTAGCATTTTGGAAATTTTAAATAACAAATGAAAAGAAAGATACTCTAAGGATTTGGAAGAAGTGATGGACCCTTTCTGCCAAACTGAACAGTCTTCATCAACATCTCCAGAATAACCATTCAATTAATAAAAAAGAAAAGAAATTAAATGAAATGCTGGTAGAAGGACATACATTTGGAATGCATTGCTCATTCACAATTTGAAGAGGCAAATAGTATCAATCCGAAATATTGATATCTTGGAATAACTTTCCCTTGATCTCAAATGAGGATATGTTCTTACACCCGTCATAGAGTGTAGGATACTGAACTGAACTGTACAAAAATGGATCTAAATGCTACAATATGCGCTTGCCAGTTTGTCAACTTCTTCACATTCTACCACCAAACAAAACCAATAACTTTCCTTCCCAGTCCACCAATAAGAAAGAAAAAAGCATAGACGTTTATATGGCAGACACAAAATATGAGCTAAGAGCACAAGGATTTTCTATAGTTAAAAGTCCAAAATGAAAATGTTATGGGAGAAATGACTCAAAAAACTGTATCCTCACTGCTAAACTTGTTGAGATTCCATCATATGTCACTTTTTTGGAGTGGAAGATGGGCTTGACACCTCTTTGAATGCGGATGGGCAGAGATCACTTACCGCACAGATTGCACAACGTGGTCTTAAAGGAGTACATATGGTCTGTCCAAATCCTACCTGTTTTTAAGAACAATAGAACTAAGTTAACTGGCCCTAAAAAAAAAGTGATTTGCAGGGGAACCTAAAAACAGAAATGGGTTTAATATATAAAAGCTATTTGTCTACTTTGGTGCAGCTATTGAAATAGTCTTCTGGATTCAGATGCTGAAAGTCTCAACAAAGAAGAGATGTAGAGTCTTGAGATTGTTAGTTCCTCAACTTCCCACTCTTGTGGAGTCAATTCAAGTGAATATGTTGAGCTTTTTGAGCTATTAAGATACGTTCCCTAGTCAGATACCTTGTTCTATTGTTCTGCGAGCAGCACTCTTGTTAATGTCTATACCTGCTGCTTAAGAGATTTTCACAAAAGTATTTATTACTGTGCATCCACTTTCATTGAGATGAGATGAAAAGAACCGTGCAAGAATCTCCACCAGTTTGGTTGCTTTACATTACAAAGATGGAGAATTTATATACGTAGCTATGATTTATGCCTGCAAGGAAGATAGATTGCATACATACCAAGAGAGGATTGATTGGCACCCATTCTTCCTTCGGAAGCCAAAGCTGCAAGGACTCCCTAGTCTCCTCAGGGGTTCTAGTTTTCTAACGAAGAGCAGACAAGTAAGAATGTAAGCAACATTCCTCAATGAGTTATGATACGATTAAATAATGGATAGATGCTATAATACCATTTTGTAAGGTAACTTAAGTTTTAGATCCCCTCTTTCCAACTATCCATATAGACATTCAGTTATTTTGTCCTAGGCTCCTAGCTATACTGGTCTAATAGAGGAAGACCAGGATAAAGAAAAAAAAGAAATAAGGGGGAACGAAAAGGAAGCAAAATTTGTCAAAGCCAAAGCATGTGATCCTTGTATGGCGAGAATGAAGTAATGTAACAGCACTCTTCTCCAATTGTTTTTCAGTCTTCCACAATATGCTTAATAAAAGAGCCTAAAAACCATCAAACAGGAAGCAATGAGGCTCATAACAAGCATTCTCTTCAAACCACCAGCAAAGCAGGCCTTAAATCAACAATTTCTTTATCTCTCCACTTACTGGTCATGCAAATTCATTTCCACCATTATTTCGAATTAGCATCACTTTACAACTACTGCATGCTAAAGCAATTGCAAGTTTAACCAATCAAATCTTCTATGCCTTAGGCTGTTATCAGTCAAATTCGCAGAATATCTTTCGTTCAATGGTAATGTTGGAGGAAGTAAACTTCTCCATCTTCCTAGGGTTACGCTTGTTGAACATTAGAACTGCAACTGTTTCTCAACTAGGCTTAACTCCTATACCGGGCCTAAAATGTTGTTGGCCATAATTATTATTACCCAGAATGGTTATAAATCAGTGCTCAAACCCCACACCATAAGTCTGCTGTAAAGGTAATCCATAATAATGGAAAGCTAAAGCAAGGCAGATGTTTAGAGTTTCTTTTACTTTTCTTTTTTACTTGGGACTTCCATATATTTTATGCTTTCCTCAACCAATATGAATTTTTAGTTAAAGTTGGAAAGTAATGTCAGTTAAGTGAGAAATCATAGACATTAGATGCACTCATGGGTCGTTTGGTAGGATCCATTAGATAAAATAATGCATGCATTACCTTTGTGTATTAATAATACCTTGTTTGGTAGACATTTTGAACATATGCATTAGTTATGCAAGCATTAGTTATACATCCTATTTGGTATTATCATATGCATAACTAATGCATAGAAAACCATGGTATTAGTAATGCAATGAGTTTTAATGCATGCATTAGCTTAGTTAAAGACAAAATTGTCCTTCAAAATTTATGCTTGATTAGAATATGCTAGTTATTATATTAATGCAAGATTAAAATAATCCAAACAGTGAGAAATAAAATTATATCTCAAGTAAATAAATAAATACTAAGCATATATATATTTAGTTCTATATTACAATATAGGTAGACAAATCAAATAATTTTTTTAAAACTTTTTCATATAAAGATATTTCTCAACATATGTTTCTTTTAAAAAGTTAGAGTGATGGACTGGTTTTGAGGAAATTTTTGTAAACAAGCAATTCTTGTAGAAATGTGCAATGCTTTAATACATCAAACCAAACAATGGATAAGAAATATGCCAGCATAACTAATGCAAGCATAACTAATGCAAGCATTTCTAATATACCATATTCAGCATTATTCTTATGCACCCTACCAAACGACCCCTCAATGTTTGATGGAAATAAAGAGTACCTGTTTTGTTCTGGGACGTGATACCCATCCAAGCCGATTACATATACGATGCACATGAGTATCTACACATATCCCTTGAACGTTGTCCCATGCAACATTCATAACCTAAAGGAAAATACATCAAACTAGTTTACAAATGAGGATGACAAGGGAATAAGGGAAAATATAACCTCCTTACCAGATGAGCCATCTTGGGACCAATTCCTGGAAGTAGAAGCAATTCCTCCAGAGAACTAGGAATGTCCCCGTCATACTTTGAAAGACAAATTTTTGCAATTTTTTTCAGGTTGCTAGCCTTTCTCGTGTAAAACCCCACCTGAAAGGGAAAAAGTGTGCATACATTACCAAGCAACGTTCAGAAAACTCTCACACATGTTGATAGGACAGTGCAGAATGTTTCTTAATTGTCTCTAGCAGTTCAGCTAATCCAGGTCTGGCGAAAGCAATAAACTGTGCAAGTAATTGGCATAAAAGAAGGCATACCGGATATATCAAACTTTTGATGGTTTCTTCATTTGTTTTGTCAATGGCATCTGGAGAAAGCAAGCTATTTTGCAGGAGACGCTGGATAGCTCCTGTATGATAATAAGACCTTAACGAATGCAAGTAAAATAACACAAAATTACAGATTATTTGAACCAGACCTAGGTCTAACAAAAACATTACAGATTATTTCAACCAGACCTAGGTCTAACAAAAACTATGTAATTTAGTAATGACACCACATGATAATTTAGCAATTCAACTCAAAAATCATGTATTTCATTTTTAGCAACTGTTTTTCCATCCTATATTTACTACTAATTTCAAACCTGAACTTATAGAAAGGCTTCTATTTGCACAGATTCTAGGACTTCTCAAGTTACAAATGGAGATTTGAAGGAAAAGTTCACTATACATGGTTGCGGAATATCAGCAGAGAACTTTTTTGCCATAATCAGGGGAGAAAACAAGACTCTTGAAATAAAATAAAGAAATGAAAAAAGGAAAGGCTCCTTATGCTGAAATTTAGGAGAAGAAGCTTTTTTAAGACTGCTGGAGCAATGTGGGGTAAGAGGATGAAGACAAGGACAAAGACAATGACAACAATGACAGATTTTTTGATTTTAAGATATAACAATCAGTGTAGATTACCAAATATCTTAGACAATCAAATTTAAATGACAGCCATAATACAACTAGAACTGGCAGCATCAGAGTTGAGTACAACATCAGTAAGAGAGCTTTCCAAAATAAAATATTAGGAACTTTAGAACTTGCCATGATTAACTTGATCTTTGGTCTGGCTAGACAAGAGTGATGATACTAGGACAGCAAATCTTCTTTCCTGATGAAAACATGAAGTGACAAAATTAGCAACAACGTCAAGATCGAGTATCCAGAACTCATCAATAATTCAAAACTTCTCCACCAAAGAGTCAGCAACATTTCTGAAACTTGAATGGACGTAAAACCAATTCTCAGTCAACAATTAGAAGAGTTTACTGTTAAACGCACCTAAGAGCCTGTAGCTGAAAAACAGTTTATTAATAATAGCCTCCTAAAGTAGGCAAAGCACTGAATTAGCAGGATATTAGTTGATTACCTAAATTCATATAACAAAATAAAAGGATAACATCCAATAATTGTATGTTTTGATGAACTTCTTTCACCACAAATGTTTTGTCTTCGTCCTTTCCCAGAGTAAAATAGTTCCTTTTTGAGGTAAAATATATGGATACTCTTCTACATTGCTGAAATTATGCACCTCTTCTCCTGTTCAGGAAATTAGATTACACCCCTTGAATTTAATTCCATCGCACATGTGTCACCTAAAGTTCTGACATTAGTTAGTCAAAAGGAGACCAGAGGTTGCTAATATCACATGAATAAAGGTACCACTACACCCTTTCCAGTGTAACTTCTACTCTTTTCGTTGTCCATTGTTTCTATCCTCATTGTAGGTGTTATCTTCTTTTGTAAAGCCATTTCAGCCGCTGCTGCGTTCTGCTATCAGTGGCGAAGCCAGGAATTTCCCCAACGGTGTTCAAACTTGAAAGAAGGTGTTCAATATATGTTATATACCTCTAAAACCTAATATTTTACCTATATATACAATGTAACTTTTTGACAAAAGGTGGTCAATTGACCACCCTTAGGACAATGTGGCTTCGCCCCTGGCTGCTATACATATATATAAAAGGAAGAACTATCTTACAGAGAATACATTGTTTCTTAGCGTGCGTTATCATTTGATCTGCAGTAATCTGTAGTAAGTTGTTCAATGGTCTAGGAGTCATTCTAGAGCTTCCTTTCTTTAATAATATCATTTTCCTTAAAAAAGAGTGGTTAGTGTTCACAAGCCCGAAACTTATACCTGCCCACCCCCACCACCCCCACAAAACCACTACTTAACCTTGCTGACATTGAAACCCTTTTTATCCAACAATTACTTAACCTTTTCACTCTCACATATTTGAATCCTAAAGCTGCTTCGAATTCGTCCCACCATCACAAATATGCTTTTGAGTTCAATTAGTGCACAAAGAATATCACCTTGACAGGAAGAGAACTCCCAGCTTTCTCACAACCCATGGAGTCTACAGGTGCATCCTCAGAGGATCTCATCTTGCGGATTCCTTCAAGAACTTTTTCCCAGTTCGGAGGTGGCCGCACTGAATCAGATAGACTGACGCTTTTGATTTCTGTCCTTCAAAACACCTTAGCTAAATGAGATATGGTTAAACAAGACAAAGTGCCCATTGGCTCAACAAAATGTAGAGTTGCGCATAAGGATACTTTTAAGTCCTTATTTCAAACTAACTGCGGTAAAACCTTAAAAACTCTTGCAATTGGCAAACCACAACAAGGCATAATAAACAGAATTCTATAAAAGCATCAAAATATATCTCATTAATTCCAGACTGAGGCCAATTCTGTTTGTCGTCTCTAGAAAAATGAATTGAAGCAAAGAGCTCTTCCCTTTTCTTCATTATTCACTTTGGTAGTAAAAAAATTACATCTTCATACCTTATTTAAAAAAAATTACAGCTTCCTATTGCAGATTTCTATTCAACGTGTCAATTGAGGCCTTCAGTTCTGAATATTAAAAGTAATGAGACCAATGAATGACATAATATTGCTTATCCGTCAATTGGACTCTTCTACTAGAAGTTAAAGCCATTCACCAGCAGATTTGACAAGCTAGTTCGCAGAGAAATAGTTTTCGCGGTTTTAACTCAACAAACTTGAGCTTTTGACCAACGAAACAGCCATTTCGACAATCTATAATTCATATTTAGTTGGGTTTTCAAAATTTTACAGATTTGTGAGTTTTGTTTCAACAAAAGTAGATTATTTTCAGGCTTATAGCTGTGAGTGTGATATTAGGTTAGAGATAAAATCTGTTTAAAATTTTGATGCTAGAGGTGGAGGTTTGTCACATCCAAAACACCACTTAGTAGTGACATGAAGGAAGGGAGATTTGAGGAGGTTCTCCTTTTCAGATTTGAGATTGAGTTGTATGATCTTTTGAACCTTTAGCTAAGTAGAAGGATTTCTTGTAGGTTTAACACTTACCCCTAAGCTGGAAAGTTTGTTCCTTTTCTTTAAGTGCATATTTGTCTTACCTCCTAATCATGCTCACAATTCTTGACAATTATATCTATCATCTCTTTCGAGCGTCATCCAAAGCTCATCAGCATAAACAATGATGCATATTGGAAGACACAAGGCTAAAAACATATCTAAAATCTATTCCTACTTCAGAAACAATAACGGAAACCTCCAGATTACCTCATTTACCTTTTCGTGTCAACTGGGATAGAGATTTTTCTCCAGTCAAATGCAAAGTTTTGGCAGGTGCTGCACGAAGTAAAGAATGATTAACAAAACTGATGAAAACAAGGAGATTGGGAAGTCCAAACACTAATGGACACGAAAGTAAAATAGTAGAGCTGCAAAGGTGATTGAAAGCTTGTAACTGTCACAGAGTTATCATTGAAACTTCATAAAAACATGAAAAAGAGCAATAACATCAAAAATTCAACTTTCAAAATTTATCTCCCTATCATTTCCAAAAGTGGCCTTTGTCACTTGCTAACAAAACACATGCTTATACTTTATCCTTTTATTTTTTCTTTCTGAGTGGGCAAGCACATAAGTTCTATCTTAGGAACTAGGTAATGTTTAGTCAGGAAATGATCGATACTTTTAAGGCTGCCATGACATTAGTTGTGCCATTGAAAAGCCACATCTATATATCTTCTATTACTAATAAGCCTTTGATAAATGACTTGCAAATACTAGGTCGTGTACTTCCTCACTCTTATCTCTCTTCAACACTCTAATTCTTTGGATACTGCAATTTCAACTCATTCTTCTACACAACTTAATTTTGACATGCCTTAAGATGCTTTTCTTTCATTTCACATCACTTTGATTAATACACAAGGAAATCAAAGAGCTTAGTTAGGTTCCTTGGTCCTAATGTGTCTATGTAAAAAAGAAAAGATATCCAACAGGTCATAAAGATTCCGTCGCATTTACTAGTTTAATTAGTCTCTCCTATCCCTTTTGTTGCTTTTCCATAGATATCTTTTATAACTTATCCGGCTATTTCAAAATTCCAAGAGTTAGTTCATGTCAAGTCATGCGATTATTTTGGTCTCACTAACTCAAACTTGAAGGAAATTTGCTCCTCGAGTCAATAAACAAGTACACCTTTCTTTTAGCACTAGCTAACTACATAACTTGGACATTCTGCATTTTTTTAACAGTCACTTAATCTAATTAACAGTCTTGCTAAAGTTGTATCTTCTTAGTGTTCTTGTAGATGGAAAAAAACTGTTATAATATCATGCTCAATCTTCATTGTCTAATCTTTTGATAAGAAACTTGGTTGTCTATTCGTGCAGAGATTTGATCCAATTGCATTCATTCATTTCACCATTAGCTATAGCACTGATTGTCAATTTTATTTAATTTTATTTTCCTTGTACCCCAATAGAATGCGATAGATAAGAATATAAAGTCCAGTAACCATCAAGCTTAAACAAGGTAAAAGGTCTTTTGGTTTCTTAAAAATCGAGGGAGGTTAAATACCTACTTACTAAGCACAAGGATATGAGCAGCAAGTTTCGGAAAGGTTAGGAAGTTACTAAAATAGCAACAAGGTTTGGGCTATCATTGCATCCATTTCTGCCTGGCAGATAAGCTGAAAAGGAGTAAATTTCAGACATCTAGGCAAATAATCTTTTTCATTTGATTAAGGATATCTAGGGAAATATTGCCATTGTGTTGATGGCGATAAGCGTAGTGGAGTCAAAATAAACACTTGAGACTTACTTGACTGGGAACACATATCGTCCTTGGAATAGGAAAAATCCTCTATATCAGGCAGTTTAACAAACTGCAAAAGCCAAAAAGAAGATCAGAAAATTGTTGTTTTTCCTTTATGTCACTGAAAACTAAATGATCAAATTACTTTGAAAAGCTCAAATGATTAAACCGAAGAAGTATATTTAGATGGTCAAGATTAGTGATGGCAAAAGTTTTGAATCTATTAATGCACTTAATTACAACCATTTCAAACCAAGAGTAATAATAAAAAGAAATAGGAGTAGCATACTTTTTGGGCAGAAGATTCTTCCTTGACCTCTTTGGCTATAACTTCAACAGTCTTTTTCACTCTCTTTTTCCGGACGAAAACACGAAGTTGAGGAACGGAGCTTCCACATGAGCCTTCAGAATCTGAAAATAAAGCTTATACTATAATATTACTGAAAATTTCCAAGAATACTGAATAACTATGTCCACCAATCATAGGCAGATAAGAAATAATCAAATAATGTTATTATAACTGACCTGGGTTTGCCTCAGAAGGGGTTTCTCGCTTGAAGGAGCTTCGCGTTATTGGCATTTTGGCGGTGGAAATACTTTGAATCCCAGTTGGGACAAAGGGCACAAGTGTAGTGTTTCCAAGAAGACACAGAGACATTCTCAATAAAACCAAACTATGGCGTTGTTTCTTTGCTTTTTGGACCCTGCTCGCCTAATTTGTTGTGGTATTTTGGAGCTAATTTCGTATAGTCACTTTTAATGGTATTTCTTTTTTATCTAGTAGTATTAAAATACACTACTACTCTATTAAAATTAGTATTCTTCTGTCCAAAATAAGTATTTTTTTTGGATATTTTTAAACTAATTAAGAAATCCACCTTTTAACATTAATTAGCAATAAAATTATCCATATTAACCTTTATTATCTCACATAAACACTCCTAAACACTATTTACTCCAAGGACAATGTAGGAAAAATAATTAATTCAATCTTGAAATCTGGAAAAATCATAATTTTGGATCACAAGAAAAATACCAAAAAATTACTTATTTTGGACCGGAGGGAATATAGTAATTGCGCGGACACTAATCATGTCAAATATTTAATTTATTTGGATTATACTTAAATAATTTTAAAATTTACACTTTCTTAGTCAAATATAGATAATTTTGGATATTCACTACATGAAAAAATTAACCATTTCTTCTATTATTTTTTTTGATACCATTCTTCCCGTGTCATTAGATCCTAAAAGTAGTTAGGAAGTAAAATAATAACTCATATTTATTTTCAAACAATCAAATACTGAAACAATGATAACCCTTTGGATAAGACTTAACTTTTTTACTACTACTTGTACTTTTATTTGATGTGTTGATATCTCTTAAAAAATATTTCTTTCTTAAAATTTTAGTTTCTAAAGCATTACTTTTTCAATAATAATTATTTTTATAATAATATAAATGAAAATATTATTCTTAATTCAAAACTCATTTTAGTTGGCTATCTGAAAATATAAAAAAATTCTTTAGCTAGTGAATTTTTTGTGACGATCCGACCCGTCGTCTCATGAGTTACCGCTCTATTTTCCCCATTATATGCTTCTTCATGTTTTATTATCAGTATTTGGTGTGTTAGAGTTGATTTGGATTGGTTTTGGTAGAAGATGAGACACTTAGTCTCTTTAAGGAAGGCTTATTTTGGAAAAGTCAACTGGATGTTGACTATTGAGTTAGAGGGCTCGGATGTGGTTTCTGGTGATTCGATTAGCTCAGAGAGATGATTTGTGACTTATGGGCGTGATCAGAATTGATTTTGTAGGTCCGGTATAGAATTAGGCTTGAATTGGCAAAGTTAGTATTTTGGCGATTTCCGGTTGATAGGTGAGATTTTGATCCGAGGGTCGGAATGGAATTTTGAGAGTTGCTGTAGCTTCGTTAGGTGATTTTGGATGCATGTGCAAAATTTCAGGTCATTGAGAGGTGTTTTGGTCTGGGTTTTGATCGAATGCGTGTTTCGGAGGTTTTTAAAGAACTTAGACTTGAATTCGATGTGAATTGATAGTTTTGGTGTTATTTGAGGTGTTTTGATGATTGAAACATGTTTGAATAAGGTTTTAGGATGTGTTGGTACTTTTGGTTGTGGTCCCGGGGGCCTCTAGTATGTTTCACATGCCCAATAGGTCATTTTTGGAAAATTTTGAAGTGCTGGTTGCTGGTATCTGGTTTCATTCTTCGCAAACGCGAAGGGAGTCTCGCGAACGCGAAGAGAAAAAATGGGAGGATTTGATTTTGGCCTTCGCGAACGCGATGGGGGAGTCACGAACGCGAAGGAGTGAGTCAAGGTTCTACGCGAACGCATGAGAGCAATCGTGAACACGTAGTAGGAAAATTGGGCTTGGGGGCATTTGGCCTACGCGAACGCGAATGGTTTGGGAGATTGGCCTTTGCGAACGTGGGGTATTGTACGCGAACGCGAAGATGGATTTACAGTGCTGGGCAGAATGTTATAATTTCATTTCAACCGCGATTTTGGGTTATTTTTCCTCCATGGTTGATTATTTTGAGAGCTTCTTGGTGGAGATTGAAGAGGGATTCAAGTGGAATCGATTGGAGGTAAGATTTTTGAACTTAAAACTCATTTTTATTGGGAAATCCACCTAGAAATTCATGAAAACTAAGCCTAAAATTCATGAACTAGGGGTTGGGATTTTGAGATTTTAATTTGGGATTTGAAGGAGCATTTGAACTCTGATTTTGGTAAATTTGATATGTATGGATTTGTGGCGAGACGAGGAATACGGTGATGTGAATTTTGTAATTTTTTTTAGAAGTGGGCCCGGTTATCAGGTTTTACTAGTTTCGAGATTTTTGCTATTTTTTGATTAGGTAATGTTCTCTTAGCATATTGTGATATATTCACTTTGATTTGGGTTAGATTCGACGCGTGTGGAGGCCGATTTGAGGGGCAAAGGCGTCGCGAGCTAGAGATTTCACCGGTTCGAGGTGAGTAATGATTGTAAATGATAGTCTGAGGGTTTAAAACCTCTGAATTGCACATCATAGTGCTGTATTGAAGATACTTGCACGCCAAATAGCGAGCGTGAGATAGAGCACCGTTGGGTATTGTGACTTGGTCCGTTCCGATTGATAAAAGTACTACGTATTTGACTGAAACTACTTGTTATCATCACTATTTGTGCTGATTTCCATGTTTGGTCTTCGTGCCAACTATGTGAACCCTTCAGGGATTAATATCGTTGTTTTCGCATTACTTTGCATATTATTTGATGTCGGTCCAGGGTTTTAATATTGTTTTGCTAACTTAACCATTTAATCTAAGATTTTAAAACTTAAACAATATTTCATTGATGTTTTGAGCTGAGAACTATTATTTAAGTATTGCCCGAGTGGCTTATGTGCATTTCTAGGCTGAGCATGGATCGGGCTGTGCACTGCAGCAGTGTGATAGTGATTTATGGATATATGTATGGCTCGGGCTGCGCACCACAGCGGTATTGTATTGATATTAAGGTCGAGGGCCTGGTTGGTGCCACAAGATGGCTTGATTATTTGCGCTTGGGCTGTAGGAGCACCTCCGGAGTCTGTACACATCCCTAGTAAGCGCCGTCGATGTTAAATATATAGATGGCTCGGGCTGCACGCCGTAGTGGGTACCGGAGTGTACTATCATATGCATTGTATTGCACTCATGCATTTGTTCCTATTTGTATTATCTGTCATGACATTCCAGCACTCGCATTTTATTGTCATCCATGCTACCTCTTGCACTGTTTACCTGATACCCTGGTGTTATTTGTTAATGGAGTGTTGTGCCCGAGGGGCTGACTTTTGTGCTGACTTGCACTATCTGTTTTGCATTCATTTGCTTAACTGTTGGAAAAAGATATTTTCAAAAGAAGTTTTAAACTGAGTCCAGATATTTCTAATGATTTCACGGTTTTACTATTTTCTCAAAGGGTTACACTGTTCTGTATAGCATGATGGCTTGATTTACGTGGTTTCTTGCTTCTCGATTATTATTTACCTTTATTACTCACTAATTTGGGGTACTCACTTTACTCCATACACCTCACATGCAGATGCCGGTATTGGTTTACCCAGTAGCAGGTTGAGCTGGTTGAGGATTTTGCTATCGTAGCTGAGCAATGTGATCGCTAGTGTTCGTGACACCCGGATTTCTTCTTGATTTTAAATTTTAAATCCATGTATTATAGACCTTTTAGTTGAATTAAAAATCCTTCTAGATGCTCGTGACTTGTGACATCCTTGATTCAGCTTGAAAAGAAACTATTGAAATTCCTTCCACGCGTTTGTATGTGCACATTAGCGCTCAATATCAGATGTGCCTTGATGGATTGTGATTCTCCAATCAAGGGGCGAGATGTAATCTCCATGAGCTTGATGTTGGGCCAGTCTGGAGGACTTGAGTCCGGATCTTGCCTATGGCTTGAGCACTAAGGTGCCGATCATGTGTGCAAGTATTTTGAACTTATATGTTTGGTATTGTCCCTATTAGATGGAATGAGGCTTTGATGTTCATGTGATGAGTATGTTAGTATTGCGAGATGTATTTATATGACTTGGTAGTGACAAAGAAGTCTGCTGAATAATAGATGAATTGTTAAGTGATTCGTTTCCCATTGTGATTTGATGTGTAGCCCGAATTATGGGCGCGTGAAGAACATTTTTATGTCTCCTAGTTGGGGAGTGGAGTGCATTACATGTGGAAGAATGGGTTCAGACCCAGGAAGACTAAATGACTATGTAATATGTATGACGGTGGAAGGTTTGATGAAATACTAAATTGAGGTAAAGCAGGTGGGATATCTCATGCAGAGTGTTCTTAAGTGGTTTGATCCTTATGTGTATGCCAGAAAATCTCATGTGTAATTGAAGGGTACGTATTGAAATTTGATAATTCGGGCCGCTTAAGAGAGTGGACTCAGGAAATGTACTTTCGGTGTTATGTTTAGGTAAAGATAACTTTTTCTATTCTACTCTCTCTCCTCAGAGCATGCTCTCCCTCTCTCCCTAGCCCCCCAACGGTAACTTCACCCAGTACCCCCCCAGCTGCCAACCCTCCTCCCCCCTCCTCCGGCGACCTCCCCCTCCGGCGACCCCCCCTCCGGCGACCCTTCACCGGCGACCCCAGTAAGTCTCTCTCTTCTCTGTCTCTCTCTCCTTTCTTCACTACCCCAGCCCTCACCCCCTACCCGCCCCCTGCCACCCATAACCCCGGTGACCCCCTTCCGGCGACCCCCTTTCTCCGGCGACCCCCAGTAAGACAGCCCCCCCTACCCGCTTTTTTGGGGGTTTGTTGTGTGTGTGATTTTCAGGTACTAGCCACGGTGGACTAGGCGAGCTTTCGGCGTGAAGAGCAAAGCATCACCGGACGAAAAGTGCAAGAGCTAGCGGTAGTTGATATCGGGCGAATCAAAGCATACTTCCAGGTTCTTCCATCGGGAGTTGGTACCTCCCGGCCTCGTATTCACTCTGTACACATTTTTACGTTTCTAGCTAAATATCATGTGTGTGGTTTACTTTGTCGATTCCTAACTTGCATTATTTTGCGTATTCTGCTATAGTACGTGTGCGCAACTGTCTTCCGTAATCGGTTGGAGGGATAGTGGCCGCATCGGAGGATGGTAGTGTAAGGTCATGTCCTCGGGGGGCGGGGGTGTTGGCAGGAGTGAGCAGGGGGGCTGGGAGTGGTTCTGTGGGTAGGGCGGGAGGCAAGGGTGGGAAGAGGGTAGCAGACGCTCTTAAATTAAGGATCGGGTCGCGGAACATAGGCACCCTGACGGGAAAGTCTATTGAGTTGGCGAAGGTTCTTCAGAAGAGGAGGGTCAACATATCCTGTGTCCAAGAGACTAGGTGGAAAGGGTCGACGGCGAGGAATGCAGATGGGTTTAAGTTGTGGTATTCTGGGGTCGTGAGAGGTAAGAATGGTGTGGGCATCTTGGTGGATAGGGATATAAGGGAGTCCGTGGTTGAGGTTAGGCGAGTGAATGATAGGCTAATGTCTATTAAGTTTGTTATTGGGGGTTGCATCCTCAACGTCATCAGCGCTTACGCGCCGCAAGCGGGCTTGGATGAGGAGGTTAAAAGGCACTTTTGGGAGGGCTTGGACGATTTGGTGAGTAGTATTCCCCAAACTGAGAAGTTAGTTATTGGAGGGGACTTTAATGGTCACATTGGGGCTGATGCTGGTGGTTATGGTGAGGTTCACGGCGGCTTTGGCTTTGGGGTTAGGAACGGAGGAGGCATGTCACTGCTTGACTTCGCTAGGGCTTCTGAGCTCCTAATTGCGAACTCGACATTTCAGAAGAGGGAAGAGCATTTGGTCACCTTCAAAAGTTCGGCGGTGAGGACCCAGATTGATTACCTCCTTCTCGGAAGGAGCGATAGAGGCTTATGCAAGGACTGCAAGGTTATTCCGGGGGAGTCCCTTTCGACCCTTCATAGACTCCTAGTGATGGATGTCGGCCTCTGGGTGAAGAGGATGGTAATTGACAGATAGTGCCCGTTTATAAACCCAGGAGTTTGAGAGGAGGTTAGTTGATGGTGGAGCTTGGAGAAGTTCCGGGGAAGCGGACGCAATGTGGTCGGAGACGGCGAACTTGGTTAGGGAGGTAGCACGGGATGTGCTCGGGGTAGCCAAGGGCTATTCAGGCAGACATCAGGGTGACTGGTGGTGGAACGATGTAGTCCAAGAAAAAGTGGAGGTAAAGAAGGCGGCGTTTGCTAAGTTGGCAGGGAGCGCTAACGAGGATGAAATGAGAGTGAACAGGGATACCTACAAGGCGGCGAGGAAGGAAGCAAAGCTGGCGGTTACGGAAGCTAAAAACGCGGCATTTGGTCGCATGTACGAGGAATTAGGGGAGAGAGGCGGGGACAAGAAGTTATTCCAGTTAGCTAAAGTAAGGGAGAGGAAGGCGTGGGATCTAGACCAAGTCCGGTGCATCAAGGACGAGGATGGTAGAGATCTGATGGGCGAGTCTCAGGTCAAGCAGAGGTGGCAGGAGTACTTTTAAGATCTACTTAACGAGGAGGGGGATCGAAACATAGAGCTTGGGGAGCTGGGGCATTCAGAGCACCATAGAGACCTTGGGTACAGTAAGCGCATTAGGGTGGAGGAGGTCGTGAGGGCTTTGCGTAGGATGAGTAGGGGTCGAGCGACCGGGCCCGACGAAATTCCAGTGGAGTTTTGGAAATGCATGGGTAGGACAGGAGTCGAGTGGCTAGCCAGGTTGTTCAATGTGATCTTCAGGACGAAGAGGATGCCAGAGGAGTGGAGGTGGAGCACAGTTGTGCCCGTGTACAAAAACAAAGGGGATATCCAGTGTTGCAACAACTATAGGGGTATCAAATTAATAAGTCACACCATGAAGGTCTGGGAGCGGGTGATCGAGGTGAGGGTAAGGGAGATGACATCTATATCGGTGACCCAGTTTGGTTTCATGCCGGGTCGCTCCACTACAGAAGCTATCCACCTTGTCAGGAGATTGGTGGAACAGTTCAGGGATAAGAAAAAGGATATGCACATGGTGCTTATCGACTTGGAGAAGGCGTATAACAAGGTCCCAAGGGAGGTGCTATGGAGGTGCCTGGAGGCGAAGAGCGTGCCGGAAGCCTACATCAGAGTAATCAAGGACATGTACGATGGAGCTAAGACTAGGGTTAGGACGGTGGGCGGTGACTCAGACCATTTCCCGGTGGATATGGGGCTCCATCAAGGATCGGCGCTTAGCCCTCTCTTGTTTACCTTGGTGATGGATGCTATAACCCGACATATTCAGGGGGATATGCCTTGGTGCATGCTATTTGCTGATGACATAGTATTGATAGACGAGACGAGGGTCGGTGTGAATGAGAGGCTAGAAGTATGGAGACGAGAGTCTAAGGGTTTCAAAATAAGCAGATCTAAGACTGAATACCTGGAATGCAAGTTTAGCGCCGAGCCGAGCGAAGTAGGCAAGGACATAACGATTGGAGCTCAGGTCATCGCTAAGAGGGACATTTTCAGATATCTTGGGTCGATGATTCATGGGGACGAAAAGATTGACGGGGATGTCACTCATCGTATAGGAGCGGGATGGTCGAAGTGGAGGCTTGCATCGGGAGTCCTGTGTGACAAGAAAGTGCCACTGAAACTCAAGGGAAAATTTTATAGAGCTGTGGTTAGACCTGCCATGTTGTATGGGGCGGAGTGCTGGCCGGTGAAGAACTCTCATGTTCAGAGAATGAAGGTTGCGGAGATGAGGATGCTCGGGTGGATGTGTGGACTCACCAGGTTAGATAAGATTAAGAATGAAGTTATTCGAGAGAAGGTGGGGGTGGCCCCGGTGGATGAGAAGATGCGTGAAGCGAGGCTCGGGTGGTTCGGGCATGTGCGGAGGAGAAGTCATGATGCCCCGGTGAGAAGTTGTGAGCGACTGGCGGTGGTCGGCATGAGGAGAGGCAGAGGGAGGCCTAAGAGGTATTGGTGAGAGGTGATTAGGCATGACATGGTTAGAATGCATATTTCTAAGGACATGGCCCTTGATAGAAAAGTCTGGAGGTCTAGTATCAGGGTTGTAGGATAGGGGCCCCTAGAATTTTTTGTACTCCTTTCCCAGGGTTGGGTGAGGTTTGTCAGGGCGACTCATAGATAATTCGTGCATTGGATTGTGTCCCCATTATGGTAGTTATTTATGGTAGCTACTGTTTGATATTATTTCATGCCATTTTATGTATAATTCTTATGTTTAGACAATTATTTCTGCGATTTTTTGCCGGAATTACTAATGCTCTTTTGTTTTTGTTTTTGTTGTTGCTTTCCCTTCCCTTCTCTAAGCCGAGGGTCGATTGGAAATAGCCTCTCTACCCTTTCGGGTAGGGGTAAGGCCTGTCTACATATTAATTGAAGGGTACGTATTGAAATTTGACAATTCGGGCCGCTTAAGAGAGTGGACTCAACTGATGTAGAGATGGATGCGAGAAGTGTAGAGGATTACAGTACTAGATGATCTGTATTTTCACAAATTTGTAAATGATTTGAGTTTAGTATCACTATTGTATTGTGGCATCATTAGAGTAGAAGCATTATGGGTTATTGAGTGTGTCCTGATATATGGATTCAAGCCAAGTTGGGGAGGTTATTGTTGATTAGCTGATTGCACGGTTATGTGCTATGTTGGTTCCGTTTTGAGGTATAATGGCGGGTCAGTTATGGTTGCATAAATTG
The DNA here is from genome assembly GCA_032618575.1 of Nicotiana noctiflora. NCBI lineage: Eukaryota > Viridiplantae > Streptophyta > Magnoliopsida > Solanales > Solanaceae > Nicotiana > Nicotiana noctiflora. The sequence continues at coordinate 191,697 of JASVEL010004075.1, read as the reverse complement.
AGTCAAGGATGGCACGAGTGAAGTAAAATTTTGACAAAGGTTATATGGTGCTTCGTAGTTATGTGGAAATAATATGATGTCTTGAGCTGTTGTTGATAAAGAATGCTCAGTATATAGAGAAGGAAGATGTTTGTTTGTATTGGAATGAGATCTTATCCTGTGGTGTTAGAGTGCTAATAAGGCACGAGTGGTTCTGTTCGTAAAGTCGGGTAATTTGCAGTTTGAATAAGAGTGAATGACTCCCGAGAATGGTTTTAATGTGTTCAAGATTCTACATGTAACAATCAGGTGTCTTATGGTTGTGTATGTGGGTAGAAAATGTGTTTTCATTGGAAAAAGTCAAGACTTGTGGTATTTTTATGTTTTATTATAGGATCTATGTGTCGGTATCTGGAAATTAATGGTAACGAATTCATATTCGCGAGAAGTTCTTTAAGTAAAGTATTCTGGAATGTGGTATTTCTGGGAAAATATGAGAGATTATTTAGTGGCTTATGGGTCTTAGATAGTGTGGTCTTGTGCTTGGGTCTTGTGTAGTGAGCCTAGGTTGAGGAACTGTGCAGCTACAACAAGAGGGAATATCCAGTTGATGATGAATCAGAAGGGAAATTAGATAGATGGAATAGCTTGATAGTGGACCAAATCGGTATGGTAAGGATATGGTTAATTCTTCATATGTGTTCGAGGTAATGAGCCCTTACAGGTATTGTGTAACAAAGTTCTTGAGTTCTAACAGCTTGCTTAGCTCGATTGGGATAGAAGGATTTAGTCCTCGCAGTTTAGCTCGTAAATATGGAATTGGGAGAGAGTTCTTGTTGGGTTTTGCCGTGGTTTGGAGATGTATATATCTTTCTATGGGCATGCGAAACATGGGATGTGTAATGATTTTATTCCAAATGGGATCAGCGGGAGTTCTTGACTAGATGAGTTACAGTTCAGTTCTGAAATGAAGTTCATAAAATTCTTAGGCAACATGTAGCCTCAGGTAATCAAGAGAATAATACTGCTAATTAGAAGTCATTTGACGAAAGTATATGTCTCGGAAGAAGGGTGATGTGATTGGACTGATGATATTTCAGTAGTGTGCGGCACTTTCTTTCCAGATCGACTGCTGATATCTGAGTTTGTTTGATGGCACAGGGGAATTTTAGAATATCTTTCGTGGAATGATTGTGTACTCGAGGTGTAATATGTATTCATACTGTGGAATTTGGGATCAGGTACAGTGATTCGCGTGCTATATGGAGTTGGAGACTGGGAGTTCTCAGGTACAAACTATGTAGTGGTTGTAGATCCTGTGTATTGATACCATTAGCGGCTATTGATATTTGGATGCCCGAGTGGATCTTTCTTTGCTTGGTATATTAGATGTTGGATATGATATTGGGGTGTAGACTGGTTGTCTCAGTGTTGGGTTATTCTAGACTATTATGCTATGGACTATGACAGAAAATGCCACACATTGTGTGGCGAGGTGCATCAGATTATGTTCTAGCAGAGTGGATTGTATTCCAAAGACCAGCGGACGATTGGGAATGATTTCTTTTCTTAATTGGACATTCGTGGTGGATGTCAGTGCAGAGGTTTCTACCATTGATTCAGTTCCGGTATTGAGGGACTTTTTGGATGCAATTCTTGTGGCCGGACATATCGCCGTGCGAGATTGTGGATTTCGGTATTTATTTGGTGTCGGGGCACCGTATCGTACAACTTCGATATGATTTATAGTAGTGGAAGGAGAAACTTCAGGCTTCTTGGTATTGAGTTCGTTGGCAGGCCGATCTGGGTAGGTATTTGGCTTGAGTTAGCTTGGTTAGTCCCGAGTTGAATTGTTGAGGGATAGGTTGATTTGGTCGTTATTGAACTTGTTAGTTATCTGGGGAGATTTTTGAGTTGCTTTTCTGTGCTGTGAGACGTTAGGATTTGTTGGATATGGACACATGTGGTGCGGTTCTATGGGGAATTCATAGAGGAAGTCGAGCGAGAAGAGTAATTGGGTATTGATCAGTAAAAAGAGTATCGGTTATGACCTATCGGGTTGCGAGTCATATGTTATTTGTTTCACCGTGGATGTAATGAATTGCTTTGGTTCCAGACATCAAAATGTGCGTGGCTGTCAATTTTTTTATCTTAGTGACTTGAGGTGTTTCATGTGTAACAATGTTTCGATGTGATAGCGCATTGTAGCGAGGCTACGTGGAGTTATGACCCTTTGAGGTAGATTCAGCTATTCTATTTCTACGATGTGAGACGGGGACTCAACCTTGTGTTGTGATGGTACTGATGAACTTGAGGTACAACTCTTTCATTTAAGTCATTTTTCATGATTTGTGGATGTTCAGACTGTTTCTTATTGGTGCGTGTATTATGCAAGTTGTGGCTTAGGCCAGGATCGAGGTGTCATATCACCAAAGTGGTGTGTTAGATTCGAGGTGATCGTTGGGGTCATTAATGCATGCGAACAGATTTGATTTCAGCTTGTTAGAAGGATAATATCGATGTTCGGCTCGAAAATCTATTGGGGTATTAGTCAAAGGCGAGTGGCTTCAAGAGTGGTTGATCCAAGAAATAGTTATGGTTTGCTGCGTGTCTCATATATGAAAGTGTTGGAATAAGACTTTAGCTAATAAGGGATTTTCTAGCAGTATTTGATTGTTATGGGCAACTGTTGTGAATAGGAGTTATCGTTTCGAGTGCTTGGATTATGTGTTATATCATATGATTTCACTTGAGGTTGCAGGTGTGGGTTATTATAGCTGGTTTGAGACTATTCAAAGTATAAGTATGAGGTTTGATCGTATTGATGGTTCAGAAGTGAAAAGGTAGATCTACGATTAATGGGCCAAACTGGATTGTGTAGTTTCAGTTAAAATGTGTTATCGGACCTATATAAGATAGGGTGATGTGGGATCACCCCGGGCATATGCATGGTAAAGTTATTCAGCTATTGGATGGCCTTTAGAGCAACTTTGGGTATGCTCAAGGATGAGTGATGGTTTAAGTTGGGGAGGATGTGACGACCTGATCCCACGTCTCATGAGTTACCGCTCCGTTTCCCCTATTTTATGCTTCTTCATGTTTCATTATTAGTATTTGGTATGTTAGAGTTGATTTGGATTATTTTTGGTAGAAGATGAGACACTTAGTCTCTTTAAGTAAGGCTTATTTTGGAAAAGTCAATTGGATGTTGACTATTGAGTTAGAGGGCTCGGATGTGGTTTCTAGTGATTCGGTTAGCTCCGAGAGATGATTTGTAACTTAGGAGCGCGATCGAAATTGATTTTGAATTCCGAGAGTTTATGTAGCTTCGTTAGGTGATTTTGGATGTGTGTGCAAAATTTCGGGTAATTCGGAGGTGTTTTGGTCGGGGTTTTGATCGAATGTGTATTTCGAAGGTTTTTAAAGCACTTAAGCTTGAATTAGATGTGAATTGATGGTTTTGGTGTTTGTTTGAGGTATTTTGATGATTGGAACATGTTTGAATGAGGTTTTAGGATGTGTTGGTTCTTTTGGTTGAGGTCCCCGGGGCCTCGGGTGTGTTTCGGATGCCCAACGGGTCATTTTTTAAAATATTTGAACTGCTGGTTTACACCTTCTTCGCGAACGCGAGGGGAGTCTCACGAACGCGAAAAAGAAAAATGGGAGGCTGTGATTTTGGTATTCGCGAACGCGACGGAGTGGGTCAAGGTGCTACGCGAATGCGGGAGAGTAATCGCGAACGCGTAGAAGGAAAATTGGGCCTGGGGGCATTTGGCCTACGCGAACGCGAAGGGTTTGGGAGATTGGCCTTCACGAGCATGGGGTACTATACGCGAACGCGAAGAAGGATTTACAATGCTAGGCAGAATGTTATAATTTCATTTCATCCACGATTTTGGGTCATTGTTCGTCCATGATTGATCATTTTGAGAGCTTCTTGGTGGAGATTGAAGAGGGATTCAAGGGGAATCATTTGGAGGTACGATTTTTGAACTTATAACTCATTTTTATTGGGACATCCACCTAGAAATTCATGAAAACTAAGCCTAAAATTGATGAACTAGGGATTGAGATTTTGAGATTTAAATTTGAGATTTGAGCTCGGATATTGGTAAATTTGATATGTGTGGACTCGTGGCGAAACGAGGAATCCGGAGATGTAAAATTTATAATTTTTCGAGAAGTGGAGATTTTGCTAGTTTCAAGATTTTTGCTATTTTTCGATTGTTTTCGATTGGGTATTATTCCCTTAGCATATAGTGATACATTCGCTCTGATTTTGGTTAGATTCGACGTGCGTGGAGGCCGATTTGAGGGTAAAGGCATCGCGAGCTAGAGATTTTACTCGTTCGAGGTGAGTAATAATTGTAAATGATAGTTTGAGGGTTTGAAATCCCGGAATTGCACATCATAGTGCTGTATTGAGGTAACTTGCACGTCGGATAGCGGGCGTGGGGTAGAGCATCGTTGGGGATTGTGACTTGGTTCGTCAAGGTTGATGAAATTAGTACGTATTTGACTTAAACTACTTGTTATCATCATCATTTAGGCTGATTGCCATGTTTGGGCTTTGTGCAAACTATGTGAATCCTTCAGGGATTGATATCACTGTTTTTGCATTACTTTACATATTATATTTAATCTCGGTCCAGGGTTTTAATATTGTTTTGCAAACTCAGCCATTTTTTCTAAGATTTGAAAACTTAAACCATATTTTATTGATGTTTTGAGTTGAGAACTATTATTTTAATATTTCCCAAGTGAGTTATGTGCATTTTCGGACTGAGCATGGATCGGGTTGCACGCCGCAGCAGTGTGATAGTGATTTCTGGATATATGGATGGCTCGGGCTGCGCACCGTAGTGGTATTGTATTGATATTGAGGACGAGGGCCTGGTTGGTGCCACGAGATGGCTTGATTATTTGCGTTTGGGTTGTGTCACACCTCTTTTTTTCTCTTATACCACTTATTTAATACTACACCCCGGGAAGGGATATAATAATAAAAAGAAAATGAGTTTTTCCAATTAAAGGACAGTAGGAACGAGATTTATTTATTAAATGTCAAAGTCGCCACTTGGAAAAATAATGGTGTCCCAAGTCACCGGTTTAATCCCTAACCGAGAAAATTATGACTCTGTTACAATCTGCGAATCAGAAATTCGGATAAGGAATTCTGTTAACCCGGGAGAAGGTGTTAGGCATTCCCGGATTCTGTGGTTCTAGCACGGTCGCTCAACTGTTGTTTTTGTCTTTTATCTGATTTTTTATATGCTTCATCTTTATGCATTATTAATGTCCCGCTTTGTTATTTTTTTAAGAATTACGACGTTGCGAAAACGTATTTCGAGTCACACCGTACCAATACGCATGTGACTTTAGTGAATTTCAACTTCGCCGGGATTTGGATTTGGGTCACATAAATGTGCATCTATATTAGGAATGTAATATTATTAATCGCGCCTAAAGTATCTACGTCTTCATTAACTTTGGGAAAGACCGTGAAATTCGCTAAATGGTCCTTCCGAATCTAGAGTTTTTATGTTGAGATTTATTTGAGGGTCCCACAATTAAGTATTTGTGGTTTAGTGAGGCTCATCTCCATTTTTATTAATGTACAATCTTAAATGGGCTACGTTTTCTATTTTTTGGTTTTTCATCCTAAGTATAACTGTTTCAGATTTATATCATTTTTTATACCACCCTTTATTGGGATTCAGGCCCTTTATACGTTATTAGGCGTGAAATCCAGGCTATCTCACATTATTGCATCCAAGTGTAACTGGACAACTAGGGCCCAACTAACACTTCCATTTCTGTCCCAAGGAATGAATGCCATATCAATTAGATCTGGGCCTGTGTTCACGGCTATGCCCATATTACTTACATCTAAAGCGGAATTAAGGCAGATTAACATTTTAACAACAGTACTACGAACAAATATTATTCAATACTAGCCATTAACTATTTCGAATAATGCCAAATTACATTTGATCATTACTGATTTCAATATTGTCAATTAACTAAGAATGTCAACACTAGTTTAATCAACTTGTTGCTATTTATCTACTAAATTAGCAAAGTATGAATTTATGAATTATCTATTGGTTGAGACACTATTTCCAGAGTTATTATTGCTCTCATTCAACTGAAAATAGTGTTCTAAACTTCAACTAAACATGCTCGAATTACCACTGTTATTACAACCATATTTAGATCAACATATCATAATAGCTTAATGCGAGTTTTGTAGCGAAACCAATTTTAATAGTGATAAAATAGTAACACGATTTTAAAATTCAACTACTCATGCTTTTTCGAATTAATTGATGCTGATTAAGAACTTGATTAACAAAATATCTAAGTGTTAATATTACATGTCTAAATTCAGAATATGTATAAATCTAAGTGTATCAACTGTGTTTTAGCCGGTTTTAATTTTAGATTTAGGTGATAATTTTCTGTCTAACTTATTTAACCTATTGTTTATATCACTATTACTACTACTAAATATTAAAGTATACTCGCTCAGTCCAATACTTATTACAATCAGTTCCTAATGAATTACAATGATCTAAGTATTTAAAACTACATAATGAAAGAACATATATATAATTGAGTAACTAGAATTGGTTAACATTTTATTTCTTCAACAGGCAACTCAATTACAGCTCCAGAACATAGTAGTGTACCTGATTCAAAAGCAAATCAATGAGTTCTAGGTTTTGGAGAAGAAGGGATGTCACGACCCGGATTTCCCACCATCGGGACTCGTGATGGCGCCTACTATCGAAGATAGGCCAACCAATCCTTATATACCCTTATATACTAAAAATAATTAGACATTGCGGAAAACTTTTTAGAAATTCAATAAAGGAAAATCAAATGCGGAAAAATATTAAACATAATGCTACCCCAAAACCTGGTGTCGCTATCTCACAGACTACTAAAGAGTACTATAACAAAGTCTGAATGAAAGAAAAATACATAAGTCTGTTCTAATACAATAAAACAATCTGAAATAAGGGGATAGGAACTTCGGCCTACGAACGCCGACTAGGCTACCTCGAGAGTCCCTGAAGCTGATGACAACTCCCAACAATATCCTACTGCTGCTCCTGACCGCAAGCTGCTCCAACGCTGTGATCTGTGCAAAAATCATAGAAAGTGTAGCATCAGCACAACCGACCCCATGTGCTGGTAAGTGCCTGGCCTAACCCTTGCGAAGTAGTGACGAAGCTAGACATGACTTCCTAAAAAACCAACATGTGCAGATATATATAAAGATACAACAATAACAGAAAAAACAACAGGATTATATGTGAAGTATACAACCGAAAGGAGAACAGGTCATCTGTGACAACATTAAACCAAAATCACCTTATTTACTTTCATAAGTGGTCGGCGCGCCGCACGATCCCAATAAATATAATATAAGTGGACGGCGTGCCATACGATCCCAATAATCATAATATAGTAGACGACGTGCCACACGATCCCAATAATATAATATAGTGGATGACATGCCACACGATCCCAATAATCATAATATAGTGGACGACGTGCCACACGATCCCAATACTCATAATATAGTGGACGGCGTGTCACACGATCCCAATAATATAATATAGTAGACGACATGCCACACGATCAGAATAATATAATATAGTGGACGACGTTCCACACGATCCTAATAATATAATATAGTGGACGGTGTGCCACACGATCCCAAAAATATAATATAGCCTCTCTCAAGGAGTTTCCCTTTTAGGGAAAACTCGACAGTATAGCGATCTACCCAGTAAGGGTACCACTAGCAGCTCAAACATCTCAATAGTGGAGATTTCATATAACGATCGACAGAATAAGGGAGCAATAACAATCATAATCTACTCGTCCCAACAAGGGATCCAACCACATGTTCTTAACAATACTTACAATTTCGACTTTATAAAAATCATTACCATTTGAGCCAATGCTCCAAGAAGTCTCGTGTTTTCATAAATAATTCTTCAACTAACTCATCACGTTGAATTCATCATTTACTAAGAATGATTCTCAAAATATACCCCAAAGCAAGTACAAATAAGACTCACGGTCATGCTAGACGCCAGTGTATAGATACTCATCACCATGCCTATACGCCGCACTTGATCATTTATCAATTAGCAACAATAATACTCTAGTCCTATTCCCTCAAGCCAGGATTAGATCAAACACTTACCTCGGTCCGAAAATAGCAATCACTCCTCTAGCACCGCCTTTCCTCTAAACTTCGACTCCAAAACAATGGTATCTAGTCAATTTCAATCCAATAACATCAATTAGGGCTCAATAATACAATCCCATAGCCTAGAAATGAAATTCCCATCATTCTACCAAAAATAGCAAAATTCGACAACGGGCCCACATGGTCCAAACTCGATGATCGGACCAAATTCCAATCACCCATAACCCCACGAGTTAGAATATATGATTTGTTTCACAATCCGACCTCAAATTGAGATTGAAACACCTAAAATCCCACAAGCCTTAGTTCTACCCAAAACCCCCAATTTTTACCTTAAATTCATGAATTAGACTAGGATTAACCATGATTTAATGAAGAAATAACGAATAAGTGATGTTAGGAAACTCACCCAAGGAGCTATGGAGGAATGGGAGCTTGTGGCTTGAAAATGGAGATTGAAGGAGATGAACCCGTGTGTGTTTTGAGTGAATAACCCCGTGCATTCTATTATGGTTTTATGAAAAATCACTGGGTAAAAATGCCCTATGCGATCTCATACAAGGCATTGTGATTGTATAGGGTAGGGAGGCTAGTGCTATGAAATCGCAGAGGGCAAGATGCGATCGCATAGAGTAAATGAGATAGGGCCTGGGAAATGCTCTTTGCGATTGCGAGGTGGGCAATGCGATCGCATAGAGTAGGGAAGCTGGGTAATGCGATCGCATAGAACAATTTGGGCTCCTAAATTTTCACACTATGCGATCGCAGAAGGACCTATGCGATCGCAAATAACAAAATGCCAGATACCAACAACAACTAAGAAAATACTAGATTTTCAATGCAAAACACCCCGAAACACCCCGAAATCACTCCCGAGCCCCCGGGGCTCCCAACCAAATGCACATGCTAACTCAACAATATCATACGAACTTGCTCGAGCGATAAAATCGCTAAAATAACATCAAAACAAAGAATCAACCCCCAAAACTCAAGATTTTATTTCTCATAATTTTCTAACTTTAGCTATTTAGGTTCGAAACACGTTAAACGACGTCCGATTTCGACCAAACTTCACATGAAGCGCTTAACCAATATTTAAGACATGTACCGGGCGTCGGAACCAAAATATGAGCCTGATACCTATATTTTCCAACTCATTTTCATTTCCATTTTTCCTTATTAATTTCAAAAAACAATTTAACAGAAAAATTCTTTTACCGGGGTTCTGGACCTCGAATTTCGACTCCGGGCACATTCCTGAGTCCCATATTTTTCTACGGACCTCCCGGGACCATTTACCAAAGTCAACTATATCAATAACAATATAATAATTCTTCTATTTTTCCATAGAATTCATATATCTTAACACAAAAACTTTTCGGCTTCGCTCCCGGACTGTGCATGCACATCGAGGCAACTGAGAGTGAGGTTTCTAAGACCTCAGAAGAATGGACAAAGGGAGAAATACGGTGATGACCCCTTTGGGTCGTCACATTCTCCACCTCTAAAACAACCGTTCGTCCTCGAATGGACAAAAGAAAGAAGTACCGAGTTAGGAAATAGATGAGGGTAACGGCTCCGCATATCAGACTCGGACTCCCAGGTCGAAGCCTTAGGAGGCTGACCTCTCCACTACACACGTACTAAAGGAAAAATCTTTGACCTCAACTGTCGAACCTGCCGGTCTAGAATAGCTACCGGCTCCTCCTCGTAAGACAGATCCTTGTCCAACTGGACAGTACTGAAATCTAACACGTGGGTAGGATCACCGTGATACCTCTGGAGAATAGACACATGAAACACTGGATGCACAGCTGACAAGCTAGGTGGCAAGGCAAGTCTGTAAGCCACCTCTCCTACTCGATCAAGTATCTCAAATGGGCCAATATATCTTAGGCTAAGCTTGCCCTTCTTCCCAAATCTCATCACGCCTTTCATAGGCGATACACGGAGCAATACTCGCTCACCAACCATGAAATCCACATCTCGAACCTTGCAATCTGCATAACTCTTTTGCCTAGACTGAGCTGAACGCAACCTCTCCTGGATAATCTTGACCTTATCTAAGGCCTCCTGAACGAACCATCCGACTGGAGACCGACACCGCCTACCATACAAGACCTCAAAAAGTGCCATCTGAATACTGGACTAGTAGCTGTTGTTGTAGGCAAACACTGCTAAAGGCAATAACTAGTCCCAAGAACCTCCAAAATCAATAACACAATCTCAGAGCATATCCTTTAATATTTGAATAGTCCTCTCGGACTGACCGTCCGTCTGAGGATGGAATGTCGTACTCAACTGAAGCTGGGTACCTATCTCCTGTTGAACTACTCTCCAAAAGCGTAAGGTGAACTGCGTACCCCGATCCAAAATGATAGATGTTGGTACCCCATGAAGACGAACAATCTCTCGGATGTAAATCTCAGCTAGTCTCTCTGGAATAAGTAGTAGCAACATGAATAAAATGCGCTGACTTAGTCAGCCTATCAACAATGACCCAAATAACATCAAATCTCTTCCGAGTCACCGGAAGTCCAGTAACGAAGTTCATGGTAATCTGCTCCCACTTCCACTCGGGAAGCTCAATCCTCTGAAACACACCATCAGGTCTCTGATGCTTATACTTGACCTGCTGACAATTTAAACACCGAGCCACATATGCAAAAATGTCTTTCTTCATCCTACGCCACCAGTAATGCTGCTGCAAGTCGTGATACATCTTCACGGCGCCCGGGTGAATAGAATACCTAGAACTATGGTCCTCCGCTAAGATCAACTCCCGAATTCCATCAACATTGGGCACACATACTCGCTCATGTAATCTCAAAACACCATCCACATCCAAAGTCATCTTTGTGGCACCTCCACGCTGCATAGTGTCTCTCAAGTCACACAAATAAGGATCATCAAACTGTCAGTCACAGATCCGCTCCAATAATGAAGAACGAGCGACCGTTCAAGCTAATATTCGACTGGGCTCCGAAATGTCCAACCTCACTAACCGATTGGCCAAGGCCTGAATATCTAAGGCAAGTAGCCTCTGGATGATCGGAATATATGCAAGACTACCCATGCTGGCTGACTTCCTGCTCAATGCGTCGGGCACTATATTGGCCTTACCCGGGTGGTCTAAGATAGTAACATCATAGTCCTTCAATATCTCCAACCACCTCCGCTGCCTCAAATTCAACTATTTCTGCTTGAACAAGTATTGCAAACTCTTGTGATCCGTCTACACCTCACACGTCACACCATATAAATAATGCCTCCAAATCTTCAAGGCATGAACAATGGCTGCTAACTCTAGATCATAGACTGGGTATTTGTTCTCTTGGATCTTCAACTGCCTCGAAGCATAAGCAATAACCCTGCTATCCTGCATCAATACCGTACCAAGACCAACACGGGAAGCATCACAATAGACAGTGTAAGGCCCTGGACCTGTGGGCAAAACCAATATCGGTGCTGTAGTTAGAGCTGTCTTGAGCTTCTGAAAGCTCTCCTCGCACTCATCTGACCACCTGAACTGGGTACCCTTCTGGGTCAATCTGGTCATCGGGGCAGCTATAGATGAAAATCCCTTCACGAATCGATGATAATAACCAGCTAACCCCAAGAAACTACGAATCTCTGTCGCTGAAGCTAGTCGAGGCCAATTCTTAACCGCCTCAATCTTCTTTGGATCTACCTGAATACCCTCAGCTGATACGACATGACCTAGAAATGTCACTGAACTCAACCAAAACTCGTATTTTGAAAACTTGGCATACAATTGGCTATGCTTCAGAGTTTGAAGAACCACTCTAAGGTGTTGCTCATGCTCCTCCTGACTACGGGAGTACACAAGAATATCATCGATGAAGACAATCACGAACAAGTCCAAATAAGGTCTGAACACTCGGTTCATCAACTCCATAAATGCTGTTGGGGCATTGGTCAACCCAAATGACAGACCAAGAACTCATAATGCCCATACCGAGTGCGGAATGCTATCTTAGGGACATCAGACGCCCTAATCCTCAGCTAGTGATAACCCGATCTCAAATCTATCTTAGAAAACACCTTTGCACCCTACAACTGGTCGAACAAATCATCAATCCTCGGCAGTGGATACTTGTTCTTAATTGTTACCTTGTTCAGCTATCGATAGTCAATACACATCCGAATGGAACCATCCTTTTTCTTCACAAACAGAACTAGCGCACCCCAAGGAGAAACACTAGTCCAGATGAAACCCTTCTCTAATAAATCCTACAACTGATCCTTGAGCTCTTTCAGCTGTGGCAGGGCCATACGATACGACGGAATGGAAATGGGCTGCGTGCCTGGGGCCAGATCAATGCAAAACTCAATATCCCTGTCGGGTGCATACCCGGCAGGTCTGAAAGAAATACCTCTGGAAACTCTCGAACAATAGATACAGAGTCAATAGAAGGAACCTCTGAGCTAGAGTCGCAAACATAAGCCAAATATGCTAGACACCCCTTCTCGACCATACGTCGAGCCTTAACATAAGAAATAACACTGCGGGTGGCATGTCCTGGAGTCCCTCTCCACTCCAATCGGGGCATATCCGGTAAAGCCAAAGTCACGGTCTTGACGTGACAATCCAAGATCGCATGATACGGAGACATCCAATCCATCCCAATTATAACATCAAAATCCACCATCTATAGAAGTAATATGTCAACATAGGTCTCAAGACCCTCAAACACTACTATACAGGAACGATGGACCCGATCAACCACTATAGGATCACTCACTCGTGTAGATACATATATAGAAATACACAAAGCATCACTAGGCATAGGCAGGTACGGTGCAAAATAAGACGACACGTATGAAAATATATACCCAAGGCCAAATAGCACTGAAGCACCCCTGTCATAGACCATAATAGTACATGTAATATCCGTATTCGAAGACTGAGCCTCTAGCCTGGGTGGTAAAGCATAGAAATAGGGCTGGGCCCCACCCACCTAAGCTTCATCTCTAGGGCGATCAACCGTTGGCTGGCCTATACCTCTATCGGTTCGAGCTCCACCTCTACGGTCCCTACCTCCACCTCTAGGATCTCTACCCCCGCCTCTAGCTGGCTGGGTAGGCTGTGAATCACCCGCTACCTGAATCATGGGGCGAGGACCCTGCTACTGAGAGCTGCCCGAAGCTCTAGGGCAAAACCTGGCAATATTCCTCGGGTCACCACAAGTATAACAAGTCCTCTGCTGGTGAGAATAACGGAGTGGGGGTGCAGTGATAAGCTGCTGATTTGACTGATACTGCTGGTGACCACCACTGCCCGAACTACCATGAGAATTCCAAAAAGCTTACTGAAAGGACCTCGGTTCCTGACCCCTACCATAAAAATCCCTACCTCCAGACGAGGTACCACTAAATCTACTAGAATGGCGATGTCTCTTATCTGACATCTGACCATCTCCTTGTGCGAGGGCCACCTCAACTCTGCGGGCCGCATTGGTCGCCTCATGGAAGGAAATATCACTACCTAGTCCCATGGCCATATGTAGGCGAATCGGCTGAATTAACCCATCAATAAATCTATGGACCCTCTCCCGCTCTGTAGGGAGTATCACTACTGCATGGCGTGCCAAGTCAATGAATCTGGTCTCGTACTGAGTGACTGTCGTAGTGCCATGCTGAAGGCGCTCAAAATGTCTATGAAGTGCCTCCCGCTGAGTGACAGGGAGAAACTTATCCAAGAATAACTCTGCAAACTGGTCCCATGACAAAGACGGAGACCCTGCTAGTCCGGATAAACAGAAATCCCTCCACCAAGTCTTAGCGGATCCTGTAAGCTTGAAAGTGCAGAAATCGACCCCATTGGTCTCCACTATGCCCATGGTCCTGAGAATCTCATGGAAGCTGAATAAGAAATCTCGGGGATCCTCGGACGAAACACTGCTGAAGGTGGTAGCGAATAGCTTGGAGAACCGATCAAGTCTCCACAAAGCATCAGAAGTCATGGCCGCTCCATCGCCGGCCTGAGCTGGAATATCTAGCTGAACTGCCATAGCTGGCTGAATCACTAGGGCATGGGCCTGAGGAGCTACCTGCTCCAGGGTACATGCAATAGGAGTCTGAACCCCTTCTCTAGCTTGAGAGGTGGCTGGTGCAGCTGGTAACAACCCCGCTCTAGAAACACTCTCCATAAAGCCAGCTAGTCTGACTATAGCATCCTGAAACTCTAGGGTGATCACAACTCCTCCTGGGACCTGAGCTGGGCCTGTTTGTATTGCTGGGGCTGGAACCTATTCATCATAGTCAACATAAGGCTCCACCTCTGGAACGGCTACCTGGGGATGGTCTGTACTCCAACCTCTGCCTTTGGCACGACCTCGGCCTCTACCCTCGCGGGTGCAATTGTGGGCTCGTGCTGCCATGCGGTGGAAGATGAAGCACGTGTTCTCGCCATCTGCGAAAGAACAGAATAGAAGGACAATAAGTGTTTGGGAAACAGAATCGCACGACAAGAAAGAACAAAAGTGAAATTTTTCCTAAATCTGTAGCCTCTGAGGGATAAATACAGACGTCTCTATACCGATCCTTTAGACTCTACCTAGTTTGTCCGTGAGTAGTGAGACCTATGCAACCTAGAGCTCTAATACCAACTTGTCATGACCCGGATTTCCCACCATCGAGAGTCGTGATGGCGCCTACTATCGAAGCTAGGCCATCCAATCCTTAATAACAGAATATACTAAAAATAATTAGACATTACAGAAAACTTTTTAGAAATTCAATAAATGAGAATCAAATGCGGAAAAATATTAAACATAACGCTACCGCAAAACCTGGTGTTGCTATCTCACAGAGTACTAAAGAGTACTACAACAAAGTTTGAATGAAAGAAAAATACATAAGTCTGTTCTGATACAATAAAACAAACTAAAATAAGGAGATAGGGACTTCGGCCTGCGAACGCCGTCTAGGCTACCTCGAGAGTCCCTGAAGCTGATGACAACTCCCAAGAATATCCTATTGCTGCTGATGACCGTAAGCTGCTCCAATGCTGTGATCTGTGCAAAAAGCATAGAAAGTATAGCATCAGCACAACTGCCATGTGCTGGTAAGTGCCGGCCTAACCCCGACGAAGTAGTGACGAGGCTAGACAGGACTTACTAAAAAACCAACATGTGGAGATATATATAAGGATACAACAATAAGAGAAAGAACAACAAGATTATATGTGAAGTATACAACTGAAAGGAGAACAGGTCATCTGTGACAACATTAAACCAAAATCACCTTATTTACTTTCACAAGTGGTATACGCGCCACATGATCCCAATAAATATAATATAAGTGGACGACGTGCCACACGATTCCAATAATCATAATATAGTGGATGGCGTTCCACCTGATCCCAATAATATAATATAGTGGACGGTGTGCCACACGATCCCAATAATCATAATATAGTGAACGGCGTGCCACACGATCCCAATAATCATAATATCGTGGACGGCATGCCACATGATCCCAATAATATAATATAGTGGACAACGTGCCACATGATCCCAATAATATAACATAGTGGACGGCGTGCCACCCGATCCCAATAATATAATATAGTGGACGGCTTGCCCACGATCCCAATAATATAATATAGTGGATGGCATGCCACACGATCCCAATAATATAATATAGCCTCTCTCAAGGAGTTCCCCTTTTAGGGAAAACTCAGCAGTATAACGATCTACCCAATAAGGGTACTACTAGCAGCTCAAAAATCTCAATAGTGGAGATTTCATATAACGTTCGACCGAATAGGGGAGCAACAATAATCTGAATCTACTCGTCCCGAGAAGGGACCCAGCCACATGTTCTTAACAGTACTTACAATTTCGACTTTATAAAAATCATTACCATTTGAGCCAATGCTCCAAGAAGTCTCGTGTTTTCATTAATAATTCCTCAACTAACTCATCACGTTGAATTCATCATTTACTAAGAATTATTCTCAAAATATACCCCAAAACAAGTATAAATAAGACTCACGGTCATGCTAGACGCTAGTGTATAGATATTCGTGACCATGCCTATACACTGCACTCGATCATTTAGCAAATAGCAACAATAATACTCTAGTACTATTCCCTCAAGCCAAGATTAGATCAAACACTTACCTTGGTCCGAAAATAGCAATCACTCCTCTAGCACTGCCTTTCCTCTAGAATCCGACTCCAAAACAAGGTTATCTAGTCAATTTCAATCCAATAACATCAACTAGGGCTCAATAACACAATCCCATAGCCTAGAAATGAAATTCCCATCATTCTACCAAAAATAACAAAATCTGACACCGGGCCCACATGGTCCAAAAGGCTTGGACCAAATTCCAATCACCCATAACCCCACGAGTTAGAATATATGATTTGTTTCACAATTAGACCTCAAATTGAGGTTGAAACACCCAAAATCCCATAAGCCCTTGTTCTACCCAAAACCCCCAATTTCTACCTTGAATTCATGAATTAGACTAGGATTAACCATGATTTAATGAAGAAATAATGAAGAAATGATGTTGGGAAACTCACCCAGGGAGCTATGCAGGAATGGGAGCTTGTGGCTAGAAAATGGAGAGTGAAGGAGATGAACCCGTGTGTGTTCTGAGTGAATAACCCCGTGCATTCTGTTCTGGTTTTATGAAAAATCACTGGGCAAAAATGCCCTATGCGATCGCATACAAGGCATTGCGATCGCATAGGGTAGGGAGGCTGGTGCTATGCGATCGCGGAGGGCAAGATGCGATCACATAGAGTAAATGAGACAGGGTCTGGGAAATTCTCTATGCGATTGCGAGGTGGGCAATGCGATCGCATAAAGTAGGGAAGCTGGGCAATGCGTTCGCACAAGAGAGGCTGCGATCGCATAGAACAATTTGGGCTCCTAAATTTTTACACTATGCGATCGCAGAAGGACCTATGCGGTCGCATAGAACAAAATGCCAGATACCAGCAACAACTAAGAAAATACCAGATTTTCAATGCAAAACACCCCGAAATCACTCCCGAGCCCCCAGGGCTCCCAACCAAATGCACACGCTAACTCAACAACATCATACGAACTTGCTCGAGTGATCAAATCGCTAAAATAATATCAAAACAAAGAATCAACCCCCAAAACTCAAGATTTTATTTCGAAGTTCATAATTTTCTAACTTTAGCTATTTAGGTCCGAAACACGTCAAACAACGTCCAATTTCGACCAAACTGCACAGAAAGTGCTTAACTAATATTTAAGACCTGTACCGGGCGTCAGAACCAAAATACGAGCACGATACCTATATTTTCTAACTCATTTTCATTTCCATTTTTCCTTATTAATTTCATAAAATAATTTAACGAAAAAATTCTTTTACCGGGGTTCTGGACCTCGCATTTTGACTTCGGGCACATGCCCGAGTCCCATATTTTTCTACGGACCTTCCGGGACTGTCACATCACCGGTCTGGGCCTGTTTACCAAAAATGTTGACCAAAGTTAACTATATCAATAATAATATCATAATTCTTTAAATTTTCCATAGAATTCATATATCTTAAAAAAACATTTCTGGCTTCGCACCCGGAATGTGCACTCACATCGAGGCAACTAAGAGTGAGGTTTCGAAGGCCTCGGAAGCGCGGAAAAATGGAGAAATACGGTGATGACCCCTTTGGGTCGTCATATGGAAAATTAGGAACATCAATGACCATAAGCAACATCGAACAGGAGCAATTAACACAGCAAATCTCAAAACTCAGCAGGTAAACCAGAAAATAACTCGAGCAAATGGAAATCCAAGCAAAGTTGAAGTAAACACGACAGAGGAACAACCAGCAAAGATTCCAGAAACAGTACTCAAACTGTATGCTATGTAGAAGACCAGTAGAATTTTGAAATTCTCTCTTAAAAGTTGGAACTAAAAGTTGAACTCCAGAAATCGAAACCTCAAACTCTAAGAATTCAGAAACATTTGGGAGTAAATTTTTTCGACCTCAAATTGTGTACCCCCTTTTCAGGCTTGAGACAACCTATTTATAAAATAAATTTGGGAGGGAATTTTGAATTAGTTATTCCCATTTCCCACCCCAACTCTTTTTTAATTCAATCAGTTAAGTATAGCATAATTCTAACGGAAATACACTTGAACCCCTGCTAGAAGGTTCTAGGCTATTCCTTATTGTTCTATTGGGTGGATTTGACCTAGTTACCCTCACTTGCTAAGGTTTATTACACATTTGCCTTTTAACTATAGTCTACCCTTTGTTGTTTACGTATTTTCAGTAAAACCAGGCTTTAACTTCATTTATATTCCCATTACCTCTATATAATCTATAGAAATACAAATTCACCTTCCCTTTTGCCCCTTACACT
The DNA here is from genome assembly GCA_032618575.1 of Nicotiana noctiflora. Classification (NCBI taxonomy): domain Eukaryota; kingdom Viridiplantae; phylum Streptophyta; class Magnoliopsida; order Solanales; family Solanaceae; genus Nicotiana; species Nicotiana noctiflora. The sequence continues at coordinate 173,106 of JASVEL010004075.1, read as the reverse complement.
TAATAATATTTACCCGACCTATCATTAGGTCTGCCAAGACTTGGGGTAATTAACATATTAAAAATATAACCCCTGAGACTCGTTTTAAATTTTAGCCAGTTTTAGACTAGATAACCTTTTCAAAATTAACAACTCTTACAAAGATAACCACTAATAAACTTTACAAAATCAAAGACTCACACTGTGTTGCAAATGTAACCACAATAGACATTTTACACATATAACCTAAATATGACTAAGCACTCAGAAGTTTAGAAGAATCAAACATATAAATCGTATTGCAAATGTAGCCAATTTTATGTAGTCTTGCATAGATAGCCCTAATTACGACTAACTTTAAAATTAATCAGAACTCAGAGAGATAAATTGATAATGGTTGAATTCCAATTAAGAATACTTAGTCAATTTCAGGCATATACATGCAATAGATTCAAGTTATCAGCAAATATGAACACAAAAGAACAAAACACAAAATATAGACGAGTTTAGGGTATTTAATCAATTTTAAACATGTATAGAGATTTTTCTAAACAGATCCAAGTTTTAACAGATAAGAACACAAAAGCAGAGAACAAAGGCAGGTTTAAGGTACTTAGCCTTAGGGTTTCATCTTTTCCTTTCTTTTTCCTTTTCTTTCTTTCTTTTCTTTTTTCTTTCTTCTTTATTTCTTCTTTCTTTCTTGATTTTCCAGCGTTTGAGATACTTGGAGCCTCTTAGATGATAGATCTTCCAAACAGACTCTTGGAAGTATGGTTTGGGTGTGTAAAAGGATATTCAGAGACCTAGGATGAGGTTTTTGAAGGGTTTTGATTTTGGGTGTTCGCCGGAGTAGGGTTTCGGCGATACAATTTTTGATATTCGAAGAGTTTGGGGGTATATTTGAGGTATGGGACTAGGATGGGGTGAAAGATCATTTTATGGTGGTTCTGGGGTGTTAAGGTGGAGGGTTGGTTCATAGTTTAGTGGTCGCCGACTAGGGTTCCGGTGACCGGAGTTTCAAGATTGGGAGACTGGTAGGTTTTTTGGGTGAGGTTAATGGAGATAAGGGTGTTAGAAGATGGAGGAATGGGTTCAAGGGAGTGGCGTGAGCCGGAGAAGACAACAGGAGGTTGACCACCGATAGGGTTCCGGTGGTCTTGTGAGAGAAGGGGAGGGAAGAAGGGGGCGGCTAGGGTTTGTATTGTGAGGAATGTTTGTATAATGGGGTGTAATGAACGGGGGAAGGGGGATATATACCTATCTTAGGTTGCTAGTTTTCCACCATTAGATTTGCTAGGATGAACGGTCCAGATCTTTTTTGCCTTTAAAACGACAACTTATGGTTTAATGAACCCTTACTCACATCCGTTGGATTAATGAGATAGACGGCTGAGATTTAATTGTCTAAGGGACATCGTTTGGCTTTAATTGAGACACTGGTCTCATCTGTTAGATTAACGAGATGAACGGCCCTGATTTCTTTCCTTAACGGTGTCGTTTCATTCACAAGGCCACAGTCTTATTTGGTCCATTGATCAATTGTATCAACGGCCCAGATCTGTTGTGTTATACGGTGTCGTTTGGTTCTATTATGAGACTGGCCGGTATTGTGACCTTGTGCCTAGCTTGTGGGTATTGTATTTGGGGTAATTGCTTTGTATATTTTATCCCAATTTTTTTGTCTTTGTATTTTGTATTTTTGTATTTTTGAATTGGATTTATTAAATTTAATTTCTATATTTTCCTTTGTATTTTAGATTTACTTTCCTTGTATATTTTATACTGATGTATTTTTTTTTATTTTTTATTTTTTTTGTATTTTTCCTTGATGTTTTCTAATTTCCTAGTATTTACCTTATATTTTGGTGATATTTTCCAATTAATTTCCTTTTGTATTTCATTTCAAATTTCTTAAAACAAACACTGGTATTTTCTATACACTAATCAAACCAATTGCAATCAAAAATCCTTTTTGTATTTTTATTTTGAAATTAATTGCTTGGGGCAAAAATCAGGCGCTCACAGGTTGTAGGAGCCCCTCCGGAGTCTGTACACACCCCAGTGAGCGCCATTGACGTTAAATATATGGATGGCTAGGGCTGCACGCGAGTGGGTACCGGAGTGTACCGTCATATGCATTGCATTGCACTCATACATTTGTTCATATTTGTATTATCTGTCATGATATTCCAGCACTCGCATTTCATTGGCATCCATGCTACTTCTTGCACTGTTTACCTGATATCCTGGTGTTATTTGTTAATGGAGTGTTGTGCCCGAGGGGCTGACTTTTGTGCTAACTTGCACTACCTGTTTCACATTCATTAGCTTAACTGTTGGAAAAAGATATTTTCAAAAGGGGTTTTATACTGAGTCCGGATATTTCTAAAGATTTCACGGTTTCACTGTTTTCTCAAAGGATTACACTGTTTTGTATAGCATGATGGCTTGCTTTGCGTGGTTTCTTGCTGCTCAGTTATTATTTACCTTTATTACTCACTGAGTTGGAGTACACACTTTACTCCCTTCACCTCGTGTGCAGATGCAAGTATTGGTTTATCCGGTAGCGGGTTGAGGATTTTACTATCGTAGCTGAGCAAGGTGACCGCAAGCGTTCGCGGCACTCGGGTTTCTTCTTGATTTTGAATTTTAAATCCATGTAATACAAATCTTGTAGTTGAATTAAAAATCCTTCTAGATGCTCGTGACTTGTGACACCCTGGTCGTGCTGTGTCGGAATGGTTCCATGTTTTATCATTTTTCTTCCGCACACATAATAATCTTATTATTATTTTAGACTTATTAATTCTAAGTAAGAATTAAAGAGGTATTGATTGTTCTATTGGCTGACCTTGTCTTCTCGAGAGGTGCCATCACAGCCGTGTTTGGGAATTGGGTTGTGACATTTTTTTACTCCATTTTGATATTTGATATTAACTATGTTAAATATCCGAGTTATTTGAATTATATGTAAATAACCTTAACATTTAAAACTTTTAAATAATTATAGATAATCGTCAGATATTAATTATGAAACACCATATGAAAAAAGACTAACATTTTCGCAATTCTTATATTGAATATTTTATTTTTACTCTATTCCCATAGGTATCATTGGAACCTAAAAATAGCCACAAAGTGAAATAATAACTCAAATTTATGGCAAAGCACAAAGGTTGACACGATATGAACGATTCTTTGATAACGACGTGACTCTTGTACTACGACTTGAACTCTTATTTGGTATGATTTATCTTTCAAAAAAAAAATTTATTTTGAAATTTCAATTTCTAAAACTTTATATATTATAATAATGATTATATTTATGATGATGCAAGTGAAGATATTATCCTTAATTTAAAATTTACTTTAATCAGGCTATCTAAAAATTTAAATGATTCTTTGGCAGGATTTATTTTAGTATGACTCAACTTTAAGTTTATCGATATCTCTAACCCCATAATTTGAATTTTTAATACCCTATATATACAAAAATATATGTTCTTTGAATCATTAAATGTTAAATTAGTGTCACGACCCTAGTTCACCAATCGTGAACATGTCATGACGGCACCCAGTCCCCACGACTAGGTAAGCCTAACACGTTGCGGAATATACTAGTTTATGAACATTAAATAAGAAATAGCGGAAAATAATATAAAAAGGAGATGTAATCCATGCCGCTTGGCACATACACCCGTCAAACACACTGTATAAAACACCACCAAGACCCGGAATCCCACGGGTAACACAGACTAAAAGAGAACATACAATTGTAGCTCTATGTATAAGGAGTATCTAACAACGGAATGAAGGAAAAACATCTACTAGCACTAGAATAGAAGGAAGGCCTCCGGATCCGCGGACGTAGCAGATCATACCTCGAGGTCTCCCAAAGCGCTGCTGAATCACCTGGTGTGAGCCTGTCCTGATGTACCTGGATCTGCACAACAAAAGTGTGCAGAAGAGTAGCATGAGTACACCACGACGGTACTCAGTAAGTGCCAAGCCTAACCTCGATGGAGTAGTGACGAGGAAGGTCAGGGCCCTACTGAGAGAAAACAATTACAAGATGATAATAATAATAATAATAATAAGCAGTTTAAATGATAATAATCCCGAAATAACAACAATAAAACGATTACTACAGCCGTCTACAATTAAGTTAACAACAAGTAACAAATTCAATTAACAAGTCCGGACCTGTGGGAATTGAACCCACAGTCCCATTCTATAATCAACAGTCCAGGAGCTACGGGAATTTAACCCGCAGACCAATAACGGTATCTCTGGGTCTACGGGAATCGAACCCGCAGCCCGTGTCTCAATACCTCAGGGTGTATCTCAATGATCTCAGGATCTCCGGGAATCGAACCCGCAGTCCGTATCTCAATAATATATCAATAAACTCCGGGTCTCCGAGAATCGAACCCGCAGCCCTTGGATCTCCGGGAATTGAACCCGCAGTCCACCAAATCCAAGTCTCTGGGAATCGAACCCACAGCCCTGGGATCTCCGGGAATTGAACCCGCAGTCCACCAACACAACAAATAAAGAAAACGCACACAGAAAACATAATACGCTTAACTATAACTTCACCGAGGACTGGTGCCAACAATTATCAAGTAGTTCAAGTAGGACAATTAGGCAATTAGACGGATAAATCCTACCTAATCATGCTTCCCTAACGAATACCAGGTAAATGTCACAACTTAATAATCTAAGAACAGAAATATCACGGATTGGACAATTCGAGTAAAGTGAGTTACAACAACTAGCACATGTACACGCCCGTCACCTCGCGTACAAGGCATTTAAACTATAACATAATATCCTAGGGGTAAAGGTTTCCCCACACGAGGTTAGACAAGCCACTTACCTCAATTCCGGTACAAAACCGCTAAGAAACAACTCTCTTGCCGCGAATGTCGGCCTCCACAGGTGTAGTATCTGATAAAAATCAATGGAATCACATCAAAATAGGCCAATTGGGCATTACCCAATCAAAACAATCGAATTACACCAAAACCACAAAGTTGCCAAAACCCGACTTTCGGTACGCTTCTCGAAAAATTACGAAAGTTACATTTTCGGATTCCTTATCTCAACACGAGTCTAACCATACCAAGAACACCCAAATCGGACCACAAATGGCCCATCAAATCCTTGATTCTATCCAAGAGGGTTTTCTACCATTTTTAACAAAAATTCTCAAATTAAAGACTAAAACTTGCAATAGATTCGAGCTATACAACCAAAATTGAGTTAAGAGTACTTACCCTTTTGATTTCTCCAAAAATCTCCCGAAAAATCGCCTTACCCGAGCTCCAAGTCGTCAAAAATGGCAAATGGGTCGAAGTTTGAACTTTATTCTGCTGCCCAGGTATTTGTTCTTCCCGTTCGCGGTCCTTCTCTCGCGTTCGCGAAGAACAAACTCCCAAAAATACATTTTCCAACTTTGCTCGGACAGCCTCTATTGCAATGGTCATAACTTTTTACACATAACTCCAAATGACTATTATAATATGTTTTTGAACACCAGATTCACAGGGCTACAACTTTCCTTTTTGAATCACCTCAAAATTCCTTGTAGATAAAAAGATATGAGCTTCCAAAATAGGACCTGTGCGATAGAAAAATCCTTCTTCGCGAACGCGAGGTACTGTTCGCGAACGCGAAGAACAAAGTCCCTGATGGAAAATCCTTCTTCGCGAACGCGATACCTCCATCGCGAACGCGAAGAACAAAGTCTTAGAGGCCAAATTCTTCTTCGCGAACACGATAGGACCCTCGCGAACGCGAAGAACAATACCAGATACCAGAACAGCAGTCCAAAAACTTCCAAAAATGACCCGTTAGGCATCCGAAATCGTCCCGAGGCCCCCGGGACCCCAACGAAAACCACCAACATACTCCAAAACATGATACGAACTTTTTCCAATCATAAAAACACCATCCTAAACATCAAAATCACCAATTTAAACACGGATTCAAGCCTAAGTTTCTTCAAAACTTTCGAAACTAACATTCAATCAAAAACCCGACCAAACGACGTCCGAATGACTTGAAAATTTGCGGACATATCCAAAATCACATAATGAAGCTACAGAAATTGTTGGAATTCCATTCCGACCCCCGGATCAATATCTCACCTAACGTTCGGATTCGCCAAAATTTCAAACTTCGGCATTTCAAGCCTAATTGAGCTATGGACCTCCAAAATACATTCCGAACATGCTCCCAACCCCGAAATCACCTAACGGAGCTAATGGAACCATCGAATTTCCGTTTCGAGGTCGTCTTAACATTGTTCCGACTACGGACCATTTTCTAACTTTAAAGCTCTCAATTAGGGACTAAGTGTCCCAAGATGCTCCAAATTTCAGAACCGGCTCTCCCGACAAACCACAATAGCAGAAATGAACTTAGGGGAACAGTTAAATTGGGGATTGGGGCGTAATTTTCTATAACGACCGGCCGGGTCGTTACATCTTCCCACACTTAAAAGATTCGTTCGTCCTCGAACGAGCATAGAAAACATACCCGGAGTAGCGAAAAGATGAGGGTACTGGCTGCGCATATCCTGCTCGGTCTCCCAAGTCGCCTCCTCGACCGGCTGGCCTCGCCACTGAACCTTTACCGAAGTGATGTTCTTTGACCTTAGCTTCTTGACCTGCCTGTCTAGAATGGCTACTGGGTCCTCAACATAAGACAAATCTTTGTCTAGCTGAACAGAAATGAAATCCAACACATGCGACGGGTCACCGTGGTATCTCCGGAGCATAGAGACATGAAATACGGGGTGAACTCCGGCTAGACTAGGAGGTAAGGCCAATTCATAAGCAACCTCCCCAACACGCCTCAAAATCTCAAAAGGGCCAATAAACCTAGGACTCAGCTTTCCTTTCTTCCCAAACCTCATAACGCCCTTCATGGGCGAGACTCGACGCAGAACCCGCTCACCAACCATAAAAGCCACATCACGAACCTTCTTGTCCGCATAACTCTTCTGTCTAGACTGGGCTGCACGAAGTCTGTCCTGAATCACCTTGACCTTGTCCATAGCATCCTGAACCATATCAGTACCAAGCAGCCTGGCCTCGCCCGGCTCGAACCAACCCACGGGAGACCTGTACCTTCTACCATATAGGGCCTCATACGGTGCCATCCGAATACTGGACTGGTAGCTGTTGTTATAAGCAAACTCTGCAAGTGGCAAGAAGTGATCCCATGAACCTCCAAACTCAATAACGCACGCACGGAGCATATCCTCCAAAATCTGAATAGTGCGCTCGGACCGACCATCAGTTTAGGGGTGAAATGCTGTGCTCAGCTCCACCTGAGTAACTAACTCCTGCTGTACGGCTCTCCAGAACCGTGAAGTGAACGAGTGCCTCTATCTGAGATGATGGAAACTGGAATACCGTGCAGTCGAACTATCTCTCTGATGTAGATCTCTGCCAGTCGCTCCGATGAATAAGAAGTGCTCACCGGTATGAAATGGGCGGACTTGGTCAGCCGATCCATAATAACCCAAATGGAATCAAACTTCTTCAAGGTCTATGGGAGTCCCGGTAAAAAATCCATGGTGATGCGCTCCCATTTCCACTGCGGAATCTCTATCTACTGAAGCAACCCACCAGGTCGCTGGTGCTCATACTTCACGTACTGGCAGTTGAGGCATTTTAACACATAACCAACTATATATTTCTCCATTCGCCTCCACTAATAGTGCTGCCTCAAGTCTTGATATATCTTCACGGCACCCAGATGGATGGAATACCGCGAACTATGGGCCTCTACTAAAATCAACTCTCGAAGCTCATGAATATTGGGCACAAAAATCCGACCCTGCATCCTCAATACCCTGTCATCTCCGATGGTCACATTTCTAGCATCTCCATGTTGGACCTTGTACTTAAGGGCAAGCAACTAAGGGTTGTCATACTGCTGCTCCATGATACGATCAAATAAGAGAAGACCAAGAAACCACACAGGCTAGAACCCGGTTGGGCTCCGAAAGATCCAGTCTAACAAACTGCCTGGCCAAAGCCTGAACATCCATCACCATAGGCCTCTCCGAAGCTGGTAGATATGCTAAACTCCCCAAACTCTCTGCCCGACGACTCAAGGCATCAGCAACCACATTAGCCTTGCCCGGATGATAGAGAACAGTAATATCATAGTCCTTCAGTAACTCCAACCATCTCCTCTGACGCATATTCAGGTCCTTCTGCTTAAGCAAGTGATGCAAGCTACGGTGATCAGTTTAGATCTCACAAGGAATCCCATACAAGTAATGACGCCAAATCTTTAAGGTGTGAACAATGGCAGCTAGCTCCAAATCATGAACAGGATAGTTCTTTTCATGCACCTTTAGTTGACAGAACGCGTAGGCAATCACCGTACCGTCCTGCATCAATACTACTACGAGTCCAACTCGTGAGGCATCACAATATACTGTATAAGATCGCGTACTAGTAGGCGACATCAAAATAGGGGCCGAAGTCAAAGCTGTCTTGAGCTTTTGAAAGCTCGCCTCACACTCATCTGTCCACTGAAAAGGGGCACCCTTTTGGGTCAATCTAGTCATAGGTGCTGCAATCGAAGAGAACCCCTCTACGAAACGACGGTAGTAGCCCGCCAAACCAAGGAAGCTGCGAATCTCAGTAGCGGAGGAGGGTCTGGGCCAACTCTGCACGGCCTCCACCTTCCTCGGATCTACTCGAATACCATCACTTGACACCACGTGGCCCAAAAATGCCACTGAACTCAACCAGAATTCACATTTAGAGAACTTGGCATAAAGCTGCTTCTCCCTCAGAATCTGAAGCACTATCCTCAAATGCTGCTCGTGCTCTTCCCGGCTCCGAGAATATACTAGAATATCATCAATGAAGACAATCACGAACGAGTCCAGATAAGGCCTGAACACGCTGTGCATCAAATGCATAAAGGCTGCTGGGGCATTAGTCAGCCCAAAAGACATCACGAGGAACTCATAGTGACCATACCGGGTCCTGAAGGCAGTCTTCGGGATATCTGGCTCCCGAATCTTCAGCTGGTGATATCCAGAGCGCAAATCAATCTTAGAAAACATATGTGCGCCCTGTAGCTGGTCAAATAAATCATCAATGCGAGGCAAAGGATACCAGTTCTTTATTGTAACCTTGTTCAGTTGACGATAGTTAATACACATACGCATAGAACCGTCCTTTTTCTTCACAAACAACACGGGAGCACCCCAAGGCGAAACACTGGGTCAAATGAAACCCTTACCCAATAACTCCTGTAACTGATCCTTCAACTCCTTCAACTCAGGAGGAGCCATATGGTACGGTAGAATAGAAATGGACTGAGTGACCGGCAATAAGTCAATACCAAAATCAATATCTCTGTCGGGCGGCATGCCCGGGAGATCAGCTGGAAATACATCGGCAAAGTCACGTACCACATGAACAGAATCAATAGAGGGAGTGTCAATACTCACATCCCGCACATAGGCTAGATAAGCAGCACACCCCTTCTCAACCATACGCTGAGCTCTGAGAAAAGAAATAACACGGCTAGGGGTGTGATCTAGAGTACCACTCCACGTGACAATCAAGAATAGCATAATGGGGCGACAACCAGTCCATGCCCAGAATAATATCAAAATCGACCATCCCGAGCAACAATAGATCTGCTCTAGTCTCAAAATCATAAATGGTAACCAAACACGACCGATATACACGGTCCACAGCCAAAGAATCTCCCACCGGAGTGGAAACATAAATGGGGGCACTCAAAGAATCCCGAGGCACACCCGGATGAGAAGCAAAGTAAGAAGACACATACGAAAAAGTGGAACCGGGGTCGAATAGAGCCGATGCCTCCCGTGACTAACCGGAATAGTACTGTGATAACGAGAATCGGATGCGACGAGCCGCGGCGCGATCGGGAATAGCATAAAATCGGCTCGACCCCTGCTCGAAGATGGCCTCGCGGTACCCCAATCCCCGCCCCGGCTGGTTGGGCGGGTGGAGTGGCGGCCGGGGGTCGGGACGATGGCCTGCCGGCCACGAGAACCACGTTGATGCTGCGAAGACTGATGAGGGGCTCCTCTTCGCGCACGGGGCACTCCCTAACCGGATGGCGAGTATCCCCGCACTCAAAACAAGCTGTGGGAGGACGCGGTTGGCTGTGACTGACCGACCTCGCCCCCGCTAGTCGACCCGCGGAAGTACCCGCGCGCAGGAGGTGCACTGGAAACCGGGGAAGCATAATAAGGCTCCGAGGTCGTCGGAAGAGGCGCGAGTACTACCGGCTGTCGGCAATGTCTGAATGAGCCGGATGACCGAAATAACCCCCGCCAAAATGACCTGTTGCTGAAGTGCGGGCACCGGAGAAATGGCCCGACTCGCGAGACCTCTTGGCCTCTCTCTCTCTCCCGCTCTCTAAGGAGCATACTCTCGATCCTCCTAGCGATGCTCACCGCCTGTTGATGAGGTATATCCGTCTCCAACTCTCTGGCCATGCTGGACCGGATCGGCGGAATAAGGCCCTCAATAAATCTCCGCACTCTCTCCCGAACCGTGGCTACCAAGGCCGGTGCATGCCTGGCTAGACGGGTGAAACTGATAGCATACTCTGATACTGACATGGAGCCCTGTCGCAACCGCTCAAACTCCGAGCGCCAAGAATCCCTAAGGCTCTGTGGAACAAACTCCCTCAAAAACAGATCTGAAAACTGCGTCCAGGTCAATGAAGCAGACTCCTCTGGACTATCCAACTCGTACGTGCGCCACCAATCATAAGCGGCTCCACGAAGCTGAAAAGCAGTGAAGGAAACCCCGCTGGTCTCCACTATCCCCATGGTACGAAGAATACGGTGACACCTCTCCAGAAAACCCAATGCATCATCTGTAGCCAAACCGCTGAACACTGGAGGATCATATTTCTTGAACCTCTCCAATCTACGCTGCTCGTCCTCGGAGGCAAGTGGCCCACCTCCGGGCTGTGCTCGGGCGGCAGGAGGCATAACAATAATCTTTGGAACCTTTCCCACTGGCACTCGCTGCTCAGGTGTAGCAGCTGCGGGAGTCTGGGCCCCTCCCCCAACATGAGATGTAGTTGCAGTGAGAGGAAGCAACCCTGCCTGAGCCAAGGTGGTATACATACTCATGAACTGGACCAGGGTCTCCTGTAGTGCTGGAGTAGTAGCAGTTGTAGTCGGTGTACCAGGTGCCTGCGCTCCAACCTGGTCTACCTGTGGCACCTCAGTGGTAGCGCGCGCGGGTGCTGTGGCTGCACCTCGGGCGCGTCCTCGTCCTCTACCTCGGCCCCGGCCTCTGACGGCGACAACAGGTGGCGCAGGTACCTGATCGTTGCGAGTAGCTCGTGTCGTCACCATCTGTGAGAGAATAGAAAGCAATAGTTTAAATTTGATGCCAAAATGTCGCACGACAAGGAATCCAAAAGAAATGAAGAGCTTCCTAAACAGTTACATAGCCCCTCGTAGATAAATACAGACGTCTCCGTATCGATCAGCGAGACTCTAAGTAACCGGTCCGTGTCCCGTGACTCCTATGAACCTAGAGCTCTGATACCAACTTGTCTCGACCCTAGTTCACCAATCGTGAACATGTCATGACGGCACCCAGTCCCCACGACTAGGTAAGCCTAACACGTTGCGGAATATACTAGTTTATGAACATTAAATAAGAAATAGCGGAAAATAATATAAAAAGGAGATGTAATCCATGCCGCTTGGCACATACACCCGTCAAACACACTGTATAAAACACCACCAAGACCCGGAATCCCACGGGTAACACAGACTAAAAGAGAACATACATATGTAGCTCTATGTATAAGGAGTATCTAACAACGGAATGAAGGAAAAACATCTACTAGAACTAGAATAGAAGGAAGGCCTCCGGATCCGCGGACGTAGCAGATCATACCTCGAGGTCTCCCAAAGCGCTGCTGAATCACCTGGTGTGAGCCTGTCCTGATGTACCTAGATCTGCACAACAAAAGTGTGCAGAAGAGTAGCATGAGTACACCACGGCGGTACTCAGTAAGTGCCAAGCCTAACCTCGATGGAGTAGTGACGAGGAAGGTCAGGGGCCCTACTGAGAGAAAACAATTACAAGATGATAATAATAATAATAATAATAAGCAGTTTAAATGATAATAATCCCGAAATAACAACAATAAAACGATTACTACAGCCGTCTACAATTAAGTTAACAACAAGTAACAAATTCAATTAACAAGTCCAGGACCTGTGGGAATTGAACCCACAGTCCCATTCTATAATCAACAATCCAGGAGCTACGGGAATTTAACCCGCAGACCCAATAACGGTATCTCTGGGTCTACGGGAATCAAACCCGCAGCCCGGTCTCAATACCTCAAGATGTGTCTCAATGATCACAGGATCTCCGGGAATCGAACCCGCAGTCCGTCTCTCAATAATATATCAATAAACTCCGGGTCTCCGGGAATCGAACCCGCAGCCCTTGGATCTCCGGGAATTGAACCCGCAGTCCATAAACAATAGCAAATCCGGGTCTCTGGGAATCGAACCCACAGCCCTGGGATCTCCGGGAATTGAACCCGCAGTCCCCAAACACAACAAATAAAGAAAACGCACACAGAAAACATAATACTCTTAACTATAACTTCACCGAGGACTGGTGCCAACAATTATCAAGTAGTTCAAGTAGGACAATTAGGCAATTAGACAGATAAATCCTACCTAATCATGTTTCCCTAACGAATACCAGGTAAATGTCACAACTTAATAATCTAAGAACAGAAATATCACGGATTGGACAATTCGAGTAAAGTGAGTTACAACAACTAGCACATGTACACGTCCGTCACCTCGCGTACAAGGCATTTAAACTATCACATAATATCCTAGGGGTAAAGGTTTCCCCACACGAGGTTAGACAAGCCACTTACCTCGATTCCGGTACAAAACCGCTAAGAAACGACTCTCTTGCCACGAGTATCCGACTCCGAGGTGTAATATCTGATAAAAATCAATGGAATCACATCAAAATAGGCCAATTGGGCATTACCCAATCAAAACAATCGAATTACACCAAAACTACAAAGTTTCCAAAACCCGACTATCGGTACGCTTCTCAAAAATTTACGAAAGTTACATTTTCGGATTCCTTATCTCAACACGCGTCTAACCATACCAAGAACACCCAAATCGGACCACAAATGGCCCATCAAATCCTTGATTCTATCCAAGAGGGTTTTCTACCATTTTTAACAAAAATTCTCAAATTAAAGACTAAAACTTGCAATAGATTCGAGCTATACAACCAAAATTGAGTTAAGAGTACTTACCCTTTTGATTTCTCCAAAAATCTCCCGAAAAATCGCCTTACCCGAGCTCCAAATCGTCAAAAATGGCAAATGGGACTTAGTTTGAACTTTATTCTGCTGCCCAGGTATTTGTTCTTCGCATTCGCGGCCCTCCTCTCGCGTTCGCGAAGAACAAACTCCCAAAAATACATTTTCCCACTTTGCTCGGACAGCCTCTATTGCAATGGTCATAACTTTTTACACATAACTCCAAATGACTATTATAATATGTTTCTCAAAACCAGATTCACAGGGCTACAACTTTCCTTTTTGAATCACCTTAAAATTCCTTGTAGATAAAAAGATATGAGCTTCCGAAGTAGGATATGTGCGACAGAAAAATCCTTCTTCGCGAACGCGAGGTACTGTTCGCGAACGCGAAGAACAAAGTCCCTGATGGAAAATCCTTCTTCGCGAACGCGATACCTCCATCGCGAACGCGAAGAACAAAGTCTTAGAGGCCCAATTCTTCTTCATAAACGCGATAGGACCCTCGCGAACGCGAAGAACAATACCAGATACCAGAACAGCAGTCCAAAAACTTCCAAAAATGACCCGTTAGGCATCCGAAATCGTCCCGAGGCCCCCGGGACCCCAACGAAAACCACCAACATACTCCAAAACATGATACGAACTTGTTCCAATCATAAAATCACCATCCTAAATATCAAAATCACCAATTACACACGGATTCAAGCCCAAGTTTCTTCAAAACTTTCGAAACTAACATACAATCAAAAACCCGACCAAACGACGTCCGAATGACCTGAAAATTTGCGGACATATCCAAAATCACATAATGAAGCTACAGAAATTGTCGGAATTCCATTCCGACCCCCGGATCAAAATCTCACCTAACGTTTGGATTCGCCAAAATTTCAAACTTCGGCATTTCAAGCCTAATTGAACTACGGACCTCCAAAATACATTCCGAACACGCTCCCAACCCGGAAATCACCTAACGGAGCTAATGGAACCATCGAATTTCTGTTCCAAGGTCGTCTTAACATTGTTCCGACTATGGACCATTTTCTAACTTTAAAGCTCTCAATTAGGGACTAAGTGTCCCAAGATGCTCCAAATTTCAGAACCGGCTCTCCCGGCAAACCACAATAGCAGAAATGAACTTAGGGGAACAGTTAAATTGGGGATTGGGGCGTAATTTTCTAAAACGACCGGCCGGGTCGTTACAATTAGTTAATTATTAATATAAGACATTCCGCATATTGTCTTAAAATTGACAAATAATTTATTTTTCGACACCATACTTGGCTAATCCTCAATGAAAACTATTCAAATTGCATTCCAATTCAAATTCAAATTCAAATATCATATAAGTTTGTTAGTAATAGTGATTTTTTAAAAACAACACATAATGGAAATTAAAAAAAAAATATTCTAAGAAATTCTTATCTTATAATCTATGTATTTGAGTTGAAAAAAATATATTTGAAATCGATGAGATTAACATTCCAAGTTTTTATACTCGACAAGGTTGAAATATAAAAAGAAATTTGTTGTCATCTTTTATTTCTCATTTTTAGTTCTTTCTAACATTTTTTTAATATTTATTTTCTTTTATCTTATTTTTATGTCAATATTTCTTTCGTTTTAAAAAAATTAATTTATTTCACTATAAAAAAGTAATTTTAATAAAAATTATGAACTTTAATTATATTTCTAGTCTTTGGTTAAATTTATTTCATATTTTTCTTTTAGCTTTATCTAGTTAACATAAATAGGTGCTCACTCAGCCACTTAAATTAAAAAATTAAATTGTGTATAATTTATATATAATCCATATATAAAATATATATAATCGTGTATATATTATCTATTTATATTAGCTATAAAAAATAAATAATAAATATGGCCGGATAGTATGTAAATATTTCATAAGATTTTGATTTTTTGAGTTTATCCATGATATAACTTCTATTATAATAATTTTAAACTCTCCACTAATGTTCAAAAATATCTTATCTTTTTATTATTTTGGAATTAAAAATTAAGAGTTCTTTTTTGAAATAATTTGTTTATATTTTAAAAAAATATCTCATGCCATACCAATATTTTCTTTATATATACTCTTTGTTACACTTAAAAGTTGCTATAGAAACTATCAATTAAAAACCAATTTCTCTCTTGTTGATTTTGAAGAGAAAAAAACCTTTCACATAATCAATGATTCAAAACTATTATTTTCAGCAAAAAGTTTTTTACAATATTGGCTTGACTACAGCTAAATGAAGGGGTTTCAACTTACATCCTTCAAATCCTTGAATGTGCTAAATTGAAATTAATGATAACAATTGTATAGTTAAATTTTTGTTATTTGTTTGACGTCCATTTATGCAAATTGACTCCTCAAACAACTATTCTTCAAGAAGAAAAAAAGAAACAATTTTTTTTAATATTGACTGATTTTGTGGTATTTCTTTCTTCAGCATGTATGTTTACTTTATTATATTTATAAGTAAATTTTTATTTTATTTGTAAACTCATTTTTGTTATTAGATAAACATAGACGTGTACCCTATATATTACATTCATTTTAAAAGAATTACATTTTGTTGAAATCTAGCTAAAGTATTTCAAACAACTATACTTATAAGATTTCAATGTGAAAGAGTTTTATAGTTATATGAAGTATTATATTGGTATTTAATTAAAATAGTCAAATATGGAATAATGTTACCATATACTATTGATATTTATTAGCTTGCTACTTGGCTTAACCATAATGTCAATTATATATTATAACCTTTTTGCTTTACAAATATATATATATATATATATATATATATATATAGATATATAGAGAGAGAGAGAGAGAGAGAGAGAGAGAGAGAGATTAGGCCATTGTGACGATCCGACCCGTCGTCACTTGAGTTACCGCCCTGTTTCCCCCATATTGTGTTGCCCTATGATTCAATATCAGTATTTGAGTTGATCGGGTAGAATGAGATTGGTTTTTGTTGGAACTAAGGCACTTAGCCTCTTAGAAGGAAACTTGTTTTGGAAAACTCAACCGGAAGTTTGACTATATAGTTAGAGGGCTCAGATGTGAATTCTGGTGATTCGGTTAGCTTCGAGGGTTAATTATGACCAAGGAGTGCGATCAGAATTGATTTTGGAGGTCCGGTATAGAATTACGCTTGAATTGACAAAGTTGGAATTTTGGCAAATTCCGGTTGATAGGTGAGATTTTGATCCGAGGGTCGGAATAAAATTCTGAGAGTTACTATAGCTTCGTTAGGTGATTTTACATATGCTTGCAAAATTTTAGGTCATTCGGACGTCGTTTGGTCGGGTTTTGGATCGAATGCGAGTTTCGGAAGAATTTGATAAACTTAGGCTTGAATCTATGGTGAATTGATGATTTTAGTGTTGTTGGATGTGTTTTGATGATTTGAACAAGTTTGTATGGTGTTTTGGGATATGTTGGTATTTTTGGTCGGGGTCTCGGGGGCCTTGGGGTGATTTCGGGTAGTTAAACGAGGGGTTTTGAGGTGTGTTGCAGGTTCCGCTTTGCTGTCAGCTAGTATTTTCGTTTCTGCGGAAATGGACCGCAGAAGAGGCTCCGCAGAAGCGAATGTTTGATCGCATAAGTGGTTCTTGGCCTGGTGGAGTGGTTCCGCAAAAGCGGAACATTGTCCGCAAATGCGAGTCCGCAGAAGCGGACTATAAACCGCAGAAGCGGATGTGGGTCCGCATAAGCGAAAATTGAGATTTTAAGTGAAGACCACATAAGCGGATATTGGCCGCATAAGCGGTCCCGCATAAGCGGTAGCTGGACCGTAGAAGCGAAATATATTGTGTATAGAAGGGTTTAAAGGGTTTATTTCATCCGCGAGTTCCATTATTTTTCCTCCATTATTGGGTGAGCTTGAGAGCTATTGACGGGATTTTAGAGGGTTTTGACTGAGAATTGATTGGAGGTAAGCCTTGTGACCTAGAAACGCTATTTTATTGAAGAATCTACCTTTAATTCTTGGAAAATTGGCTAAATATTTGAAGAATTAGGGCATGAGTTTTTAAATGAGAAATTGGGATTTGAGGGAGCATTTGGACTCCGATTTTGATGAATTTTATATGTACGGACTCGTGGTGAGGTGGTCTCGGGGCTCGAGTTTTGCCAACTTTATGTGTTTGGGTATTTTTCGAGTTCTTTCAATTAGGTTATGTTCCATTAGCTAATAATGTGTTCCTTGAGATTTTGATCAGATGCGGCGCGCGATGAGGTTGATTCAAGAGGGAAAGGCTTAGCGGACTAGTCTTGTAGCCGGTTTTGAGGTGAGTAATAGATGTAGATGATGACCTGAGCGTTTAAAACCCTTGTATATCACCCTGTGATGCTATATTGAGGCTAGACACGTACTCTACGGCGAGTGCGGGGTCATTTGTTATTGGGGTGTGACGACCCGACCCATCGTCTCATGTGTTACTACTTCATTTTCTCTGTTTATTGCTTCTTCATATTTCATTATCGGTATGTGGTGTGTGAGAGTTGATTTGGATTGGTTTTGTTAAGAAATGAGACACTTAGTCTCTTTAAGAAAGGTTTAAGTTGGAAAAGTCAACCAGACGTTGACTTAGGAGTTATAGGGCTCGGACATGATTTCCGGTGATTCGATTAGCTTCGGGAGGTAATTTGTGACTTAGGAGTGCGATCAGAATTGATTTTGGAGTTTCGGTGTAGAATTAGGCTTGAATTGGCAAAGTTAGTATTTGGCGAATTCCGGTTGGTAGGTGAAATTTTGATTCGAGGGTCGGAATGGAATTTTGAGAGTTTATGTAGCTTCGATATGTGATTTGTGACGTGTGTGCAAAATTTCAGGTCATTCGGACGTGGTTTTATCGGATTTTTGATAGAAAGTGTATTTCAAAAGTTTTAAGAAACTTAGGCTTGAACCCGATGAGTTTTAATAGATTTAGCGTTGTTTGATCTATTTTGATGATTTGATCTAATTTGAATGATGTTATGGGATGTGTTGGTGCTTTTGGTTGAGGTCTTAGGGGCCTCAGGGTGATTTCTGATGGCTATCGGGAGGTTTGGAGTTGTGTTAATGCATCAGAAAAATTGTAGAGAACTTTTGTTCTATGCGATCGCATAGGGTTTCATGCGATTGTCACACCTCCTTTTGACGCACCTACCCCGAAGGATAGATGTGAGGGAATTTTTTCATTTAAAGTGACAATATTCGAAATGAGATTATTTGTTTATTTCAGAGTCGCCACTTGGAATAAATTATGGTGTCCCAAGTCACTAATTTACTTAAAATCCCGGAGGAAAATTTTGACTTTCCCAAATGAAGTCTGCGAACCAGAAATTTTAAGTAAGGAATTCTGTTGACCCGAGGGAAGGTGTTAGGCACCCCCGGATCCCGTGGTTCTAGCACGGTTGCTTAAACTATTTTAGGTGGCTGAATATCTGATTTTAATATATGTTATAAATTATGTGCTTTTATCAATTCTAAACCACTTTTAT
The DNA here is from genome assembly GCA_032618575.1 of Nicotiana noctiflora. Lineage (NCBI taxonomy): Eukaryota > Viridiplantae > Streptophyta > Magnoliopsida > Solanales > Solanaceae > Nicotiana > Nicotiana noctiflora. The sequence continues at coordinate 154,265 of JASVEL010004075.1, read as the reverse complement.
CAAGTTAAAACTATACATTTAAATTTTAAACGAAACGAGCCTAATCTCGATCTGGACCCAGGCTCCTAACGAGTATGCCGATCAAACATGTGCCCGGGTCGCTTATTTTAGCCTATGCCGATTAGGACGACTATCGAACTAAAAAAAATTCGATTCATTTAAAATGTTCGTTGAGGTTATTTCCAATTAAACCTATGTAAGATGATACTGCGTCTGTGACTTGTTAAACTAGGACTAACGGTTGGTGGGAAGGTATAAACTAATGAGGAGATTAATCACTGTGTCGCGAAAACTAGTTCAAGATGATTCATTATTAGATGTAAAACTATCTATCTTTAATTTCACTGCTTTTAATCCGACATTAATCAACGAGCTTGAACTATATGACCAAAATCAAACTGGCACTGACGTCTATAGAGTATTTGTTCTAATGAGAAATATCAACTTGGTCTTACCCTTCATGATTCAAAAGACCAAATTTTTAACAGTGTAAATGTATGTAAAAAAATGTATGTTTTTTATGACTAACCAAATGTATATGACAAATTATCCTGAGTGTGAACCAACCAACAGTGATCCAAATGCAATGGGCCTAATGAGCATTTTTATTTACCTTGTTTGCTTAACTATGAATGAGTTAAGGAGAAATCAAATGGAAGAACTTATGCAATTCAAACTATACTACATCAATAGCAATAGCTAAAAATAAATTAAACCACCAGTTCAAGATTCAACATACTCCTCAAATTAGCCTTAGCAGTCTGTTATTTGATAGTCCAAGGGTTTAATACAATCCCAAATTCAAATTAGCTAATTCTAATGTAGCTCAAATTTTGTCAGAATTATACAAAATCGATACAAATTAAGAGTAGAAGCTAAATAGGTATGAATGATCTAATATCTATTTTTACTGTGATTTCCAGAATAACATTTCATTTCAAAATCCGATTTCTCGATTCAAGCTGTTACATCGGCTGTGTTTCGAATGCATACCTAGAATTCAACAACAGAAAATGGAGAAAGAAGAGATCAGTAGCAGCTCACAACACAACAAGCAAACAACAATTTCAGTAACCAACGAAAAACCTGATATCGAACAATGCCAAAAAATTCCAAGAGTAGTTTAACCAAGCAGAAAACTTAAAGAAACTAGTAGCAACTTCAAGAACGACTCAACTGCACCACCAATTGGAACCCCAGTAATATCAATTTGCAATCACAATCAAAATAAAAGAGGAACAGATGCAAAGCCACCAATTTCTGACTTTGAACACTCAGAAGGAAAAAAGGAATAGATTGAAACTATGGGAGTAATCTCCACCTTGCAATTCTGAATGCACTGATCTTTAAGGTTTTTAAGACTAGTCTAGATCTCACTCTTTTCTGAAATTCTCTCTGACTTTTCAAAGTCTGGAAATCTCTCCTCCCCTTCCTATTCTGAAACCTCTCTTATATAACCAAGAAAACTAACTCTTGCAGCCTGCCTAAAAAATGACCAGTGGCCCTCATTCCCCACTTTCCAGCCTGTTTATTCCCTTTTGACTGAACTTTTGACCTTTTATTATTATCCCCATATTTTACTTTCCAGCTCCTAAAAGTCTTTTAACCAAGGTGAATCCACTAGTAATCCCCCTTTCTATTCAAATCTTACCATTTTCAGTTGTATATTCTCTTACTATGTGAACCCTTTAACCTTTTATCATTAACCTACTATTTTTGATTTCTAATTAAGTAAAGGTGTTCTAAAATCTATCCTTTCCACTATACGAGCTACAATGAACAACAAACATAGAGCAAACAAACATGTTGATTCATGGCCTTGGGACAGAAAAAGGGAATCAAATATGATCTGACCACTTGACGGCTTCCACAATTACATTAAGAGACATTAATCGACTCAAAAATAATAATTAACACACAATATCAAGCACTAATTAAACAAAAACACACCTTTAAACAACAAAATAACAAAATTACCAAAATAATATTATTTGTGATTTTCATTCCTTTAAAAGCAAATACGATTTAGTTGATTCCTAATAGTAGAATAAAATCCTAAATTCGCACGCAACACATATTTTTGTATTTTTAATTAATAAAAATAAAACATTCAACAGACAAAACTACAAATAATGCCACACAAATTTTTGTTTCAAAAAATTATACACAAAGACAAGTTTTGTTTTTGGTTTCTTTATGGAGTAATCGTCGTGAAGAAAATATCACGTGCTCATAGATGCCCCTCTTTGCGTGTAAACACGAAGAGTTTTCGTGCAAAGATAAATGAGTGCATATGAGCGATTTTTGCACCTTCAAGTACTCCGTGTGAAGCATTTTTGAAAGAGTTTGACCGAGCCTTGGCTTCGGGAGGCTTCCTACATATCCCTGGCTAAAAGGGAATCATGTCAATGTAATTCGAGAAGTTTTGGTAGATGGTACTACCATGGAGCTGTGATCTTGCTGTTACTGTTGCTGCTACCGCTTACTGACCTCCTTATTACAACAAAAGGAAAACCAAAGCTAAGCTAGTTATGTCTATAACTATGATTTACAAGATTTCTATCTATTTGGACTTGATCTTGAGTCTTAGCTGGATTTGCTTGTAGAATTCGATCTGAATCTTTATGCTCGCAAGTTGTTGGTGCTTGTTTATCTCTGCAACATTGAGTGAAACGGGATTGGCAAAGCTTGTGACTTCGATCAGATTTCGAGCAATCCGCGCCTTTGTTTGCTCCAGTATTTAAGCTCACATTCTTTTGTTTTTTGTTATTTTCTTCTTTCTGGATTGAGACTCACTCTGTAGGTCATCTAGAATCATGTGCCTCGAGGTCAAACCTGCTTAGGCATCAAATACAAACAAACGAACAAAAATTTATGCCCCAGTTTTTACTAGGAAAATTTCGTAAGTTAGTAGTGACACATATCTAGACAGTCAAATCAGGATTGTGTATCCTTATGAATGGATCAAGGTTGTGCTAGGAAATAGCCGGGTTATGCCGGAAAGGTCCACGGGTTATGCCGGAAAAGTCCACGGGTTATGCTGGAGAAGTCATCGGATTATATCGAAAAAGGTCCACGGGTTATGCCGGAAGATGTCCACAGGTTATGCCGGGAAGGTCATCGAGTTATGCCGGAAAAGGCCATCGGGTTATGCCAAAAAGGTCCACGAGTTATGCCGGGAAGGTTATCGGGTTATGCCAAAAAACGTCCACGGTTTATGCTGAGAAGAATCATCGGGTTATGCCAAAAAAGGCCATAGGTTATGCTGAAAAAGTCCACAGGTTATGCGGGAAGAATCATTAGGTTATGCCAGGAAAGAATCATCGGGTTATGCCGAAAAGGTCCACGGGTTATGCCGGGAAAAAATTATCAGGTTATGCCGGAAAGGTCCACGGGTTATGCTGGGAAGGTCATTGGTTTATGCCGGAAAAGGTCCACGGGTTATGCCGAAAAAAGGTTCACGAGTTATGTTGTTAAGGGTCCCACGGGTTATGCTGGGAAGGTCGTCGGGTTATGCCAGAAGGGTTCACAGGTTATGCCATTAAAGGTCCCACGGATTATGCCGGGAAGGTCATCAATTTATGTCGGAATAGTTCACGAGTTATGCTATTAGTTGCATCAGGTTATGCTGAATAGGGTTCACGGGTTATGAAGAAAGTCACCAGGTTATGCCGAAAGTCATCAGGTTATGCCCGGAAAATCATCGGGTTATGCCGGAAGGTTCAATGGATTATGCCGTTAAGGGTCCACGGGTTATGCCAGGAAGTCATTGGGTCATGTCGAAGATGGTTCTAATGGGTTATGTCGTTAAGGGTCCACGGGTTATGCCAGGGGGGGGTCATCGGGTTTATGCTGGAATTCGGACAGAGAAAGCTCTTTGCTACCATGATTTGCTTTTCTTTTGGGGTTTTCATTTTCCTTTTTTCTTCAAACTTATCTAACTTTATTCTTATTTTCATCTTTTATTTAGCACAACGCATGAAATAATTAGAGGAGAAACTTCCCTTTTGGTTGATTCTCTGCTACAAAGTTGTTCTAGTGTCTGCGCATTGTTTTTCTCTTCCAAGTTGCATCCATTTCTTGTATGGTTGCTTGGATTACACCTGTTTTAACTTTCAACAAAGAACAATTAGTTAGTTTAAAATGGTGGTTGGTTTTGTTGCCTTGATCATCTCAACTATTTGATCGCAGTCCCATTTCCGTCGAGAACTTTACTGCTCGCCGATCTTGAAAGGGGAATTCTCTCAAACTTGACAAACTCAAACTTTTAGGTCTTCATGATGACTTGCCCGTATAGGAACTGGCCTTTCACTTTATTATAATCTTATGACTTTTGCCTTTGACTTTCTTTCTTTCTAAGAAGTCCTTTCTTATGAAGCATCAAACAACATGGTCAGTCAAGATTGGACTAACGCACTAGCTGAGGCTGGGCATTTTTTTCGGCTCTTGTCAGGTGGAGTCCTGTGAAACTAGTTCTACCACCTTTTCCTTTGTAACATGTTTCGGAATTTAGGGTTAAACCAAAAGGGATTCAAGGAGAAACAAACACAGAGTGGAAAAGATGAAAAAAAAGAAAGAAATGTCCTTTTCAGGGAAAAGAAAAACTTATCTAAGGTGCATGATGACTTCAAATGGACATGACATGCTTCTTGGACTAGATGCCCGATCTATACCAACTTCCGGATTCTTATAAATCCATTGATGCGCATTTCCGAACAAGGTAACCTTGCCAGTACTTCTAGTGATGAGATATCCCCTTTTCGGCCGATAGCGCCCTTTGCGAGTTTTCGCCAATTGACCTCTCTCATTTCTCTTCTCAACGTCGCTTGATAGTGCTCTTTGCGAGATTTCACTAAACGGGCTCTCTCATTTTTGTTTCTCTTCTCTCGTCGCCTCGTGGTGCCCGAAGATTTTCACCGATAAGACTCTCTCATTTGTTTCTCTCAGTTTGAATGCTTTCTTTCCATCTATGATGTCTCTTAGTGTTTGGTAAGCTCATGGTCGAGCCATTATAACATCTGCCCCAGTTTCAATTTTGGGGGAAGATTGGATTTTTGTGCGGTGTGATTGAACCCCAGGTAGAGGTTGCCTACGTATCCTTTCAGAATCAAGTCAGAATGTAGTTTAGGCTTTTATTTGGGTATATAATTTTTTTTTGATTGGTGTTTTTGGATTCCAAATAGGGTAGCCAAAGAAATGTAACCGGATCAAAAGGGTTTGCAAAAAGGGTTGATAGTGTTTGGGTAGCGGGAACAAAAAGCCTTCATCATTTCAAATGCGGCAAAACATCGCTGAAGTAAAACTTAGACATAGTACCTTTAGACTGTGTCTGCATTTACCGCTGTCTTAGGATCATTTCCTTCAATATCACCTAGATATAACGCTCCTCTTGGTAATATTTTCCTAATGATGTACGGACCTTTCCAATTAGGAGCGAATTTTCCTTTGCTTCCTGGTGATGGGGAAGAATGCGCCTCAACTCCAATTGTCCGACTTCAAAATTCCTGGGTCATACTTTCTTGTTGTAAGCACGGGCCATTCTTTGTTGGTACAACTGCCTGTGATAGATCGGGACCATTTGCTTTTCATCGTTTAAGGTTAACTGCTCCAATCGGGTCTTGACCCATTCGCTATCTTCAATTTCTGCTTCGACAATGGTTCAGAGTGAAGGAATTTCTACCTCTGCCGGTATCACAGCTTTGGTTCCATAAACCAACAAGTATGGGGTGGCTCCTACCGATGTGCGCACTGTAGTGCGATATCCCAGTAAGGTGAAAGTCAACTATTCATGCCAATGCCCAGAACTTTGGATTGTTTTTATCAAAATCTTCGTGATGTTCTTGTTCGCCGCTTCAATGGTGCCGTTGGCTTTAGGGCCGATAAGGAGTGGAATTCCTATGTGTTATTTTGAATTGTTCGCATACATCCCCCATTAAATGACTATTCAGGTTTGCCGCATTATCTGTGATGATTGTTGTAGGAATACCGAAACGACAGATAAGATTTGAGTGTACAAAGTCCACCACGACATTTTTAGTGACCGATTTGAGGGTGATAGCCTCGACCCATTTTGTGAAATAATCAATGGCAATCAATATGAATCTGTGCCCATTAGATGTCTTTGGATCAATCGGACCAATGACATCCATGCCCCAAGCGATAAAAGGAAAATGTGCCGACATAGGATATAGCTCTTGTCACACCTCCTTTTTTTCTTATTCCACTATTTACCCGAAGGTAACGTGCCACTGGTTACTACTACACCCCAAGAAGGGATATAATAATAATAGGGAAGGAGTTTTTCTAATTAAAGGACATTCGGAACGAGATTTATTTATTAATTTTCAGAGTCGCCACTTGGGAAAATAATGGTGTCCCAAGGCACCGATTTTATCTTGAACCGAGGAAATTATGACTCTATTTAACAGTCCGCGAAACTAGAAATCCGGATAAGGAATTATGTTAACTCGGGAGAAGATGTTAGGCACTCCCGAATTCCGTGGTTCTAGAACGATTGCTCAACTGCCGTATTTGTTTTATTTGATTTCCTTATATGCTTCAATTTTTCAAATGCTATTAATGTCCCGCTTTGTTATTTTTTAAAGACTTGCAACTTCACGAAAACGCATTTCGAGTCACACCGTAACCAGTATGCCTGCGACTTTAGTGCATTTCAGATTCGCCGGGATTTGAGATTTGGGTCACATAAAATGTGCAACCATATTAGGAACGTACTTTTATTAATCGCGCCTATAATGTCTATGTCATATTAACTTTGGGAAAGACCGTAAAATTTACTAAACGGTCCTTCCGAGTCTAGAATTTTACATTGAAATCTATTTGGGGGCCCCGTGTATTTTTATTTTTCGGAACGAGGCTCATCCCTTATTTTTAAAAGGTCCAATCCTAGTTATATACTATATTTTCTGTTTTTGTTTTTCCTTCCTAATTTATATCTGTTTTTGTGTTATTTTTTAAGAGCTATAATATTGGAGTCCAGGCCATTATTCATTATTGGGCCTGGACTTCAGACTATTTAACAATCTATTATTAAAGACAATTGGGCTTCTGGAGCCCAATGTATGCTACTGTCCTCACTCGATAACACAGGCATCTCGTTGATCGGACTTGGGCCTATATTCATGACTAGGCCCAGATTATATAAGCAAAAGAAATAGCAGACTAACAGTATTTGAACAAGTATTAATCAAATGGTAGAGATGTCAATTAAAACCATATTATTTCAGATGAAACAAAGTTACATTTTCGACCACTACTGATTTCAAATTCTAATAACTAATTGAACGTTCTACGATAGAAATTTTGTATTAGTATTATTATTCTATATGTCAGATTCAGATAATCAAGTAATTATCATGATTCTAGTGGCAGAACTTATTTTGTCACTTTTTTTTAAAACTAAAGGGAAACAATGTTATAACACACTACAAAAAACCGGAAATATTGTGGCGGTTTTATTACGGCAGTCACAATTAACCGCCACAATCAGCAATGTATTACGTCGGTTTTGTGTTCGCCACAATATGTTATCTTAAAATGGCGTATCTACTTGTAAGGCGATGCCACTTGTTAGTTTCTTTATGTTTTTAAAACACTTTTAACTATATTTTTCAGTAAATTTCCTCCCATATTTCCTCCCCAAATTAGAATTCTCTTTTAGATTTCCTCCCACAAATTACACACACACTCTCTCTCTCTCTGTCAACTCCCTCTCTCACGAATTGAAGAAACCCTAGCCTTCACCTCACCTTACGGTTGCAAAAAGACAAATTTGTTGAGGATTGTAAGTAGGTTCATCGATGCTTGTCTTCTAATTTGCCAGATCTATAAGTTTTATCTATTCCCCAATGGTCGAGATTCTCCTTGCATGGGACAGTCGAAAGTCCTTTTTTGCCTTTGTGAACAATGGTATATATTACGTTGGTTTGTTTGTTCGTCCGTGAAGCATATGCTATAATTTTTATCTCTTAATTAAGTGTGTGTGTTCTTCATATAAGTTTTTGCTGTGAATCCTAATTTTTTGATATTGCTGATTATGGAATTATATAAACTGCAGCAAGAGTTGAAGGTGCGCATATGAACTATTTGATAAAAGTCCTAGGTGACTGCGTAATTTAGTTTAAAGATCATTTTTATGGTCAAGTGTCCGATGCAAGTTGTTGAGCTGAATTATTATGGGGGTGTGGGTGGAGAGCAGGGCTGGGCATTTGGTATTTCTATTTGATTTTAAAGAACTTCAGTTTTTTGATTGTACATATTGAATTTAGTACGGTTTAGTTTATTTTTTGCTTGTTCTGGTTGGTTCTTCCGTATGAACCTGATATGCTGGGCTATTTTCTGCTTAAGAATGAGTTATTTTTGGTCATGTTGAGTATGGTCTAGTATTGAGCATGGTTTTATCTAAAATTATTTTCTTTTCTTATAGTGTTTATGTCAAGGTAACCAATGAACTTCATTATGTTACAATGCTTTAATGTCGATATTTTGAGGAAATTAATTCTTTATGTATATTTGTCTTTGTGCTTTGGCAATTGTATTTCACTTGTGCTTTTATGATCATGCAATTCCTGAACGGAAAGTGATGATGTTTGTGTACTAAATCTTTCTAACACTTTGTTCATATTGATAAGGTTATATGAAGAGTGCTGAGAGATATAGAAAGGATTGGCAAGCCGAAAGGAGTTTTAATTGCAAATTTAAGTCACAGAGTATAAAGCCCTTGCCATAGAGCAATAGGCAATGAATGTTAATTATCGCTCGAAAGATTCCACAAAGGTATTTACTTTGTTTACATTCACCTTATATTTGTATATATTTTTCTCTTATGATAATGAAATTCACCTATTTTAACTTGTAGAAGCTATGCAAGATTAATCAACATATTCGATGAAAACAACTATTCCTCATACTAGTAGAGCTATGTGTTTAGCTAGAAGGGCTAATATGGTAGTTTAATACTTTAATACAATGTGCTGGTGATGATTTTTGAGATAAAATACATAATTTGTTAAGTACTAATAGATTACATATCGAAAATTTCAGAAGTTAAAAACAGGGGAAGTTATTGATCGAGGTAAAAATTAGGTTGAAACTCATAATAAGATAGATAGGAGTTATGCAAATGATAAAACTAGAGAGCTGGGGGTAAATAGTTGGCTGATTTCTTGTATTTTGAGTTGTGATATTTATCATATAATAGTAGACTATTTGTATAAGATTTAAACATTCTTTTTTCTTTCGTGTAGCAGAAAATTGATAGATATATAACACTCAGGTCATGTTCGAGGATACTACCTGCGTGCAATTTTAACTGTAGTGTTCAACTAAAACTTTAACGCGGCTTACTCTTAGTTGATATCTCGGAGGAGTTGGCTAGCTTATTTCTACAGGTATAAGTATTAAGCTTTTCTTGTTTGCTTTTCTGTTGGAGCTTGAAATAAGACACTTTTCATACGATGGTTTCCAGTTGGATCATACTTTGAAAATACTCTAGTCTTAGGGATGTAAGACTTTTTATCATTGTACAAAATTAAATCTATACACAATGATAAATATAACGTATTGAAGCTCACAATGTGTATAGATCAAATACTCCAAAATTACATTATTCAACAAAATTACATTATCCAACGTATTTGTACAATGATATAATATACATAATCTTGACTCTGTGAGCTCTTCGTGTGTCAGTTAAGAAGAACTAATATTGAAGGATCTGATAGTGTATCAGTTAACTGATTCCATATACTTTTAGAAGCTGCATGGCATATACTAATAGAGGAGATGAACGATTTTGTTCCTATTACTCTCTTTTTTGCAAGGTACGGTAATGACTGGATAATTGATTAAGGCGTGGGGTGAGGGGAGGGATCAAAGTAATATACATATTGTAGTCATAACAGGAAGCGTGTCTCCTTCTCTTTCAGAGATTGTCATTTTGTTATAAATAGATCATGGAGTGAACACTCACTCTCTCTCTCTCTCTCTCTCTCTATATATATATATATATATATATATATATATATATATATATATATATATATATATATATATATATATATATATATATATATATATATATATATATATATATATATATATATATATATATATATATATATATATATATATATATATATATATATACGACCCGGCCCGTCATTACGGGAATTACCACCCCGTTATGTTGCATTTACATATCTTATGCTTTTATATCATTGTTAGAACCTATCGGATGAGTTAGGAGTGAATTGAATTAAAAATGAAGCAAATAGCATGTTTGAAGGAAGTTTGAATATGGAAAGTCAACCTAGAGTTGACTATCGAGTTAGAGTGCTCGGAATTGGATTCCGATGATTCGACTAGTTTCGAGGGATCATTTATGACTTAGGAGAGCAATCGGAATTGAATTTGGAGATCCGGTGTAGAAATAGGCTTGAATTGGCTAAGGTTGAATTTTGGCGAAATCCGATCGATAGGTGAGATTTTGATCCGGAGTCGGAATGGAATTCCGACAGTTGCAGTAGTTCCGTTAGGTGATTTTGGATATGCCTGCAAATTTTCAGGTCATTCGGACATCGTTTGGTCGGGTTTTTGATCGAATGTGAATTTTTGAAGTTAAAGTTAAACTTAAGCTTATATTTGTTGAAAACGGACGATTTTGATGTTAACGATAGAGTTTTGATGATTGGAACAAGTTCGAATAAGGTTATAGGGCGTGTTGGTTCTTTTGGTTGAGGTCCCGGGGGCCTCGGGTGAGTTTCGGGGTAGTTTCGGACCATTTCTAGGCCATTTTTAACTGCTGGTTTATGTCTGTTGCAATGTTCTACGCGATCGCGGACAATGGGACGCGATCGCGGTGAGTAAAATGTGCGAAAAGTATTAATGAATCGCGATCGCGTGAAATGCTCCGCGATCGCGAAGAAGGAAAACTTCTGTGCATTAATCCTACTTCGGAAGCTCATATCTTTTTATCTACAAGGAATTTTAAGGAGATTCAAAAACGAAAATTGTAGCTCATCGTGTCTAGTTTTCCGAAAGATAAAGCAATAGTGATTTGGACATCTATGTAAATAGTTATGGACGTTACACTATAGGGTGTCCGAGAAGGATCTCTAATACACATGTATAAATTGGGAAGCTTATATCTAGAAATGTATACGGATTCAGGAAATGAGCATCAAATGAAAGTTATATCCCTATGTGTCTAGTTTCCAGAACATCAAACCATTCATCATTCGGAGTTGTGTGCAAAAAGTTATGGCCATTATACTGAAGCCTGTCCGGAGGAACCGGAGTTTGTTCACCGCGATCGCGAAGCCTTTCCCGCGATCGCGAAGGGTAAATTTTGGGCCAAATTTTGTTCTCCGCGATCGCGATGAGTAATATGCCTGGGCAGAATGTTTTTAAAACATTCCAGCCGCGAAATCAACCCATTTTTCCACCATTTTTGGTCATTCTTGAGAGCTTTTGGACGAGAATTGAAGGGATTTCGACGGGGAATCATTGCAGGTAAGTTTTATGAGTTAAATACATGATTTTATCAAAGAATCTTCCATTAATTCTCTGAATTTGGGTAAGAAATCAAGAAAATTAGGGCTTTGAGCAAAAATCTTAAAATGGGGATTTGAAGGACCATTTGTGGTCCGAATTGGGAGTTCTTGGTATGTACGGACTCGTGGAGAGACGAGGATTCCGAAAATGTGAGTTCCATAATTTTTCGAGATGTGGGCCCGGGGCTCGGGTTTTGCCAATTTCGTGATTTTTGATATTTTTCGAGTTCTTTCGATCGGGTTATGTTCCATTAGCCTATTTTGATATATTTGTGCTGATTTGTGCTAGTTTTGACGTGCGTGGATGCCGGTTCGAGGAGCTAAGGCGTCGCGGGCATGAGCTTTCGTCGCGCTGTATTGAGGTGAGTAATAGATGTGGGTGATGACCAGCGGGTTCGAAACCCCGGTATACCACTTTGTGACGCTGTATAGCGGCGAGACACGCACACTCTCGAGAGTGCGGGGTCGATCATGAACTGGAGACTATATATTAGTCCGACCTGTTGATACTGTATTATTGGGTATTCTCGAGCCGTTGAACCCCCTTCTTGGGCGGTTGAGTATACTTGTGGGCCGTGAGCCAATTATTGGATCCCGCGAGGATTGTTATCATTGTCTTATCATATAGACATGCTAGTTTACTACTAGTCCGCAGCTATTTTTGTTATTATGCTAATTCCAATCTCTGGAACTTGATATTACTGTTTTCCAACTGAAAAATGATAAAAAGAGTTTTCAAAAACTACTTTTGAGCCTGCGAGGCTGTATCTGCATATTAGCTGACTAGTAGTGGATCGGGCTGCACGCCGCAGCGAGATATATGTTGGATCGGACTGCACGCCGCAGGAATATCTCTATCGAGATGTGCTTGGGCCGTAGGAGCCCCTCCGAGTCCGAACCCCCACAGTCGAGCACGGGTACCCAAAATTGGAGTCGGCCACGCGCCGTAGCGGTCATATCATGCATTGCATTGCATTTAGCTACATCTCCTAGCTGTTATGCTATTTATTGGTAATTGTTGGTACAGGTACAGTGAATATTGATTCCGTGACAGGGTAGCTGATTATAGCTTTACATAGTGCTTTATCGTGGAATTCTTATCTGCGCTGTCTTACCCTTGTTTATTACCACTGAGTCTGGCAGTACTCATTTTACTCCCCGCACCTTGTGTGCAGATCCAGGTACCTCTCAGCAGACTTGATTCGGTAGCTACTCGGAGGCATTGTGCGGGATAGTCGAGGTAGCTGCAGCGTCCGCAGGACCTGACTCCCCTTCTAGCTGTCATTTCTTATCTTGTTGTCTTTCCTTTCCGCACTGAGTTGTTATAAACTTTATTACACTTATGTTCTTTAGAGGCTCATGACTCTTGACCCTTCGGTCTATGGGAGTTAGTATATTTTGGGACTTGGTCTCCCCGTTGTTGGTATAAATATTACTATTGTTTCATATATTTTGAAATGCTTAAACGGGTTAAAGAGAGCTTCTAGCTCCGTTGTTGATATTGATTGGTCAGGCTGGCTTAGCAGTGTGCTGGGCACCATCACGACCGGATTTGGGGTCGTGACAAGTTGGTATCGAAGCCTAGGTTTACTAGGCCTCATGAGTCTTGAGCCGGTTAGTAGAGTCTTGTGGATCGGTACGGGGACGCCTGTACTTATCCTCGGGAGGCCGCGAACCTTTAGGAAACACTTCACATTTCTTGGAATTCTTATCGTGCGTACTTGATTCAGCTTGAGATATGCTTTTGAAATTCCTTCCGCACGTCTGTGTATGCATCGAGCGCTCAGTAATATAAGTGCCTTATGTGTAGTGGAACGAGTTCAAACTCGGGAAGACTAAAATGATTATGCTATGTGTATCCTGGTGGAAGGTATTGTGCCGAAATGCTAAATTGAGGCGAGATAGGTGGATTGGTTCTCATGTGTAATTGAAAGGTAGTTGATATGTGTTATGATTCGAGCAGGTACAACGCATGTTCATGTACCAAATATGATAATATGATTTGTGTAGTATTGAGACTAATGTTGTCGATATGCATTGTGATGTCTTGTCGAGTTGTGAATGTATTGCTAGGATGGTTTTGGTGATTCTCTGGCATGTGGATAGGCCAATTTACAAAGGGAACTCCGCCGAAATTTTTGGAAAATTTGGGACTTAGAAAGATTTCTGTCACCTAAAGAGAGTGGGCTCATTGGTGGTGCGTGTATATCTGCAAGAATTGCAGAAGAGCTAAGGTCTCTGATGATTCGAGTCTCTGTCAAGGCTTGTAAATGACTTGAGTCTCTCATTGTGACATTTTCGGCATCACTTGAGTAATACTGATACGAGTGGTTGAAAGTGCTTTGATGAATGGCTTCGAGCTAAGTTGGGGAGGTTGCTATTGATTAACTGATTGCACTATTGTGTGCTATGTTGATTCTGTCTCTAAGTATGTTGGGAAATTCTGGTAAAGGTTATGGTGCTTCGTAGATCTGATGAAGTACTAGGGCGTTTTGAACTGTTGTTGGTAAAGAATATTCACCGTATAGAAAATAAAGATAGCTGATTGTATCCGTAAGTAATCATGTTCTGCGATGTCAGAGTTCTAACAAAACATGAGTGGTTCTACTTAATAGGACAGTTGAATTACAGCTGAATAAGGGTGAATGATGCCCGATAATGGTTTTGCAGTGTTCAAGATTTTGCTTGTAACAGTCAGGTGCCTTAAGATTTGTGTATGTGGCTAAAGATGGCGGTTTCGTTAGAGAAGATCAAGGCTTGTGTTATATCATGTGAATGATGGGATTCTAGGTATCCGTATTGGGAAGTAATGATAACAATTTTAAAAAAAATCGCGGGAAGTTCATCAAAATAAAGTATGGTAGAATGTGGTACTTTTGGGAAACATTGAGGGAGTATTCAATGGCCTATGGGTCTTATGTACAAATCTAGTGTGGTAACAGGAGTTGATGTATTATGGTGTTACAGTAAGCGCTAATATTGAGTTAAAGATGAATCGGAAAGGAAACTGGGTAAATGGAACAACTTGTTAATAAATTAAAATGGTATAAAAAGAAATACGATTGATTTCTGGTATGTGGTTGAAGTAATGAGTCTTGCAGACATTGCAACAAAGCTCTTGAGTGCTGGCAGTTGTGTAACTTGATATAGGTATAAGGACTCAGTCCTGGCAGTTAAACTTATGCAATGAACGGGAAGAAATAGTTTGTGATGTGTTTTATCATGGTTTGAAGATGAGTATATTCCTGTTGGTATGCAAAGCTTGGAATGTGTAATGAGTTTTCTCTATATGGGATCATAAAAGTCCTTGACCAGTTGAGTGCGTCGATGTTTGCGGCGTAGGAAAGGGATAAGAATTTCCATGTTATTTTAGTATGGTATTGTATATGCGATGAGTTATGGAAAAGTTGATAATGGTATATTCTAGGTTTTGAGATCAGTTCATAATATATGGGAAGTCAATAAAATTATTGAGCAGCGCGGACAGCTGCAGGTGAATTAAGAATCGATCTTTCCGATAATTTAAGAAAATGATACTGCTATTCTATTAACTTGGCAGGGAATATGATCCAAAAAGGACAAGGTAATGTAAAATGATGATATCCAGTTGTATGGTGGTATTCTCTTGTTGGATCGACTATAATAACTGAATCGTTGATGGCATAGTGAAATTTCCGAATGGCCGTCGTGGTATGAATGGACGCTTGATGTGCGTTATGTATTCGTACGGTGGAGTGTGGAACCAGGTATAGCGATTTATGTGTTATATATGTGTTGGAGACTAGAAGTCCTCGTAATCCGCCTATGTAGTGGTTGTATATCGCGTGTATCGACACCGTTTTGTGATTATTGGAAATCGGAAGCCCTAGTGGCTCTCTCTTAGCTTGATATGATGAATTTGGGTTATGATACCTTATTTAAGACTGGTTGACATAAGACAGGTCGTCTAGACAAATGTGATATGGACGATGTCGGGAAATGACACAAATTGCGTAGCAGAGAGCATCAGAGTATGCTCCAACAGAGTAGTTGTACACAGGACCAGCGGACGGCTGGCAGGCATTGCTTTGTCAGTTGGACCTTAGTGGCGGATGTTAGTGTAGAAGTATCTACCATTGATTTGTTCTAGTATTGAGGAACTTTGTCGGATGCGTTTCTTATGGCCAAACTTGAGGCTATATATGTTTATTATGATGAGCAACTTGACTCGACGCGTATTTATTTGACGAGGGTTACTTGGATCGGGTGGCACGCCGCCAGAGGTATGGTATCTAGATCGGGTGGCACACCGCCACGGGTATGTCATTGGAGCGGGTGGCACGCCGCAACAGAATATTGTGAAAATATAGTTAGTTATATGCTACTGGTATACAATACTTCCCCACTTCTGAGGAAAAGACCATTTTGAGTATCGCTTGGCGAATGGCACATCGGTTGTGTCCTTTCAGGATTTAATAGCATAGGTTAATGATTTCACCGTGGGTGAGGTTGATTGCTTGGGTTCAAGACCTAGATCTGTGCGTGGCTAACCGTTTTGAGCTTAGTGGCTTGAGATGCTTCATGAGTAATAATGTTTGGGTAGAATCACGAATCGCGACAAGGCTACGTGATGTTATGACCTCTCGAGGAGGATTCAGGTACTCTATTTCTATAATGTGAGACGCGATCTCAGTTCTATGTTATGATGGCACAGAGGAATTGAATTGCAGCTCTATTTGTTGGAGACAGTTGTCATGAATTGAGCTCTGTCATGATTCGAGTGTGTGCATACATTTCTATTGGAGCCTATGTTGTGCTCGTCGTGGCTTAGGCCGGTGTTGAGGTGTCTTATCACCGGTGCGGTGTGTTATAATCGAAATGACCGTTGGAGTCATTAATGAATACGAGCATATTAGATCTTAGCTTGTTAGAAAGGTAAAAATCAAGGTTTGGCTCCGAAACCTATTGTAGTATCAGTTTTAAGAGGGAAATAGATTCACGAATGGTTAACCTGAAAAATGGGTTCGGTATATCTCGTGCTTCAGCTGCCGTGGGCAGGGTATGGAGGTGTTGGAATAAGACTCTACCTAACGAAAGAGGTTTTCAGCTAGTATTTGGTTATTGTGGCTAGTTGTTGTGATTAGAGACTATCGTCTCGAGTGATTTGGGTTGTCGATACAGCATATGATCTCACCCGGAGTAGTGAATATGGGTTATTGTAGTGGATTCGAGTGTATCCTGAGTATAGGCATGGGATTTGCATTTGGCATATGATTTCAGAAAGTGCAATGTGATTTATGGTTCAGATGGTCTGTGAAATTTTGACTATATGGTGTTTTCGAACTTATGTGAGATAGGGTGACGTATGATCGCTCGAGTATATGCTTGGTAAGGTCATTCAACTATTGAGTTGCTTCTAGTACAACTCTGAGTTCGCTCGAGGACGAGCGTTTGTTTAAGTTGGGGAGAATGTAACGACCCGGCCCGTCGTTACGGAAATTTCCACCTCGTTACCTTGCATTAACATATCTTATGCTTCTATATCAGTGTTAGAACCTATCGGATGAGTTAGGAGTGAATTGAATTAAAAATGAAGCAAATAGCATGTTTGAAGGAAGTTTGAATATGGAAAGTCAACCTAGAGTTGACTATCGAGTTAGAGTGCTCGGAATCGGATTCCGATGATTCGACTAGTTTCGAGGGATCATTTATGACTTAGGAGAGCAATCGGAATTGAATTTGGATATCCGGTGTAGAAATAGGCTTGAATTGGCTAAGGTTGAATTTTGGCGAAATCCGATCGATAGGTGAGATTTTGATCCGGGAGTCGGAATGGAATTCCGACAGTTGCAGTAGTTCCGTTAGGTGATTTTGGATATGCCTGCAAATTTTCAGGTCATTCGGACATCGTTTGGTCGGGTTTTTGATCGAATGTGAATTTTTGAAGTTAAAGTTAAACTTAAGCTTAAATTTGTTGAAAACGGACGATTTTGATGTTAACGATAGAGTTTTGATGATTGGAACAAGTTCGAATAAGGTTATAGGGCGTGTTGGTTCTTTTGGTTGAGGTCCCGGGGGCCTCGGGTGAGTTTCGGGGTGGTTTCGGACCATTTCTAGGCCATTTTTAACTGCTGGTTTATGTCTGTAGCAGTGTTCTACGCGATCGCGGACAATGGGACGCGATCGCGGTGAGTAAAATGTGCGAAAAGTATTAATGAATCGCGATCGCGTGAAATGCTCCGCGATCGCGAAGAAGGAAAACTTCTGTGCATTGATCCTACTTCGGAAGCTCATATCTTTTTATCTACAAGGAATTGTAAGGTTATTCAAAAACGAAAGTTGTAGCTCATCGTGTCTAGTTTTCAGAAAGATAAAGCAATAGTGATTTGGACATCTATGTAAATAGTTATGGACGTTACACTATAGGGTGTCCGAGAAGGATCTCTAATACACATGTATAAATTGGGAAGCTTATATCTAGAAATGTATATGGATTCAGGAAATGAGCATCAAATGAAGGTTATAGCCCTGTGTGTCTAGTTTCCAGAACATCAAACCATTCATCATTCGGAGTTGTGTGCAAAACGTTATGGCCATTATAATGAAGCCTGTACGGAGGAACCGGAGTTTGTTCACCGCGATCGCGAAGCCTTTCCCGCGATCGCGAAGGGTAAATTTTGGGCCAAATTTTGTTCTCCGCGATCGCAGAGCCATTCCCGCGATCGCGATGAGTAATATGCCCGGGCAGAATGTTTTTAAAACATTCCAGTCCGCGAAATCAACCCATTTTTCCACCATTTTTGGTCATTCTTGAGAGCTTTTGTACGAGAATTGAAGGGATTTCGACGGGGAATCATTGGAGGTAAGTTTTATGAGTTAAATACATGATTTTATCAAAGAATCTTCCATTAATTCTCTGAATTTGGGTAAGAAATCAAGAAAATTAGGGCTTTGAGCAAAAATCTTAAAATGGGGATTTGAAGGACCATTTGTGGTCGAATTGGGAGTTCTTGGTATGTACGGACTCGTGGAGAGACGAGGATTCCAAAAATGTGAGTTTCATAATTTTTCGAGATGTGGGCCCGGGGCTCGTGTTTTGCCAATTTCGTGATTTTTGATATTTTTCGAGTTCTTTCGATTGGGTTATGTTCCATTAGCCTATTTTGATATATTTGTGCTGATTTGTGCTAGTTTTGACGTGCGTGGATGTCGGTTCGAGGAGCTAAGGCGTCGCGGGCATGAGCTTTCGTCGCGCTGTATTGAGGTGAGTAATAGATGTGGGTGATGACCAGCGGGTTCGAAACCCCGGTATACCACTTTGTGACGCTGTATAGCGGCGAGACACGCACACTCTCGAGAGTGCGGGGTCGATCATGAACTGGAGACTATATATTAGTCCGACCTGTTGATACTGTATTATTGGCTATTCTCGAGCCGTCGAACCCCCTTCTTGGGCGGTTGAGTATACTTGTGGGCCGTAAGCCAATTATTGGATCCCGCGAGGATTGTTATCATTGTCTTATCATATAGATATGCTAGTTTACTACTAGTCCGCAACTATTTCTGTTATTATGCTAATTCCAATCTCCGGAACTTGATATTACTCGTTTTCCAACCGAAAAATGATAAAAAGAGTTTTTCAAAAACTACTTTCGAGCCTCGCGAGGCCGTATCCGCATATTAGCCGACTAGTAGTGGATCGGGCCGCACGCCGCAGCCGAGATATATGTTGGATCGGACCGCACGCCGCAGAATATCTCTATGAGATGTGCTTGGGCCGTAGGAGCCCCTCCGAAGTTCTGAACCCCCACACTGAGCACGGGTACCCAAAATTGGAGTCGGGCCACGCGCCGTAGCGGTCATATCATGCATTGCATTGCATTTAGCTACATCTGCGCTAGCCGTTATGCTATTTATTGGTAATTGTTGGTACGGGTACAGTCGATATTAATTCTGTGACAGGGTATTTGATTATAGCTTTACATAGTGCTTTATTGCGAATTTCTTATCCGCGCTGTCTTACCCTTGTTTATTACCACCGAGTCTGGCAGTACTCATTTTACTCCCTGCACCTTGTGTGCAGATCCAGGTACCTCTCAGCAGACTTGATTCGGTAGCTACTTGGAGGCATTGTGCGGGATAGTCGAGGTAGCTGCAGCGTCCGCAGGACCTGACTCCCATTCTAGCCGTCATTTCTTATCTTGTTGTCTTTCCTTTCCGCACTGAGTTGTTATAAACTTTATTACACTTATGTTCTTTAGAGGCTCATGACTCTTGACCCTTCGGTCTACGGGAGTTAGTATATTTTGGGACTTGGTCTCCCCGCTGTTGGTATAAGTATTACTATTGTTTCATATTTTGAAATGCTTAAATGGGTTAAAGAGAGCTTCTAGCTCCGTTGTTGATATTGATTGGTCGGGCTGGCTTAGCAATGTGCTGGGCGCCATCACGACCGGATTTGGGGTCGTGACATATATATATATACTGATGCAGCTTGCAACCCGATCCAATAATAATATATACTATTGCGGTGTCACGACCCAGATTTCCCACCATCGGGATCGTGATGGCGCCTACTCGTGGTAGCTACGCAAGCAATCTTAGCTAGGCAAACCATTCTGTTGAAAATTTATTAGTTGTCTCTTTTTTTTTTTGCAGGCACCATAATTAGGAAGTTGCGCTCCTTACCAACTGGGCATGAATATCTTTGGAAGAAAGTAACAATGTTGATTCAGCAAGTGCCGATTAGTAATCATGTTAGGATTAGCTATGACTCTTGAGTATTGTTATATTGAATTACTCTTTGAAACTTCAATACGTTGGATAATGTAATTTTGGAGTATTTGTATTTTAATTTGTTTGTTTAATATTTTGTTTATTTTGTCCATTATAATTTTTGTTACAATTAATATGAGATGCTATGGAAATTTGAAGGCATAGGGTGCCGTAAGATGTAAATGTAGAATGGAACAACTCTTAACATTATTTATGGCTGGAAATAATTGCATTTCGAACTAGTTAATTGCGATAATAAATTTAATATAAATTCAGTTTCAGATTTGCAATTATGGCGGTTTTTAACTGCCATATTAAACAGCACAACAAGCCATAATTAAACAATTTAAATGCGGCGGTTTTCAGCTACATGTTGTGGCAGTTCTTTGAAAACTGCCGTAATATATTTGTGGCGATCAAAATTATGGCGTTTTCCGAAACCGCCGTGAAAGTAGATTTTGGCGGTTTAGAACCGCTGTTATATGTAAAAACAACCGCCACAAATACACAATTTTTCTGTAGTGACACTAACTAAACATGCTTGAGTTGTTAATAATCACAGAAGTCTAAAAGCAAATTTGTATATAAATCATTTTAAGTGTAGGTAGGCGACAATACAATTTAAACTTCTAAACTACTTATGCCCTTTTAGATTAAATCGATCATGACTCAAAGTTTAACTAACAAAAAATAGCAGGATACAAGTTTATACGTCCAGTTTCAGAATCGTACTTATTTACCTAAGTGTATTAGCTTTATATTAACTTGTTTTAGTTTTGGATTTACGTGATAGTTATATCTAACTACTGAATTATGTTTAACTACTATATTAACTACTCTACTCTAATCTAGATCGAACTCATGTAGCTGTTAATTATTACAAACATTCCTAATGAATTACAATGATTCTAAGAGTTATAACTATTACTAAAGAGAGGAAATAGAAACAACTTCATCGAAAATCAATTAAACTTCATTTCTTCATCATAATCTCAATTACATCTCCAGGAAAAAGAAGTGTACCTAATCAATCGAAAATGAATTGATGAGTTCTAAGGAGATGAAGGACTGAATAAGTCAGCAATGGTAACAGTAGAGAAACACCAGCAAACAGTAGCAGGAAATAATGCAGCAACTCCCAAACTCGATAGACAAACAACAATCAACTCGAGAAAATCAGAAATCCTAGCTAGTGGAGATAACACAGCAGAGAAACACCAACAAAGATCCCAGGAACAATTCTCGAATCGAAGACTAAGTAGACAAACAGTATAAGTGAAATTTTGAACTCTTAAGAATTGCCCAGCCCCCAGAATTCAGAATGTGTACCCAGAAAATTTCTCCACTTAAGAATTCGTGAAGCTCAACTCTTCAAAAAATTGGAACCCGAACTCTTCCAAAATTCCCCCCAGAAAAATTCTAAATTCCAACCCCTTTCAGGCTTGTAAAAGCCTATTTATAGAGTCATTTTTTGGGGGAATTTCAAATTAGTTAATTCTATTTCCCTCCCCTACTTTTTTCAATTAATTACATTAAAGTCTATCAAAATTGTAACGAAATGCCCTTGAACCCCTGCTAGAATGTTCTGGGCTGTTCTTTTGTGTAGGTTTTACCTAATTACCCCCACTTGCTAAGGTTTATTACACAATTACCTTTTAGCTCTTCCTAGTATACCCCTTATTATTCAAGTAATTTCAGAAAAACCAAGCATTAAAGCCATTTTTATCCCACATGCTCTATTTAATCCACAAGAATACCATTTAACTTTCCCCTTTTACCCCTTGCATTTGATTATAATTACCCGACCTACCTTAGGTCTGCCAAGACTAGGGTAACTTAAATATATTTAACAAATAGCCTCCTAAGACCTGTCTTTAACACTTAACCAATCGCAGACTACAGACCTTTTCAATTTTAACCACTTTTACAAAGATAGCAACTAATAAGAATTCATACTTAGTTTGCAAACATAGCCACAAAAACATTTATACATATAACCTAAGCATACATAAGCACTCAAAGGTTCAGAAGAAACTAACATACAAATCAAATTGCAAATATAGCCAGATTCATGTTATTTTGCACAAGTAACCCTAATCACGACTTAACTTCAAATTAATTAGAACTCAGAGGGAAAATTTGATAATGGTTGAATTCCAACTAATTAAAACCCTAATCGAGATAGGATATACTGAACAATCACATAAAAACGGCTAATTAACACATGATTCATAAGTAGCTAATATCAGAACCTAAGAACACTTAAATGATTTCAGGCATGTATGAAATGGGATTTAGGCTCATATGAACAAGTACAAATCAAGATACAAAATAGAGATAGATCCATGTTTTAGACATGCATAGGAATAGATTCAGACAAGAGCATGATAAGCACATAAAGAGACAAGTTCAAATATGAAAGCACTAAACAGGGCAGGGTAGGGTACTTAGCTTTTATGGCCTTTCTTTCTTTTCTTTTTCCTTTTCTTTATTTCTTTTCGTCTTTCTTTTTTTCTGTTTCTCTTCGTTCTTTTCATTTTCTTGATTTTTTATAGTTTCAAACACTGTTGGTCTCCTGAGCATCAAATCTCCCAAACAGGGCCTTGGAGGTTTGATTTGAGTGTGTGAGAGGGGTTTGGGGACTTGGGGTAAGGTTTTGATAGTGGTATTATTTTTGGGTACTCGCCGGAGTAGGATTCCAGCGAGGCTTTTTTGAATATTCAAAGGGTTGGGGGAAGATTCGAGAGAAGCCACTTTGGTGGGGTGGTAGATCGTCTAAAGACGGTTAGGTGGTGTTAATTTGGGGTACTGGTTCGTACTTTGGTGGTGGCCGGCTAGGGTTCCGACGACCGGAATTTCAAGACTAGGGGGAGACTGTTAAGTTTTTAAATGGGTTTAATGGTGTTTAAGGGTGTTTGAAGGTCAGGAGAGGTGTTTGGGGTTTTGCCTGAGCCGGAGACGAAGGTCTGGGGCTAACCTCCGGTGGTCTCCATGAGAGACGGGGGGTATGAAGAGGGAAACCTAGGCGGCTAGGGTTTGTGATATGGGGAAGGGGTGTGTATAATGAGGCGTCTGAAAGGGGAGGGTAAATATATATTAATTATGTGTTATTGATCCTTGGCTGTTGGATTCAATCAAATGAATGGCCAGGATCATCTGGCCTCAAAACGATGTCGTCTATTTTAATGAAGGGTTTCATTAGGTCCGTTAGATTAAAATACTGGACGGTTGGGATTGAATTCCCTAACTACGTCGTTTAGTTTAAATGGTACCATGGCCTCGTTCGTTTGATCAAGTGTACTGGACGGTTGAGATTGATTCTATATGCGATGTCGTTTTATTCACGTGGGCACTGCCTTACCTGGTCTGTTGATCATTCGCATCAATGGTCCAGATTTATTCATTTATACGGCTTCGTTTGATCTATCAGCTGGGCAGATCGGTCAAAAATAACTTGGCCCTGGTCTGTGTTTTTGTGTTTGGGCTGTGTATTTATGTATCTGGCCCAAATTATCATTATATATTGTATTTTTGTATTTTATTATTTTTGAATTGTATTTTATTTAATTTTTTGTATTTCCTTTTGTATTTTGTACATTTTTCCTTTTGTATTTATTTTTTTACAGTTGGTGTATTTCTTTTATTTTCCCATTTTTTGTACTTTTCCTTGATTTTCCGATATTTTTTGTATTTTTGCTTAATTTCCCAATTTCCTAGTGTCTATTCTACAATTTTTGTGATATTTTCTAATAAATTCCTTTTTGTATTTTCATTTAAGAATTTATTAGTAGCAACTAACCAACACTAGTATTTCACACACAATTCAAAACAATTTGCAAATAAAAAATTATTTTTTGTTCAATTGCTTGGGGCAAAAATCACGTGCTCATAGCTCTATTGGAGGTGCATGAATCAGATCTCCATGCACCTGACACTGATGGCATTTTCGGATGAAACTAAAACAATCATTTTCCATAGTTATCCAATAATAACATGCTCATAGGATTTTCTTGGCCAAAACATACCCGTTCATATGAGGCCCACACACTCCTCCGTGTACTTGTTGCATGATTATCCCGGCTTCCTCGACGTCAACGCATCTTAACAGGTTGAGATCTGGGGTTCTCTTGTACAAGACTTCGCTGCTCAAAAAGAAACTACTTGCATGTCGCTTGATAGTTCTCTTCTGATCTCCAGTAGCATGTTCGGGGTATTCCTGTGTTTTCAGAAACCTCTTGACATCGTGGTACCATGGCTGGATATTTGGTCCCGCCTCGATTACATTATACTAACTGTGTCTTTCCTTTTTTTCTATTTCCAAAGGATCAATGTAGGCATTGCCTGGATAAGGTAACATTGAAGCTAATGTGGCAAGTGCATTAGCTAGTTCGTTGTGACACCGCGTGATGTACCTAAACTCTATTGATGTAAATCACCTGCCGAGATTTTCCACATGATATCGATAAGTAATAAGCTTGACATCTCGGGTCTCCCATTTACCATGGGCTTGTCGGATAATCAAATCAGAATCCCCCATGATCAGTAAACCTTCAACATCGTGATCAATTGCCATGTTCATGCCCATGATGCAGGCTTCATACTCAGCCGTATTGTTCGTGCAAAAGAAATAGAGCCTAGCCGTAGTCGAATAGTGATGACCGGTGGGAGAGATTAAGATTCCCTAATCCCTACTCCTTTGGCGTTTACCACCCCATCAAAAAACATTTTCCAAGTGTGGGCGTCTTCAGGGACTGCTTCAATTGTGTTTACCTCCTCATCTGGAAAGTAAGTATTCAATGGTTGGTATTCCTCATCAATCGGGTTTTCAGCCAAGTGATCCGCCAATGGTTGGGATTTCATCGTCGTGCGAGTGACATAGACTATGTCGAACTCAGTAAGCAGAATTTGCCACTTTGCCAATCTCCCGGTGGGCATCAGTTTCTGGAATATGTACTTCAAAGGATCCAACCTGGTAATGAGGAGAGTGGTATGAGCCTGGAGATAATGTCTCAACTTCTGAGCGACCCATGTTAAAGCACAATACGTTCTTTCTAACAAGGTGTATTTGACTTCATAATTAGTGAACTTCTTGCTCAAGTAATAGATCGCATGTTCTTTCTTTCCCGTTGCATCATGCTGCCCGAGGACACAGCCAAAAGAATTTTCTAAGACTGTTAGATACAAGAACAATGGTCTCCCTTGCTCTGGTGGGACCAAAACTGGAGGATTCGAAAGATATTCTTTGATCTTGTCAAAGGCCTCTTGACACTCGACTATCCATTTGATTACCGCGTCTTTCCTTAATAGTTTGAATATGGGCTCATATATGGAAGTCAATTGAGCGATGAACAGGTTGTATAGTTAATATGCCTAATAGACTCATTACGTCTTTCTTCGTCCTTGGAGGAGGTGGGTCTCGTATAACCTTTATCTTTGTTGGATCCAACTCGATACCTCTCCTACTAACTATGAAACCTAGAGGTTTGCCTGATAGGACTCCGAAGGCGCATTTAGCCGGATTCTGCTTTAGATCATACTTTCGCAGCCTCTCGAAGAATTTCCTCATATCTCTAACATGATCGTCTTGATTCCTTGACTTGATGATCACGTCGTCTACATACACCTCTATCTCTTGATGCATCATATCATGAAAAATAGCAGTCATGGCTCTCATGTACGTTGCCACAACATTCTTCAAAACGAATGGCATAACTCGATAACAGTAAGTACCCCACAGTGTAGTGAAAGCAATTTTCTCGGCATCTTCCTCATCCATCAACACTTGGTGATATCTCGCGTAACAATCCACGAAGGACTGTATCTCATGTTTGGCATAGTTATCAACAAGGATGTGGATGTTGGGCAAGAGGAAGTTATCTTTGGGACTTGCTCAATTCAAATCTCAGTAATCCACACACACCCGAGTTTTTCCATCTCTTTTCGGCAGAGTAACAATATTAGCCAACCACGTCGTATACTGGACCACCCGAATTACCCCTGTTTTAACTGCTTTGTGATTTCTTCTTTGATCTTATCACTGACATCAGTCTTGAACTTCCTCTGCTCCTGTTGAACTAGGGGAAAATCAGGGTAGATTGGCAATTTATGCACCACTAGATCAACACCTAATCCTGGCATGTCATCGTATGACCAAGAAAACACATATTTAAAATCAAACAAGAGTTGAATTATTGCATCCCGTGTTTTCTCATCTGTGTGAATGCTTATTTTGGTCTCTCGAATTTCTTCGGAAGTTCCCAAATTAATCGGTTCTGTGTCATTCAAATTCAACTTAGGTTTATTCTCAAAGTGTTCTAGTTCTCAATTTATTTCCCTAAAAGCCTCTTCTTCATCATATTCCCATTCTTGGTTCATTATTTCATAATTAGACATCGTGTTTGGATCTGGGCATGAAGTCCCCAAGCATGTCATGTTATTTAAAGCTGCATTATGTCACGACCCGGATTTTCCCCCAATATCGGGATCGTGATGGCGCCTACTCGTGGTAGCTAGGCAAGCCACTGTATTCATACTATCATGTTTTTAACACAATTTTAATTAAATAAATGCGGAATACTTTATCGAAATGGAAATAACTAATTACAAAGTGAAAATCATACTGAAATCCTCTACCCAAGACGTGGAGTCACCAACTCACAAACTACTATGGAATACTACACATAAAAGTCTCAAGGAAATATAACATAATTCTGTTAGTCTCGGAACAATGAGACTACAGCTATTAACATAAATAAAGAAAGAGACGCCGGGCCTACCTCGGTCTCAAATGTGATCAACTCCCACGCAATCTATTTACTGCTGCTGCTGCTCCTGATCGTAACCTGGACCCGTGCAAAAACGCACAGAAGTGTAGCATCAGCACAACCGACCCCATGTGCTGGTAAGTGCCTGGCCTATCCCGGCGAAGTAGTGACAAGCCTAGGACCAGACACCCACATAAACCCGTGCAATTCAATATATATATGTGTACCACAAAATAACAAGAAATAATCAAGTATTAACACAATAAGGAATATCTTAAAGAATTCAACAATTAACCACCGTTAATAATTTCACAAGGAAAAACAAAGTGTAATGTAAACACAAGTAATATCGATTCAAGAAATAGCAAACAGTTGCACGGCATCACCCTTCGTGCTTTTACTCTCATCCTCACCAAATAAGCAAATAAAGTACACTGCATCACCCTTCGTGCTTTTACTCTCATCCTCACATCCATGGTACGGCATGATCCTTCGTACATGGTTCAATAATAGGGCACGGCATGATCCTTCGTGCATAAATAAATAAATAAACATGGCACGGCATTAACCTTCGTGCATAAATAAATAAACATGGCACGGCATCACCCTTCGTGCATTATCACTCTTCCTCACCCAAATAACAATCACAGTTAAGGGGCAAAGAAAGAAACAACAATTCATAAATCGTCCCATCAAGGGCAATCAATAATTATCTTCACAACAAGTCCCAACAAGGGAGAACAATAACAATTCATCTGTAATATATCTCAAAATAATTATTTTCCAACGACTCACGGTCATACTAGACGCCAGTGTATGGATGCTCGTCACCACACCCCATACACCGCACTCGATCACATAACACATAACACATAATCCTATTCCCTCAAGCTAGGATAGAACAAACACTTACCTCGAATACTTATGAACAATCCAATCCGTGGAAATGTCTTTTCTTTCAATTTCGCTCCAATCCAACCGTATCTATACACAATTGATTTAATATCATCAATTCTACTCAACAAACTAATTCTTAATACCAATTACCACTTTTACAACATTCTGCCATGAATAGTAAATTTCAACCCCGGGCCCACATGGTCGGAATTCGGGGTTAGGACCAAAATCCGGTTACCCATCCCCCCACGAGTTCATATATATAATTTGTTTCAAAATCGGACCTCAATTCGAGGTCCAATTCCCCAATTTATGAAAAACCCTATTTTCTAACAAAAACAAGAATTTTACCATGAAAACATTTGATTTCTAATGAAAAACATGTTTAATGATGTTAGGAATTGAAAGAATTAAGTAAAAAGTGACTTACAATCGATTTGATGAAGAAGAAATCCTTGAAGAATCGCAAACGGGTGTTTTGGTTTTGTAAAAATGTGAAGAAATGACTGAAACCCGTGTTCTTCAGGTCTCTGTGTTCGCATTTGCGAACATGGGTTCGCAATTGCGAACCCCGACCAATTTCTGGAGTTTGAAAAATAAGCTAAGGGTGGGAAGTTCGCATTTGCGAATATTTGTTCGCATTTGCGAACTATTGTTCGCATTTGCGAACACATGCTGTATAAGGCAGTGTTCGCATTTGCGAACAATGGTTCGCATTTGCGAACCAAGGCAGTCACTGGGACGTTCGCATTTGCGAACAATGGTTCGCATTTGCGAACAATGGTTCGCATTTGCGAACCAAGGCAGCACTGGGGACTTTCGCAAATGCGAACAATTGTTCGCATTTGCGAACAAGGCTGGCTTCGCATTTGCGATCAAGGTTCGCATTTGCGAGCCTTGCCTTACATTGTCCCCTTCGCAATTGCGAGACATTCTTCGCAATTGCGAAGCCAACAGCTGGGTGAAAAACCAGCAGTTCAAAAATTCAGAGTTTCATCCAACGGCCTATCAAATCTTTACCCGAGCCCCCCCGGCTCCAAACCAAACATGTACACAACCTCAAAAACACATTATGGACTTGTTCGTGCGATCATATCGCCAATATCACTTCGTTTTAATCAAATCGAGCCTCAAACTCATGATTTTCATACTTTTGATTTTCAAAACTTCTTAACTTGGAACTCAAGGTCCAAAACATCTCAAACGACATCCAAATGTCACCAAACTTTACGGAAATCACATATATAATATTTAAGACTTGTACCGGGCGTCGGAACCAAAATACGAGCCCGATACCAAGGTCTATTAATTTATTTCCTTTAATAATTGCATCAAAAACAATTTCACATAAAAATTCATAACTTGGGCTCTAGGCCTCAGGAATTCGACTCCGGACGCATGTCCAAGTCCCATATTTTCCTACGGACCTCTCGGGACCATCAAATCTCGGTCCGGATCCGTTTACCAAAAATGTTGACCGAAGTCAACCATATCAATATTAATATCATTTTTATCCAAATTTCTCATAGAATTCATATTTTCTATAACAAAATCTTTCCGGCTACATGCTCGGATCGTGCACGTAAATCGAGGCAACATAGAATGAGGTTTTCAAGGCCTCAGAAGCTCGAAATTATTAATAAAATAAGTGATGACCCTTTGGGTCGTCACAATCTCCACCTCTAAAACAACCGTTCGTCCTCGAACGGGCAAAAGAAAGTAGTACCTGAGTCAGGAAACAAATGTGGGTAGCGGCTCCGCATATCAGACTCGGACTCCCAGGTCGATGCCTCAGGAGGCTGACCTCTCCACTGAAAACGCACAGAAGTATAACTCTTCGACCTCAACTGTCGAACCCGCCGGTCTAGAATGGCTACCGGCTCCTCCTCGTAAGATAGATCATTGTCCAATTGGACAGTATTGAAGTCTAACACATGTGTGGGATCGCCGTGGTATCTCCGAACCATAGATACATGAAAAACTGGATGCACGGCTGATAAGCTAGGCGGCAAAGCTAATCTGTAAGCCACCCCTCCCACTCTGTCTAGAATCTCAAATGGACCAATATACCTAGGGCCCAATATACCTATTCTTCCCGAACCTCATCACGCCCTTCATAGGCGACACTCGGAGCAATACTTGCTCACCGACCATGAAATCTACATCTCGAACCTTACGATCCGCATAAGTCTTCTCTCTGGACTGAGTGGCACGCAATCTCTCCTGGATAATTTTGACCTTATCCAAGGCCTCCGGAACTAAGTCTGTACCCAACAACCGAGCCTTCCCCGGCTCAAACCATCCGACTGGAGATCGACATCGCCTACCATACAACGCCTCATACGGAGCCATCTGGATGCTAGACAGGTAACTGTTACTGTAGGCAAACTCTGCTAATGGCAGAAACTGGTCCCACGAGCCTCCGAAATCAATAACACAGAGCTCGAAGCATGTCCTCTAGAATCTGAATAGTCCTCTCGGACTGGCCATCCGTCTGAGGATGAAATGCTGTACTCAACTGAACCTGGGTGCCTAACACCTGCTGGACCGCTCTCCAGAACCGCGAGGTAAACTGCGTACCCCGATCAGAGATAATAGATACTGGCACTCCACGGAGACGAACAATCTCCCTAATGTAAACCTCCGCTAACCTCTCCGACGAGTAGGAGACAGATACTGGAATAAAGTGTGCTGACTTGGTCAGCCTATCAACAATGACCCAAATAGCATCAAATTTCCTCCGAGTCAAAGGAAGTCCAGTGAACGAAGTCCATAGTGATCCGCTCCCATTTCCACTCGGGAATTTCAATCCTCTGGAATACACCACCAGGTCTCTGGTGCTCATATTTCACCTGCTGACAATTTAGACACCGAGCGACATACGCAACGATATCTTTCTTCATTCTGCGCCACCAATAGTGCTGCCGTAAGTCCCGGTACATCTTCGCGGCGCCCGGGTGAATAGAATACCGCGAACTGTGGGCCTACACTAAGATCAACTCTCGAATCCCTTCGACATTGGGCACACAAACTCGGCCCAGCAATTTCAATACCCCATCATCATCTAGATTTACCTGAGTGGCACCTCCCCGCTGTACTGTATCTCTCAACTCACGCAAATGATGATCATCAAATTGCCTCTCACGGATACGCTCTAATAAAGAAGAACGAGCGACCGTGCAGGCTAACACCCGGCTAGGCTCAGAAATGTCTAATCTCACGAACCGGTTGGCTAAGGCCTGGACATCTAGGGCTAATGGTCTCTGATTGACCGGAATATATGCAAGACTACCCATGCCGGCATACTTTCTACTCAATGCATCGGCCACCACATTGGCCTTACCTGGGTGATATAATATAGTAACATCATAGTCTTTTAGCAACTCTAACCATCTCCGCCGTCGTAGATTCAACTCCTTCTGTTTGAACAAGTACTGTAGGCTTTTGTGATCAGTTGTACACCTCACATGTCACACCATATAGATAATGCCTCCAAATCTTTAAGGCATGAACCACTGCTGCTAATTCAAGATCATGAACTGGATAATTCTTCTCATGTATCTTTAACTGCCTCGAAGCATAAGCGATAACCTTACCATCCTGCATTAACACTGCACCAAGCCCAATACGGGAAGCATCACAATAAACAGTATAAGGTCCCGTACCTGTGGGTAAAACCAATACCGGTGCTGTGGTCAAGGTTGTCTTGAGCTTTCGAAAGCTCGCCTCACATTCATCGGACCATTCAAATTGAACACCCTTCTGGGTCAATCTGGTCAGTGGGGGCTGCAATAGAAGAAAACCCCTCTACAAAACGACGGTAGTAACCTGCTAATCCCAAGAAACTCCGTATCTCGGTCACTGAAGCTGGTCGAGGCCAATTCTGGACTGCCTCAATCTTCTTTGGGTCTACCTGAATACCCTCCACAGATACAATGTGACCCAGAAATGCTACCGAACTCAGCCAGAACTCACATTTTGAAAATTTGGCATATAGCCGATTATCCTTCAGAGTCTGAAGAACCACTCTGAGGTGCTGCTCGTGCTCTTCCTGGCTGCGGGAGTATACCAGGATGTCATCTATGAAGACTATCACGAACAGATCTAAGTAAGGCCCGAATACCCGATTCATCAACTCCATGAATGCTGTTGGGGCATTGGTCAACCCGAAGGACATGACCAAGAACTCAAAATGCCCATATCTAGAGCGAAAGGCTGTCTTAGGAATGTCAGCCGCCCTGATCTTCAGCTGATGGTAGCCTGACCTCAAGTCTATCTTAGAGAATACCCTCGCTCCCTGGAGCTGGTCAAACAAATCATCAATCCTCGGCAGTGGATATTTATTTTTGATAGTCACTTTGTTTAACTCCCCGTAATCAATACACATCCGCATCGAGCCATCCTTCTTCTTTACAAATAATACAGGTGCTCCCTCGGGGGAAACACTGGGCCTGATAAAACCCTTCTCAAGAAGGTCCTGCAACCGATCTTTCAACTCTTTTAACTCCGGCGAGGCCATACGATAGGGTGGAATGAGATGGGACTGAGTGCCCGGTGCCAAATCAATACAGAAGTCAATATCCCTGTCGGGTGGCATGCCCGGCAGGTCTGAAGGAAAAACCTCAGGAAACTCCCGTGCAATAGGGACTGAATCAATGGAAGGAACTTCTGCACTGGAATCACAAACATAAGCCAAATAAGCTAGACACCCCTTCTCGACCATACGTCGAGCCTTAACATAAGAAATAACAGTGCGAACGGAGTGGCTTGAGGTACCCTTCCACTCTAATCGGGGTGATTCGGCAAGGCTAAGGTGACAGTCTTAGCATGACAATCAAGAATAGCATGGTATGGGGACAACCAGTCCATCCCCAATATGACATCAAAATCTACCATATCCAAAAGCAACAGATCCACACGGGTCTCAAGACCCCCAAATATAACTACGCACGAACGATGCACCCGATCGACTACAATGGAGTCACCCACTGGTGTAGCCACATAAACTGGAATATCCAGAGCATAGCTGGGCACAGCCAAATACGGTGCGAAGTAGGAAGACACATAGGAATATGTAGATCCAGGGTCAAATAATACTGAAGCACCTCTGCCACACATAAGAATAGTACCTGTAATCACGCATCCGATGCCTCCGCCTCGGCCCGGCCGGTGAAAGCATAGAAAACGGGATCCGCACCTCCCCTCCGAGCCGCGTCTCTAAGACGACCATCAACCGGCCGACCTCTACCTCTCGCCGGACCGTCTCTACCTCTACGGTCTCGACCTCCACCTCTAAAATCTCTACCCCCGCCTCTGGCTGGCTGGGCAGGCTGAGGGTCAGCTGGGGTTTGAATCATAGGACGAGGACCTCGCTGCTGAGAGTTGCCCGCTGCTAGAGGACAATACCTGATAAAATGACCTGGGTCACCACAACCGTAGCAACTCTTAGACTGATAGGGCTTTTGGCCCTGACGAACTGAATGGCCTCCACGAACACTCTGAAGAGGCTGAGCATTAATAGGAGGCTGGTCTGAATAATTCCCCCGAAAACCACGATCACCTGGTCCACCCTGTGAAGCCTGAAGGGCTGAATGAAAAGGCCTGGAGGACTGGCCTCTATCAAAGGATTCTCTGCCACCAGAGGAAGAACCACCAAACCTGCCTGAATGACGAGGCCTCTTATCTAAAGAATAACCGCCTCCCTAGCAAGAGCCATCTCAACTCTGCGTGCCGCATTGGCTGCCTCCTGAAATGATATGTCACTTCCCACGCCCATAGCCATCTGGAGTCTAATCGGCTGATTAAGCCCATCTATAAACCTGCGGACCCTCTCCCGCTCCGTGGGAAGTATCACCACTACATGACGAGCCAAATCGACAAATTTCGTCTCATACTGTGTAACTGTCATAGTGCCCTGATGGAGGCGCTCAAACTGCCTCCGAAGTACATCCCTCTGAGTAGTAGGGAGAAACTTCTCCATAAATAGTTCCGCAAACCGGTCCCATGATAGAGCTGGGGACCCTGCTGGTCGAGTCAGGCAATAATCTCTCCACCAAGTCTTGGCGGATCCTGCAAGTCTGAAAGTACATAAATCAACTCCGTTTGTCTCCACGATCCCCATAGTCTTGAGAATCTCATGACAACTGAATAAAAAGTCCTGAGGATCCTCTGATGCGGCTCCACTGATTGTAGTGGTAAATAGCTTGGAGAACCGATCAAGCCTCCATAACGAATCAGAAGTCATGGCCGCTCCATCACCGGCATGAGCTGTGGTACCTGACTGAGTGGCCACAGCTGGCTGAACCACTGGTGCCTGAGGCTGAGGAGCTACTGGCTCCGGAGTACGAGCAATAGGAGTCTGGGCCCCTCCTCCAGCCTGAGAAGTGGCTGGTGCAACTGATAATAAGCCCGCTCTGGCAATGCTGTCCATAAATCCCGCTATTCTGACCAAAGCCTCCCGAAGATCCGGGGTAAATAAAGCCTCTCCTGGGACCTGAGCTGGGCCCACTGGAGCTGCTGGGACTCGAACCTCCTCGTCAATTTCAATATGAGGCTCCACCTCTGGAGTAGCTGCCGGGGGCTGAGCTCTACCCCTACCACGGCCTCTAATACGGCCTCGGCCCCTGCCCCTCACAGGAGCTGTCTGGGGCTCAGGCTGCTGGTCAGCGGACGAAGAAGTGCGTGTCCTTACCATCTGCGAAAGGACAGAATAGAAATTCAATCAGCAATTGAGGATCAAGTAGCACGACAAGAAAGAACAAATGAGAGACTTTTTCCTAACTCAATAGACTCTGAAGGACAAGTACAGACGTCTCCGTACCTACCTCTCAAACTCTACTAAGCTTGTTCGTGAGTGGTGAGACCTATGTAACCTAGAGCTCTGATACCAACTTGTCACGACCCGGATTTTCCCCCAATATCGGGATCGTGATGGCGCCTACTCGTGGTAGCTAGGCAAGCCACTGTATTCATACTATCATGTTTTTAACACAATTTTAATTAAATAAATGCGGAATACTTTATCGAAATGGAAATAACAATTCACAAGGTAAAATCATACTGAAATCCTCTACCCAAGACTTAGAGTCACCAACTCACAAACTACTATGGAATACTACACATAAAAGTCTGAAGGAAATATAACATAATTCTGTTTGTCTCGGAACAATGAGACTACAGCTATTAACATAAATAAAGAAAGAGACGCCGGGCCTGCGGACGTCTGCAAGCTACCTCGGTCTCAAATATGATTAGCTCCCACGAAATCTACTTACTACTGCTGCTGCTCCTGATCGTAACCTGGACCTGTGCAAAAACGCACAGAAGTGTAGCATCAGCACAACCGACCCCATGTCTGGTAAGTGCCTGGCCTATCCCGGCGAAGTAGTGACAAGCCTAGGACCAGACACTCACATAAACCTGTGCAATTCAATATATATATGTGTACCACAAAATAACAAGAAATAATCAAGTATTAACACAATAAGGAATATCTTAAAGAATTCAACAATTAACCACCGTTAATAATTTCACAAGGAAAAACAAAGTGTAATGTAAACACAAGTAATATCGATTCAAGAAATAGCAAAGTGCACGGCATCACCCTTCGTGCTTTTACTCTCATCCTCACCAAATAAGCAAATAAAGTACACCGCATCACCCTTCGTGCTTTTACTCTCATCCTCACATCCATGGTATGGCATGATCCTTTGTACATGGTTCAATAACAAGGCACGGCATGATCCTTCGTGCATAATCAATAACATGGCACGGCATTAACCTTCGTGCATAAACAATAAATCAAGGCACAAGTAATTCATAAACCGTCCCATCAAGGGCAATCAATAATTATCTTCACAACAAGTCCCAACAAGGGAGAACAATAACAATTCATCTGTAATATTTCTCAAAATAATCATTTTCCAACGACTCACTGTCATACTAGACGCCAGTGTATGGATGCTCGTCACCACAGCTCATACACCGCACTCGATCACATAACACATAACACATAATCCTATTCCCTCAAGCTAGGATAGAACAAACACTTACCTCGAATACTTATGAACAATCCAATCCGTGGAAATGTCTTTTCTTTCAATTTGGCTCCAATCCAACCGTATCTATACACAATTGATTTAATATCATCAATTCTACTCAACAAACTAATTCTTAATACCAATTACCACTTTTACAACATTCTGCCATGAATAGTAAATTTCAACCCCGGGCCCACATGGTCGGAATTCGGGGTTAGGACCAAAATCCGGTTACCCATCCCCCCACGAGTTCATATATATAATTTGTTTCAAAATCGGACCTCAATTCGAGGTCCAATTCCCCAATTTATGAAAACCCCTATTTTCTAACAAAAACAAGAATTTTACCATGAAAACATTTGATTTCTAATGAAAAACATGTTTAATGATGTTAGGAATTGAAAGAATTAAGTAAAAAGTGACTTACAATCGATTTGATGAAGAAGAAATCCTTGAAGAATCGCAAATGGGTGTTTTGGTTTTGTAAAAATGTGAAGAAATGACTGAAATTCGTGTTTTTCAGGTCTCTGTGTTCGCATTTGCGAACATGGGTTCGCAATTGCGAACCCCGACCAATTTCTGGAGTTTGAAAAATAAGCTAAGGGTGGGAAGTTCGCATTTGCGAATATTTGTTCGCATTTGCGAACAGTTCGCATTTGCGAACTATTGTTCGCATTTGCGAACACATGCTGTATAAGGCAGTGTTCGCATTTGCGAACAATGGTTCGCATTTGCGAACCAAGGCAGTCACTGGGACGTTCGCATTTGCGAACCAAGGCAGCACTGGGGACCTTCGCAAATGCGAACAATTGTTCGCATTTGCGAACAAGGCCGGCTTCGCATTTGCGATCAAGGTTCGCATTTGCGAGCCTTGCCTTACACTGTCCCCTTCGCAATTGCGAGACATTCTTCGCAATTGCGAAGCCAACAGCTGGGTGAAAAAAAACAGCAATTCAAAATTCAGAATTTCATCCAACGGCCTATCAAATCTTTACCCGAGCCCCCCCGGCTCCAAACCAAACATGTACACAACCTCAAAAACACATTATGGACTTGTTCGTGCGATCATATCGCCAATATCACTTCGTTTTAATCAAATCGAGCCTCAAACTCATGATTTTCATACTTTTGATTTTCAAAACTTCTTAACTTGGAACTCAAGGTCCAAAACATCTCAAACGACATCCAAATGTCACCAACTTTACAGAAATCACATACTCCCTCCGTTTCAATTTATGTGAACCTATTTCCTTTTTAGTACGTGCCAAAAAGAATGACCCCTTTCCTTATTTGGAAACAATTTACCTTTATGCAATAATTTATAGCCACACAAAATAAAGGTGCCTCATTTTACACCACAAGATTAAAAGTCTTCTCTCTTTTCTTAAACTCCGTACCCAGTCAAATGGGTTCACATAAATTGAAACGGAGGGAGTATATAATATTTAAGACTTGTACCGGGCGTCGTAACCAAAATACGAGCCCGATACCAAGGTCTATTAATTTATTTCCTTTAATAATTGCATCAAAAACAATTTCACATAAAAATTCATAACTTGGGCTCTAGGCCTCAGAATTCGACTCCGGACACATGTCCAAGTCCCATATTTTCCTACGGACCTCTCGGGACCATCAAATCTCGGGTCCGGATCCGTTTACCAAAAATGTTGACCGAAGTCAACCATATCAATATTAATATCATTTTTATCCAAATTTCTCATAGAATTCATATTTTCTATAACAAAATCTTTCCGGCTACATGCTCGGATCGTGCACGTAAATCGAGGCAACATAGAATGAGGTTTTCAAGGCCTCAGAAGCTCAAAATTATTAATAAAATAAGTGATGACCCTTTGGGTCGTCACACATTATTAGAACTGAAAGAGAGAAAAAGAAAATAGCAAAAATCAGAAAGAATAAAGGAAAATGAATAATAAAATTTGATTTCATTTCTTGGAATTTGAAGATAACATGGTTTACATTTCGAAATTTAAAGACCAAAAACTTAAATAAAAGTAGCAGGAAAAGTAGCAGGACAAATCTACTGGGACTCCCTCTTGATTGGAAATGGCGTAGACTTCCAATTTTGCAACTTGGCGCCTGGTCCCATGTAAATCACCTCAGAGGTGCTAGTCCCTTCCCCTGGCTCAACCATGTGAGTCTCATAAAGCATTTTCCTTATGGCCCCATAGATATCTTCTATTTCCTCGGTCGTGAAAACCTCATCATCTTCTTCTTCAAAGTATTTTGGTCTAACGAAAGTTTCGCACAAATGTGGCAATTGCCAAGGCAAATTCCATCCCTCATTGTTCCTCTTATTTTCCCATTTTACATCATCTGGGGTATGGTGAAAATCTATCCCGAAGAACTTCTCATTTGAAGGCAGGGTGATGGGTTCTGCTATTCCTTGTATTGATTTCCCAAGCCCTTTTCCTGGTATGAAACTACGTCGGATCATCTCTTTAGCCACCATGATTGATGCATTAGAAAGGAAGGGTTGGGGACAAGGGTCTCCTTCTTCATACTGGTCGGCGACCACAATTTCAAAAGCCTGATAAACTATGTGTTCGCTTCCCTCTCTTACTTCAAGGCATGAGGCTAATTTATCATCTTCTCCTTGGACTACGATCTCTTGACCCTCATGCTCGAATTTTACCATTTGGTGAAGGGTAGAGGGTACAGCTGCGGCTGCATAAATCCATGACCTTCCCTAAAGAAAGTTGTAGGACGTGTCCATGTCCAGAACTTGGAAAATTATTTCAAAATCCACTGGGCAAATAGTCAGAATCAAGTCGATTTCTCCAATCGTGTCCCTTTTTATACCATCGAATGCCCGTACACAAACATTATTGGGTCAACTTCTTTCGGTCCCAATTTCTATGCGATGTAAAGTTAAGAGCGGGCAGATGTCTACTCCGGAACCTGCATCCACCATAACTCTTTTCATGTCGTACCCTTAGTATTTGATTGTTAGGTGCAAGACTTTGTTATGTGCGGCTCCTTCTGGGGGTAAGTCACTCTTACTGAAGGAAATTTGGTTGACTGCAAAGAATCGTTCCGCCATTCTTTCTAGCTGCTCTACGGAAGTCTCAACCAGCACATGCACTTTATTCAAGGTCTTTAGCAGGATTTTTTTATGCTTAGGTAAACTCATGAGTAAGGATAGCATGGACACTTAATCAGGTTGCTTCCGCAACTGATACACCACTTCAAAGTCGGGCATCTTCATCTTCTGGAAGAAAACCTCTACTTCTTCAACACTTACGGGCTTCTTGGGTGGGAAGCTCTTTCGGGTAGTGTTGTTCACTTCTTGTATGTCCAAATACTTCTCAGCAGAAGTATTTCTTGAAATCTCCCATGTTATCTCCTTGCCTTTATAGGTAATCAACGTTCGTTGATAATTCCAAAGCACTATGGACGGGTTCGTTATTGGTTTCTGTGGAGTGCATCTGATAACCACTGGTTCATTCAGACGAGGTGGTTTAACCATTCCCCGGACCACATAGGCCCCCTTCGGTACATATATCGGTACTCCTATTTTCAATTCGAGCCTCTACGGCTTCTTTGGACGACCTCGCGAAACATAGAGAACCTCAGTTTTCGAAGCACTCTCGCCTCCGTTTTGGTTTCAAACTTCCTTCCAAGCTCTTGGTAGTCTCAAATTTGTTTTCCCCTTTCTCTTACATCGGAGCTGCCGTAGGCTTTCTCTCTGTTTCAACGATGGAAATTATGGTCTTCAGGGCGGGATCAAACTCCTTGTCCTCATAGATTATCCCGATCAGTGGCCCATTATTGTGAGCTGGCAAAGGATTATTAGTTACGTTTGGGACTTCCTCATCCCTTACCACTATCTTTCTCTGTTCTATCAAATCCTCAACTGCTCTTTTCAGTGTCCAGCAATTATTTGTATCGTGCCCTTCTGCCACTGAATGATGGGTGCATTTGACACCCCGTTGATATGACGATAATTTCAGTTCTGTCCGTTTAGGGGTATAGGTTGTAGGAGACCCATTTAGACAAGCTTTGGGAGAAACTCATAATGTGGTTCACCGATGGGGGTGAAGGTTCGTCTCCTGGGAGGTTCCCGGGGATGGAAGTTATTCTTGGGTGGTTGGGGATTATAGTGGTTTCGGTAAGGAGGGTGATTTCTGGGAGGTGGAGCTTGGTTCCGATTGATTTGTTGCTGTGACCGACCATAGGATTGAGCATTCATAACCATGTAAGGCTGAGGAGCGTAGGCCACGTCTTGATGAGGGTAGTAGTGTTATGAGGCTCTTTCTGAAAAATAGGGCCTGGGGTTACGATATTCTCTCATCCCTGATACTACCATGGATGTTTCTTCTTTATTCTTCCCCCTTGCTATTCCTCCGGACCCACTTTGGATGGCTTGGGAGGTTGCTCTTATGGCTGCCTAACTCAAAATCCTTCCTATTGTTAGACCATTCTCTATGATTTCCCCGATTTTGATCGCCTCTGCAAAAGGCTTTCCCATGGATGACATCATGTTCTGGAAGTATTCAGGCTCTTGGGCTTGCAAGAAGACGGTGACCATTTCTATCTCATCCACGAGAGGTTTTACCCCCAAAGCTTTCTTGAGCCATTTAATGGTGTATTCCCTAAAATTCTCCGAGGACTTCTTCTTGTGATTTGCTAGAGAATTTCTATCCGGCGTGATGTCAATGTTGTACTAGAATTGCCGAATAAAATCTCGGACAAGATCATTCCATATGTGCCACCGGGAGATGTCTTGATCCATGAACCATTCTGAAGAGATACCGATCAGGCTTTCTCCGAAGTATGCCATTAATAACTCTTCCCTGCCACCGGCTCCTCGCAACTGGTTGCAATACTTCTTTAAATGAGCAATGGGGTCGCCGTGCCCGTCATACTTTTCAAATTTAGGTGTTTTGAAACCTGATGACAAATGGACCTTCGGGAACATACATAGATATGCATATGAGACACTCTTCTTCCCGCTCAAACCCTTGATGTTCTTCAAACTTTGCTCGAGGCTTATCATTCTTTTGGCCATCTCATCCTGTTTGGACACCCTGGGATTTTGGTTGTGCCCAGGTACAAACTCGTATTGAGGATGCTGAGGGTACGCATTGGTAGTAAACCGGGTAGGTTCCAATGAGAAAGATGGTGCTTGTAAATTAAATGAGGAGTAGTCACAGTTAGGACTGTACAAAGTAAGTTGTGCCGCAACTGGGCAAGGTGGTGCGGTGAATGTGTTTAAGGTTGCACCGGTTGCCGACACCTGGGGGTGAGACTCAAAAAGTGATCTAGCAAAGTGAGATGACATGGCAGGATACCCTAATAGGGTAGTTGGGTAGCTGACTGGGACGTTGTAGGTCCCACCTATTCTAGGAACCAGTTCAGGGAATCTAGGGATTATGCTTGGAAGTTCTCTTCCGTTGTTCCATGCGTCCCACATTTCCAATATGCGGAGACGTAGGATTCTGTTCTCCTCAGCTGTTGCTGATTCGGAAGTTGGGATGGCCGTGATTGAACTCTCCTCTGAAAGAGGAATTGTTGGTGGAGTGATTTCTGAAGACATTTATATACTTCCTTTAGACCTTGTGAAGTAAGTGTGAACACTTTTTCTTAAGTTTGCGACAGATGGTTGGACACTTCCCTTCGACCTCGTAAAGTATGAATGCGAGGCAAGACTACCACAAAACCAAACACCTTTCTATATAACCTGATTCATAGGAATAAAATGGCTAGTTTGAAACAAATAACAGATAGGTAATCTCACGTTGGGGTGTGATGCACCTATACAGTTAAGTGGGTTTCTACATGTATTGAATTGGTTGCAATGCGTCATTCTGGCCGAACTTTCATTTGCCTTTTCCTTTCTCCCCTTTTTTATTTTTCTTTTAATGGTGGTCGAATCTTATGTGGATTGCCTATGTATCATGTCCCTGCATGAATCAGACCAAGCGTAGTTCGAGTATTGCAAATGTAGAAAATAAAAGATATCACCTTTTTTTTTATTTTTATTGTCAAAATATTCTGCTTACAAAGCTAAAACATTCGTGAAAAAATGAAAACTAGATACATTGATGTAAAAGAGGGAAATAACAAACTTCAAATAGACAACAGACTCTAAAAAGATAACAAAAATACAGACTCTACTAAGCATGTTTCAGAGCTTTCAACTTTTGTGTCCGTGGGGCGTTGTTCGGCCTTGCCGCAGGTTTCAGTGCAAGAT
This sequence comes from Nicotiana noctiflora, assembly GCA_032618575.1. Classification (NCBI taxonomy): domain Eukaryota; kingdom Viridiplantae; phylum Streptophyta; class Magnoliopsida; order Solanales; family Solanaceae; genus Nicotiana; species Nicotiana noctiflora. The sequence continues at coordinate 112,021 of JASVEL010004075.1, read as the reverse complement.
CCCTTTGCAGACTTCTCAATTCATCCATAATTTGGTGGACATATTCCATAACTGAATAAAAAAGGGTAGTACGGGGTATTCTCTCACATGTTAGGCATCTCATGGTTATTTAGTGCCCAATTTCTTTGATTATATCCCGGATCCTATCCTTTTCCCTAAGCAGTCACTCTATCTGTTGATTCTTTGTCCCCAATATCAGAGCGTTGCCGGTAAGTTGGTCCAGGAGCTTATCCATTTGTTTTCCATCAGTGCAATCAAGTCGTAGCCACGGTCTCCATCTGTCCTAGCGACCCAGGCTTGTTTAAAAACCCGCTCCTTAAGAGTGGTATTTGTCCCCCTTAGGTAGGTGATGATCCCCTCATAATCGTTTTTATTTGTTGCAAATGAAGTGCTCGTTATTGTGCTCCCCTCCTCCATCTGGCCCGAATCATGGTTAGAATGGCTTCCACTTTCTCCAAGTCTTCTCGATGTTCGAGGGCTTTATTTTCCAAGTTGTGTATGAGTAACTCATCAACCCGGCTCCTTCTTGATCTCTCTGTGGTCTACTTTATCTCTTGAATTTGGGATTGGAGTGCTTGCCTTTCTTGTGCCCAATCAACCCTTTCCTGATCGAAATCAGCCCATTGTATGTCCATGGCTGCTTCCAGTATTCCCTTATCCTCTCTTAGGGTGTCAATACGAGATTGAAATTTTCGTGCCATTTTGCTTTTAGCCTTCCTGACTCTGGACTCTATCACCCTTTCCCAATCGACTACATACTTTAAAGACCTTTCTGCTCTTTGTTCGAGTATCGCCTAGTTGTGGAACCACTCGAGGTATGCGAAGCTTACTTCTCCTCGTTCTCGATCGGCCACCATTTTATCGATGTTAGAGAATCGACTACCAAAACAAACATTTTGTGCATAAGATTTCTTTAGGAGTTCCTCTGTTGTGAGTTCCCACACGAATGGACGCATATCTTTAGTCGGAGGTCTCTTCTGTTCTCTCCCAAACTGGCGCATGATGTGTAATGCGGCGTATGGCTGGAATCCCCTGAAACCCATTAGTATGTAGAACGGGCGATACGTTGACATGTGCATAACCTTAGTAGAAGGGAACCAATAATAGTTCCAAGTAAGTTTATCTGCTTTCAAATAACTAAGAAATTCCCGCCAGGCCTTTAATCTGTTCGGAAGAGTACAACGTGCATCCCTGCTTGGATGGCAACGAATGTAATTCAGCCAATCTACGTTGAAATTTATCATGATCGGGTGATGATAGAGATGCTCTATGAACCACATTTGCATCAAGATGTTACATCCTTCAAAGTAATCTCCACCTTTTTGGCATCGAGTTAATTCTCGAAAAATGTCCCTTAAGATCATAGGAAGAATGGTGTTTTCTTCGCTACTTTGCAAATATGAGACCACTGTTGATAAATGAATTCTAATAGGTCCATAACGCTCGGGAAATACCATGTTCCCTAGAAAAGCAATCATGAAGGCGAAGGTTCTCAAATCTCCCCAGGCGTCGTAACTTAATTGGTTGACGAACTCCGTGGTTCAGAATTTCTCAAATCCTTTCTTGTCACTATACCCGTCGTAAAGGTATTCCAAGAGAACCCAACCTTCGCTTAAGAAACCCATTGGGATTTGACGGAGGCCTAATTTCTTCAAAAAGTTATTCACACCCACTTTTCTGGGAGAGGCGGGTTTCTTCCTGTAAAGATCCTTCCCAAATCCTGTGATCCCATCTAATTCTTCTAAGGTGGGTGTCATTTCACAATCTTTTAATCTAAAGACATTATTTGTTGAGTCCCAGAAACTCACCAAGACCCCAATCAGATCCCTGTTCGGCTCAATTCCCACGATGTCTATAAGAAATTTGAGGTGCTTGAAGACTTGATTTCGTTCCCAAGTAGCGAAACTAGCCCACCAATCACAAAGAAAGCTCGAGGTCTCATCTCGAATCATACACATAGGAGGCGTTTCATCTTTTGCCCTTTTCTGACAAATTCTTTGCGGGGAAACCATGTCGATCCTAAGAAAATATGAAAAAAAATAAAACTTAAAACTTTCCTAAGCCTAAGAGAAAATTTGCTTATTGCTACTATTTATTTTATTTTATTTTATATATATATATATATATATATATATATATATATATATATATATATATATATATATATATATATATATATATATATATATATGTATGTATATATGTATGTATATATATTAAGAAATTGATCTTGTTAACACGACCTTTCAGCACTTGAAGAAGATTTGAAGGCTGTGTAACAGAATCTGGTATGATAAATAGGTAGCGGTTCTTGCAAAACAAGTCCTTCGGCGCCCTTTTGGAGGCGTTTGCATATTTTCCCAAGAGTGGTGTTACCCTTACTAAAGACATTTATTTACCCCCTAAATTTGACACATTTTTTTTTCTTGAAAAACTGTAACGACCTGACCGGTCATTTTTAGAATTTAAGCCCTGATTCCCCGTTAACTGCTTCCCATAAGTTCATTTCAGCTATTTTGGTTTGCTGGGATGTTCGGTGTTAGGATTCGGAGTGTTTGGGGATACTTAGTCCCTAAGAGTTGAAAAATGGCCCGTGCTTGGAAAAGTGTGAAAACAACCTTGGAATGGAAATTTGATGGTTATGTTAGCTTTGTTGGGTGATTTCGGGGTACGGAGTGTGTTTGGAATGAATTTTGAGGGTTCGTAGCTTATTTAGGCTTGAAATGCCGAAGTTTGAATTTTTGAAGTTCCGGTCCAATAGTGAGTTTTTGATCCGAGGGTCGGAATTGAATTCCGGAAGTTTTTGTAGCTCCTTTATGTCATTTTGGACTTGTCTAAAATATTTGGCGTCATTCCGAGTTGAATTGATAAGGTTTCGGCATGAGTTTCGTTATTTGAAGATTTGAAAGTTTATAAGCTTGATTTAAGGTTCGAATCATCGTTTTGATGTTGTGTTATATGATTTGAAGCTTCGAGCAAGTCTTTGTTAGGTTATATGACTTGTGTGTGTCATTGGACGGGGTCCCGGGGGTCTCGGGTGTGTTTCGGATGGGCTACGGATCATTTTCTTCTATTTTTGGACTGTTATTATTTGTCAGCTGGTTTTCTTCTACGCGATCGCGTTTTCTCCTCTGCGATCGCGTAGAGTAAGTTGGAGGGGGTTTAATTCTGTTATACGCGATTGCATCATCAGGCTCGTGATCACACTTCCGTCCGCATTCGCATAGACCAACCAATGGAACCCCCATATTTCCTTCATTGCGATCGCATTAATGCTTCCGCGATCGCGAAGCATCGCATGTTTCTTCACTGCGATCGCGTCCACTCCATCGCGATCGCATAGAACATTTCTGGGCCAGTCAAAATTTCTGCTACGCGATCGCGTCCCTTGTTTTCGCGATCGCAATGCACAAATCACTGTGCAGATTATAAGTTCTTCAAAACGAGGGTTTATGTCATTTTTCATATTTTTGACTTGGTAGCTCGGGAGACCACGATTTTTGGAGGGATTTTCACCTGGGAAACTTGGGTAAGTGTTTCTCACTCGATTTTGATCAACTTCCATGAATCTCCTCTTAATTTCATCCTTTAATTTCAGTTTTGAATGTGAAAATGGTTAGAACTTCATAGACCGAATTATTGGGTTTTGAGGGAGTGTTTGACCTCCGATTTGAGATATTTTTATATGGTTAGACTCGTGAGAATGCGAGGTTTCTGAAAATGTTAAATTCATCCGATTCCGAGACATTGGCCCAAGGGGCATTTTGGTCATTTTACCTAATTTCGCGCTTTAGCTTCGAATATAATTATAGAATTAGTTGCTTTAGATATTAATTACAATGTGTGATTTTTTTGAATAGATTTGGGCCATTTGGAGTCGAGTACTCATGGCAAGAACGTAGTTGCTAGTTGATTTTAGCTGGTTTTGAGGTAAGTATCTTGCCTAACCTTGTGTGGGTGACTTCCCCTTAGGATTGAGTCTTCTTTGTTGATTGTAGTCCGTGTACGCGAGGTGACGAGTGCGTGCTCGGATTTGATTGTGGTAAATTATCTCTTGTAGACTCTTAGACTTGTGAAATTTACAGAATAAAAAGATAATATTGATATGAGTGAGTCCCTTGTTATTAGTTTCACATCTACATGCCTTGCTTGATATTTGTTGCTCTACTTGATTTATTTATGCTGTTAAATGGGCCTTTACGTGATTTAACTCAAGACAGGTACCCTTCTATATTCATAATGCTCGCTCTAACTACTCGCCTTTAATTGAAAATCATAAATGTTATATCACATATAATTAATCGGCCTTGATTGGAAGGAAGATAGATATCTCATAATTAATTGATATTTCTTAAGTAGAAATTGTTTGACTCATGTTAACTTCCTTCTTGTTGAATACTCCTTGATTGTAAGTTTATCTGTAACCTTGTGTAATTATATTATATGTCCAACTATTGAGGTATCACTATAGTTCCTATGTGCTTTGTTACGACTCGATTGTTATTGAGGTTATTGTGTTTTTCCTTGGTGTTTCGCGACCTTATTTGTATTTATTGAATCCCTTGTCGGGACGTTATTATTTCTATTGTTGATTCTCCCTTGCTGCGGTGTTATCATTACTGTGTGGCTGTTGGTATCATGATGCACGAGGTCTCTGCCGTGCGGTTATTGTTGGGAATTTACACGAGGTATTTGTCGTGTTATTGTTGCTATTGATGTTTGCACATGCGGCGTAATAAGGCGGGATATGTTATATACTTATATGTGAGTTACGTATGTGGCAGAATAAGGTGGGAATAATGTGATGCACGTGTGGCAAAATAAGGCGGTGTTGCTATGTTGTTATTGATTGCACACGTGGCAAAATAAGGAGGGCTATGTCAGGGGCTGATTATGAAGGACTATGGGTTCAATTCCCTGGAGTATGTCAGGGGCTGATTATGATGGACTACGGGTTCAATTGTCGGGAGATCCTCTGTTATTGGTATGCTGGACTACGGGTTCAATTCCTGAGAGATCCTTTGTTATTGCTAAGATGGACTACGGGTTTGATTCCCGGGAGATCCTCTGTTATTGGTATGCTGGACTACGAGTTAGATTCCCGGAAGTTCCCCTTAATCTCATTGTGTTATGACTGATAGTTTTATTGTTTCTATCTGGGGCGAAAGAGTCGGGTGCTAGTCGTTTCCACTTCTTATACTTACTAGTTGGTAGGATTCCTGTTAGATACACTTGCACAAGAATACACGTAGATGGACCCTTCTATTTGAGATGAATCCCTTCTGATTTGACTAAGGGTAGGGATATGCCGTCGTTTATCCATTATATATGTGAAAGTGACCCTAGTTGGCTAGTTAATTGTCAGCATGACCATGTTCTTGATAGGGCACAAGATGCCAAGTGTTAGACTTCAGATGTTAAGTTTTTTTCACAAGTTGTGGCTAGTCTGAGAGTTGTGATAAGATTGTGGAAAGAGTTGGAAGGACCATATGTAAGCATCATTGCACAATAATGACTTAGCGATTGTTGATCTTGTTGTGTTGTGATTTCAGAATTTGTACTCAGATTTCTGTTGTTAGTTTATATTGTCATTTATTGTACCTTCAATTTTACTTATTGTCCGTTATACTTATTGTGAATTGTAACATTCTTATTTTATCTGGTAGCCTTTACGTATTTACGTAATCATCTCTATTATATATGTTATACTGTTTATTGACTGATAGGTGTCATGACTGTTCCTCATTACTACCCCATCGAGGTTAGTCTTGATACTTATTGGGCACCGCCGTGGTGTGCTTATACTACTCTTCTGCACATTTTTGTTGTGCAGATACAGGTACTTTCGTTCAGTTCTGTCAGCCTTGGAAGGAGACATACCGGTAGAGACTTCAAGGTATATCTGCTACGTCTGCAGACCGAGGAGTCTCTTTCCAGCCTTCTGTAAAAGTATAGTTGTTTAAGTATTTCTTCTTGTATAGATATTCTTGAGTTAGAGCCTCTTATGTATCCTCTTAGCTTGTGATTTGTGAGTTTTCGGGTTTTGGGAAAGGTTGTCAGTTTTGAGATTGTTATGATACGTGCCAAGCGGCACCTTAAGCACCATTTTATTTTACTAATTCAATTTATTTTACTTTCTTCCACAAATTTTGGTTATCTTCCGCATTGTTAGGCTTACCTAGTCGTAGGGACTAGGTGCCATCACGACATGTTCATTTAGGGTGAACTGGGATCGTGACAAAAACAGAAATAGTTGAGCCCGATATGGGTTGCTTACGTATCACACATCCGGTGAGAATCAAACTTGTGTAGTTCAACTAAACAAACTATATTATTTCAAAAAAAAAATGAAACCTCTTCTTTTCATTTTTTTCCAAAATTTAACAGGGTTTCGGTATTATTTGGGGGTTGGTACTTTCAAGACATGTGATTAACTCCCTTAACCCTATACATTGTTATTTTTCCTTTTCTTCAAACCTTTTTTTTCTTTTTTTTCAAATAAGCCGGTCAGCATGCAGGTCCGAAACAAATAAATGCACAAAAAGGATCCATCATGGTGGTCTTTTGTATCAGGCCTACCTATCCTAGACAGACCCAAGTCAAAATGCACATGATGCAAATAAACGTTCCTACTAGGGATCCGGTCATGAGGCTTTGTTATTCTAAGTTAACATCCTGTTGGAGAAAGTATCTAGACTGGCTTACTCGAGCGCACAACTCGAGTCGAGGAGGGTCAGTGTACCAGTAGCATTGCTTTCCGGCTTAACTGGTGGTACTCTCCACCTAAAACATGTGTGACTAAATCCTTCACCGGGTGCCAAGCACCTCGTCTATCTCAACGAAAGCGGGTTATGTCAAGCAAATGCCCAATTTTAAATTCATGAAGACTCAAAGGGGGAAAATATCAAAGCGGTAGAAGCAACATTTAGCACATTAAGACAAACATATAATAAAGATTAGATAATAAATAAGCCAAATACAACAATTATTCAAAGCTCGAATTCTTAAACCCTGAACTAGTGGTTATGGGTTTGCATCCCAAGCAGAGTCGCTGTAGATGTCACACCTCCTTTTTACGCACCTACCCCAGAGGATAGATGCGAGGGAGTTTTTCCATTCAAAGTGACAATATTCGAAATGGGATTATTTGTTTATTTCAGAGTCGCCACTTGGAATAAATTATGGTGTCCCAAGTCACCGATTTACTTAAAATCCCAAATCGAGGAAAATTTTGACTTTCCCAAATGAAGTCTGCGAACCAAAAATTCTAAGTAAAGAATTTTGTTGACCCTAGGGAAGGTGTTAGGTACCTCTGGATCCCGTGGTTCTAGCACAATCGCTTAAACTATTGTAGATGGCTAAATATTTGATTTTAATATATGTTATAAATTATATTCTTTTATCAATTCTAAACCACTTTTATCAAGTTAAAACTATACATTTAAATATTTAAACTAAATGGGCCTAATCTCAATCTGAACCTAGGCTCCTAACGAGTATGCGGATCAAACATGTGCCTGGTCGCTTATTTTAGCCTGTGCTGATTAGGACGACTATCGAACTAAAAAATTTTCAATTCATTTAAAATGTTCGTTGAGGTTATTTCCAATTAAACCTATGTAAGACGATACTTCGCCTGTGACTTATTAAACTAGGACTAATGGTTGGTGGAAAGGTATAAACTAATCAGGAGATTAATCACTGTGTAGCAAAAACTAGTTCGAGATGATTCATTATTAGATGTAAAACTATCTATCTTGAATTTCTTGCTTTTAATCCGACGTTAATCAACAAGCGTTAACTATATGACCAAAATCAAACTGTCACTGACGTCTATAGAGTATTTGTTCTAACGAGAAATATCAACTTGGTCTTACCCTTCATGATTCAAAAGACCAAATTTTTAACAGTGTAAATGTATGTTTTTTACGACTAACTAAATTCAAATGACAAATTATCCTAAGTGTGAACCAACCAACAGTGATCCAAACGTAATGGGCTGATGAGCATTTTTATTTACCTTGTTTGCTTACCTATGAATGAGTTAAAGAGAAATCAGATGGAAGAACTTATGCAATTCAAACTATATTACATCAATAGCAATAGCTAAAAATAAATTAAACCTTCAGTTCAAGATTCAACATACTCCTCTAATTAGCCTTAGTAGTCTATTATTTGATAGTCCAAGGTTTTAATACAGTCCCAAGTTCAAATTAGCTAATCGTAATGCAGCTCAAATTTCGTCAGAATTATACAAAATCGATACAAATTAAGAGCAGAAGCTAAATAGGTATGAATGATCTAATATCTATTTTTACTATGATTTCCAGAATAGCATTTCATTTCAAAATCCGATTTCTCGATTCAAGCTGTTACATTGGTTGTGTTTCGAATGCATACCTGGAATTCAACAGCAGAAAATGGAGAAAGAAGAGATCAGTAGTAGCTCACAACACAGCAAGCAAATAGCGGTTTCAGCAACCAATGACAAACCAAATATCGAACAATGCCGAAAAATTCCAAGAGTAGTTTAACCTAGCAGAAAACTTAAAGAAACTAGTAGCAACTTCAAGAACGACTCAACTGCACCACCAATTGGAACCCCAGTAATACCAATTTGCAATCACAATAAAAATCAAAGAGGAACATATGCAAAGCCACCAATTTCTGACTTTGAACACTCCGAAGGAAAAAAGGAATAGATTGAAACTATGGGAGTAATCTTCACCTTGCAATTCTGAATGTACTGGTCTTTAAGATTTTTAAGACCAGTCTAAATCTCACTCTTTTCTGAAATTCTCTCTCACTTTTCAAAGGATGGAAATCTCTCCTCCCCTTCCTATTCTGAAACCTCTGTTATATAACCAAGAAAACTAACTCTTACAGCCTGCCTAAAAAATGATCAGTGCCCCTCATTCCCCACTTTCCAGCCTATTTATTCCCTTTTGACTGAACTTTTGACATTTTATTATTACCCCCATATTTTACTTTCCATCTCCTAAAAGTCTTTTAACCAAGATGAATCCACTAGTAATCCCCTTTTCTATTCAAATCTTACCCTTTTCAGTTGTATATTCCCTTACTATGTGAACCCTTTAACCTTTTATCATTAACCTATTATTTCTTGATTTCTAATTAAGTAAAGGTGTTCTAAAAGGTGTCCTTTCCACTATACGAGCTACAATGAACAACAAACATAGAGTAAACAAACATGTTGATTCGCGGCCTTGGGACAGAAAAAGGGAATGAAATATGAGCTGACTACTTGACGACTTTAAACAAGTTAAACACATAGTTCATCACAGTAAATATAATTAACAAACAAACCAAAGAAATCGACCAAATAAAAGGTCTACTGAAGATGGACAAAATTGAAAGAAAAAATAATAGAAAAAACAAACAAAATAAACTAACACGTAAGTAGATATTAACATAAACCAAACAAGATGGAAAGAAAGAAAAATACCTCAGACACTTAAAAACAGAGTTGTCCCAGGCTCGCACTTGGACTCAACCACTTTGAGGTCGAATAAAGTTTAATTGAAATGTTCTCAAGTGAGAACACTTCAATTAAATTCTATTAGGCCCTAAACCCTAATCGATTGGACAGAAATCTTCATCTGGTTTTTCTAGGGTTCTTGAGGGCTTGGATTGGGGTTCGAGGAGTTAGGCTTGATTCGAACCAAACCAGCTATGGTTTGGTGACGAGGGAGGCTATGGAAGTGTTTGGGGAAAGTTTGGGGCCGGTTGGGATGGTTTGGCATTTTAATCGAATCTTCGATTGAAGATTCGAGAAGCTACAACATGATTTGAACTAAACAGGGCCTGGATTCGTGGAGAGGGGAGTTAGGAGGTTCATGGGTGTTGATTTGATGGAGAAAAGGATCGGTGCCGCCGGATTTTCAAGCGAGGGGAGGGGTGGCGGCTAGCTAAAGTTCTTGGGGTGTTTGGTTTTGGTGAGAGAGACGAAGGGGAAGGGGTCATTTGGGAATGAACCTGTAAAAAGAGGGTTTGGGGAGTTTTGGGTAAGTTAAAATGTGACAATTAATCTAAGCCGTTGGATCAAATGATCTTAACGGCCCAGATAAATTGATAAAATGGGACGGGGTCGTTTGGTTGGTAAACGGTATCGTTTAGTTTAATGAGGGGTGGTCCGATGGGTTAATGGGTCAGGGGTCGTTTGGACCGGGTGAGATGTGTGTTTTGGGCCTGGAATTTATCCCAAAATCGGCCCAAATGCGAGGTTTTCTATTTTCCTTCTTTTCTTTCTTTTTGTTATTTTTCTTTTAAAAATCCTAATTTATATTTTAAAAAATCCTAAAATAAAATATAAAACCACAATTACATTAAGAGGCATTAATCGACTCCAAAATAATAAGTAACACCAAATATCAAGCACTAATTAAACAAAAACACACCTTTAAACAATAAAATAACAAAATTACCAAAATAATATTATTTGTGATTTTCATTCCTTTAAAACCAAATACGATTTAATTAATTCCTAATAGTAGAATAAAATCCTAAATTCACACGCAACACATATTTTGTATTTTTAATTAATAAAAATAAAACATTCAATAAACAAAACTACAAATAATGCCACACAAATATTTTTCAAAAAATTATACACAAAGACCGTTTGTTTTGTTTTTGCTTTCTTTTTGGAGTAATCGTCGTGGAGCAAAAATTACGTGTTCACAGCGATCGCATAGAAGGAATTATGGGGTTTGTTTGGTTGTGCTATGCGATCGCATAGGGAGTGTCACGATCGTATAGAGTAATTTGAGACCCTGGAAATTCGTTCTATGTGATCGCATGATGCATATGTGATCGCATAGGGTTAAATTTGGAGCTGGAATTTTGTTCTAAGCAATCGCATAGGGTTAGCCACAGTGCCCTGGAATTCGGTCTATGCAATCGCATAGGGTTAGCTACAATGCTAGGGAATTTTGTTATGTGCGATCGCAAGAGCTCTAATGCGATCGCATAGTGTTAGCTACAGTACCTGGGCAGAATGTTTTAAAAGCTTATTTCCGCGATTTTGGGTCATGTTTCCTCCATGGTTGACCATTTTGAGAGCTTCTTGGTGGAGATTAAAGAGGGATTCAAGGGGAATCGATTGGAGGTAAGATTTTTGAACTTAAAACACGATTATATTATGAAATTTGTCTAGAAATTCATGGAAATTAAACCTAAAATTGATGAACTAGGGCTTGAGTTTTTGATATTTAAAATTGGGATTTGATAGGTCATTTGAGATCAGATTTGGAAGTTCTTGGTATGTATGGACTCGTGGCAAGACGAGGAATCCGGTAATGTGAGCTTTGTAATTTTTCGAGAAGCGGGCCCGGGGCTTGGGTTTTGCTAGTTTTGGGATTTTTGCTATATTTTAATTATTTTCGATTGGGAATTGTTCCCTTGGCATAGTGTGATGTATTCGCTCTGATTTTGGTTAGATTCGACGCGCGTGGAGGCCGATTTGAGAGGCAAAGGCATCGCGAGCTAGAGATTTCACAGGTTCGAGGTGAGTAATACTTGTAAATGATATCCCGAGGGTTTGAATTCTGGATTTGCAAACCATAGTGCTATATTGAGGTGACTTGCACACCAGTTATTGGGCGTAGGGTAGAGCACCGCTGCGGATTGTGACTTGGTCCACCCCGATTGATTAATTACTGCGTATTTGGCTGGAAATTATTTGTTATCACTCATGTTTGGGATGATTGTCATATTTGGGCGTCGTGCCAACTATTGGGACCCTTCGGGATTATTTTCATCGTTTCCTCACTGTTTTAACTTATTACTTGAACTCAGTCATATTGTTTCTCTACTATTTTACAGCTCGGCCACTTTTACTCAAATTGAGTCTTAAATAATATTTTTAAATAATAATTTGGGCTGAGGGCTACTATTTTACTAATGCCTGAGAGGCTTGTGATGATATTCTGACTAAGTGTGGCCGAGGGCCAAATGTGAGGATACATTGAGGGATGTGAGACCGAGGGCCTGGATGTGAGGAATATATATATGGATCGGACTGCATGCCGCAGTAGTATATGTATATGGATCGGACTGCACGCCGCAATAGTATATTATGTGGATCGGACCGCATGCCACAGTATGTATATATATTGTTCAGGCTTTCAGGCCTTATTGATAGCGCTTGGGCTGTAGGAGCCCCTCCGGAGTCTGCACACCCACAGTGAGCGCGGGTACCTATATGGATCGGGCTGCACACTACAGCGATATGTGGATCGGGCTGCACGCCGTAGGGGTTATTGTGTGATACTATTTTGAGACTGACCTGAGAAAGAGAGCCCGAGGGGCCGAGAGTGCTGATGAAAGTGAGCCCGAGGGGCTGGTGCTGTTTGAGATATTGCCCGAGGGGCGACCTTTATGTGCTCATCTTGCATACTTCTTGCCTTTTTCCTATTATACTGTGGTATTTGTGCCCGAGAGGTGAATTTTCTCTACTAATCAGCACTAACTATTTGAAACAATTTTCGTAATTATTGAAAAGATCATTTTCAAAAGAAATTATTTTTAAATATAAAAGTGTATCATTTTTTTTAGAAAGAAATAATAAAAGTGTGTCACATAAAATGAAACGGAGGTACTTAATTATATTCCATTTGATTGGGAGATGTCATTTAGGAGCTGCGTAGAGGCTTTGTTAAGTGTAATTTGGATGCTTTCAAAAATTTAATCTATCAATATTCTTCCTACAGATTTTCATTAAAAAAAGAAAAGAATGCGACTTCTGGCTTCCTAATATACTTTTTATTAAGCTTTTCAAGTGTTCTTTTAATATTGCAAGTAGCGTAATTTTTCAATTTAGGTGACTTTAGGTTTTATTTTCAAAGACAAATCAATCTGTGTCTAATTTTGCTGTTGTCGTGGACATGAAATGCAGATATCTAATTTTACTGCAGAGGTTTACTAAGCTTGTTTAAGACTTAACTTTTGGAATATATGATTGCATTAATCGGTATCGAGATTAAACGAAGTAACGTGGTCAGTGATAATTCATATTGCCGACCCCAACTAGTTGTTGTTTTTGATTGCTAAATAAAGTTTCTGCTACAATTATAAATGTAATTGGGGTTGTTTTCAATTTCCTTGTAGTTTTCATTCAAATATGTAAATATCATCTTTATTTCATCCTCTTGACAAGTAAGAGCCATGGAAACAACCTCTTGCAAAAATACAGTACAATAAAGATGCGTATAATAGACCCTTATAGTCCGACTCTTCCCCGGATCCTGCGCATAGCCGTGGAAGCTGCGTAATATAGACCCTTGTGGTTTGGCACCTTCCTCGGACCCTGCGCATAGCCGTGGAATCTTCGTATAATACCCTTATAGTTTGACCCTTCCCTGTACCCCACGCGGGAGCTTAGTACACCGGACTGCCCTCTCTGACTGCCCTCTCTTGATAATTAAGAGGGATCTTCAATGCGGTTCCTTCAGTTTTAGGCCTTTGATAAATGATTTTTAATCTGTATTGCAACATAGGTGTTGAATTGAGAAGAATTATTGACAGACAGTCCAAAATTGAGGGATTTTGAGCTGTTTCACCATCTTTGTCTTAGGTTAGCAACAACTGCTTTCAATCAGAGCATCTTGAACGTCGAATACTAGAAAATAAGTTTTAAGTGTTCTCTATGCATTTGTACTTGAAAAGATGTTCTTTTATGCATTTGTTTGGTAAATTAGTTTAGAATTTAGATCTTAAAGCAAAGAATATCCACTTTTCTTCTCCGTCGTACAATTGTTATGAAACAGAATTAACCAGTTTAGAAAAGAATATAAAGTGTCACGTGAATTCGCTCGACCAATTCAAATATATACCCTATACTGGGGTAGAGAGGCTGTTTCCAAATAGATCCCCGGCATACTTCCCTCCAAGAACTTCCCACCTTAGCTATACTACGTAAGCTAAAAGATATTTAATCCTGACTCATGAACACTAATAAGTGTAATAAAACTAACCTCTCCCATGAAGCTTCTTGCCAACCAATCACTTCTACTTAAATTTCCTCAGGTTCAATAGTTTGGGCATTCATTTTTTTATGCAATTTGATCCCGTCAGATGGATTACTATTTGAAATCATTTGAAAGCTTATGCCAACCCTGATTCATGAACATAACGGAGTGCTCATTTGACTAAATGAAGTATTTTAGTTTTAAGTAAGTTGACTCGTTTTCAGTCTCCTTCTTTACTTTAACATAAGACTCCTTGTTTTCGTTGTACCAGTCACATAACAAATGAGTACTATCATATTAATGCATTCAATTTTCTGAAAGCCTCTTCTCATCCAAATAAACGTACAAGTTACAAATACTATTATATACAAAAGGAAGTCCAAATGAGCGTACCAGTTAGCACCTTATACAACACCATCTTTCGGAGTTGGGTGCATATGCACGGACGCTTTCTATCTGAGATTCTTAAGAATAGATTAGTCATATCAATCCGAAAGAAATGAAAGCAATAATACATCAGCAAAGGGTGTCGTGGGATGGTTTTCATCCTACCACTCTCTTCACCAGAAGTCTCGAATTCGAGCACCAGAAATAAAAAGTTTCTTGGTACGGAGTGTTACCCGGTGCAAATCAAAATTAATTGGAATAAATTGCGATCATTCAAATGGGGATCTTTTGCAAATAGCCACCCACCACAAACTATTTACCCGGCCCTACCCATAAAGTTTTTCCCCTACCCATTTTTTTTTAGCCCAGCCCTTCCAACCAAAAAAAGTCAAACTAAGCTACTAAAACCAAGCCAAGCCAATTCAATCCAAACCAAGCCAAACTAATCCAAGTCAAATCAAGCTATGTTACGCGAAATGGGTAAGAAAAATGGGATGGGTAGGTAGGTTGGGTAATTAGTTTTAATTTGTTGTAACTAATTTTCAAATGGGTAGAGAAAGATAATTAGTTTAAGCTCAATGTGTATTTTGCATAAATTACTCCATTCAAATGCAAATAGTCTTATCAAAAACAAGATCACAAACTTGAAGAAATATACCAGGAGAAATTGTTTAGTGTACATGATTTCAGTATCTCACTTCCCCATAAATATCTTAGATTTGCAAAGGATGTCTGCAAAATGATCCAAAGGAATAAAGCAAAGACTTCAATGGTACCCCTTATAAAACAAAAAGATACAAAGCTATCACGTCGTTTTATGCAGGTAACCCACTTGTTCAATTTAGCGTAAGGCCTGCAATGAATATTGCTCGGACTATTGCAGTCAGAGGATTTCTTCAGTTTTTTTTTTTTTTGAATGTTTCGTTAAACTCAAACAAGAGATATCATTCGGGTATAGAGTCACATAGCTCGGAAAGAAGCCACAACTAAGTTACTCTTCAACTCATTAACAACCTCATGTGCAAGGTCCACCTCTATCACCTGCTTCAAACACTCCACTAGCTTCATAAATTATAGTTGGCCATCTTCTCACCGACCAATATCTTTGTGTATTGAATTCTACTATCAGAGAGGGAGAAACCATTTATACATGTCATCTACTCCTCCAGCCTTCTGTGACATATTCATAGTATTTTTCTTCACCATAAAGTTGCCTGGAACACAATAAATATGCAGTTAGTAAAACATTAGGTGCCCTAGACCACCCAGAGGAAGGGAAAAATTGTTTGAGGAAGACTTGTATATCTAAGTAATTCAATCTAGGTATAGTTGACATGGCTTTATGTCAGCGCCAGTGCCTCGGAAGCAAATGACCATGTACAACGACGACGACAATAATACCCACTGTAATCCCACCAAGTAGGATCTTTTTTTTTTTTTTGGGGGGGGGGGGGGGGGGGGGAGATCTTCGCCTTTGTGAAGGGTTAAAATGAGCATGTACAACCGACTCCTTATTACTCCATTCTATGACTAAGCAATTTTTAAATATCAAACTGTACATCATTGGCTCGAAACATTTTCCGGTTCTTTCAAAGTAGCACATGATGAATATAAGAAGTTTCCAAAATTCTTAAATAGTCGTACATACAGTACAATCCATCCAACTAAATAAACATTCCATCGCTGACCTCAGAGATACTCATTCTATCCCAAACAAAAAAGAACACGCTCGACTGATCTTCACCACCCCATTTTGCAAAGAAAGATGATTAGCAACTATCTATTAAACCACAATCTTCCTCTTTTATTTTTTATTTTTTTTGATGAAGTACCACAATCTTCCTCTTTTACTTTAGGGGAGATTGTCTTGGATAAGTACTGCTTCACATGCAGCTGCCCATCCAAGGAAGAAACCTCTAGGGATGATATCTTCCAAACACCCTCTCAAACTCATTTTTGACCACTTACAGAGGGGTTGAAAAAGGTATCAATACTCTCTCTGTTCTCCTTGCCTCCTACCCGAAGTAGCACTAAACAATAACAAGGGCCCTAGAACAATATATTTCAGAACTAACTAGTCCAATCATTGTCACTTGACTAGTTCTATCAATATACAGCTTAAATGCGAAGAGCTGTAACAATGGGAAATAGTAGTAAATGTTGTGGACTTATGAACCATGCCCAATGTTGGACAAATCTCAAAGTGAATAATGGTACACGGATAAAAGAATGATTAAGAACCACACGAATTGTAAAAGTCACCATGTCACCTTCTCAAAAGTTAAATCCTTGTTTCTATTGAGTCAGAAATGTTGAGCAACTGTTCAAATGAGCAAATAATATGAATACGTAGAAAATAAAGGAAGGTAGAGAGGGTGAAGAAGATGTCTATATATATATATATATATATATATATATATATATATATATATATATATATATACCAGACCACAACATCCGAACTACCAATTAGTAGGAATCAGAACACGAACATAATTTGGAAACTACAACAACAACAACAACAACAACCCAGTATATTCCCACAAGGTGGGGTCTGGGGAGGGTAACATGTAGACAGGCCTTACCTCTACCCGAGAGGGCAGAGAGGCTGTTTCCAATCGACCCTCGGCGCAGGGAAAAGAAAGGCAAACAAAAACAAAAACCGCATTAGTGAACAGAAACTAAATTTTGCTCCGGACACATGGAACTACGGGTGGATGTAAGAGCAGCAGACAGCAAAACTTACGCTAGATCAGCCAAGGTATCCGATTTAATTACCGCCTGTCCCTCTGGGAGCCCAAGGGAAGAATACTGCATTATCATTTCCTTCAGGGTGTGCTTTGTGCTTTTGATATCATTATCCCACAATATACTCTGCAACCAAAGCACCCAGACATGTTACTTATATTTGCAGTGAGAACATTAGGAAGCCAATGAGTTAATCCTTTTCACCAAACATATAGGAAGCCAATGACATCATCATCTTCAATTTCAAACAAATGTTGAATATATTTTAGTCTATTTCACTAATACGCTGGATGGACAAAGTGGCTACTTAATTCGGACTCTAATTTTAACATGTAATAAAGATTGATTCACATCTGATTTCACAGTCCTAATACCTTTCTCACATACTCTCTTTTGACATCTTCCCGTGGTATTTTCCCCTCGGAAGAGAATATAGAAGCATTCCAAATGGCTCCTCTTGCAACCATCACAGATGAAGCACCTATAAAATAAACTTGTTAAATGTTGCAAACTATAAGCAGAAACAACTATGTAGATATTCATAAAAACAGATAGAAAGACAATCATCAAGTTCATGTGAACGATGCTTTTCACACACTGATTGTTCATTATTTGCTGTGTCAATAGGAAGCATGCTTACAAAGATTAATTTTGTATTTCTGGGGCATAAAATCTCTCTAATTATAGCTTTTTGAATTAGAAGCTACATTGCTCGAAACCTCCAAAAATATCATAACACCCGTGTCGGATCCTCCGGAAATGCATTTTTTGAAGGGTCTGACACGGGTGCAGCTGCTTTTTTGGAGGATCTGAACAACATAGCTTAAAAAAGTTAATGGGCTTGAGCTGCAAGCATCCACGATGAATTTGCTAAGCAGTTCAATGACCTATAAGACTTCGTTCAAACAAAACAACCATCAACAACTTCGCATGAAGCTTATTGTTGTTGCAGAGCTGTGCTAAAACTCCATTTTTGGTGCATTAACACGTTTGTCTTCCTTTAGGGATGTGAGAATGCACGGGAGAAAAATCTTACATTGAATAGAGTGTTGTACAACCCTATTTATACACAGTAATTACACAATAATAGGTATCTCCTCCCGATTGTGGGATACTAAACATGACTAATTACTTAACACTCTTCCTCAAGCCGGTGCATATAAATCATTTGTACCGAGCTTGTTACAAATGTAACTAATACGAGAACCAGTAAGAGACTTAGCGAAAATATCTGCTAGTTGATCATTCGACTTTATAGACTTTGTAACAATATCTCCTGAGAGTATCTTTTCTCTGACAAAGTGACAGTCGATCTCTATGTGTTTAGTCCTCTCATGGAACACCGGATTTGATGCAATATGAAGAGCAGCTTGATTATGCTGATTTCTCCGAACTTCAACTCCTTAAGCAACTGCTTGATCCAAACTAGCTCACACGTTGCCATAGTCATGGCGCGATATCGGCTTTGGCGCTACATTTTGTTTCTTGCTCTTCCAAGAAACCAAATTACCTCCTACTAGAACACAACATCCAGAAGTAGAACGTCAATTACAAGGTGATCCTACCCAATCAGCATATGTGTACCAACAATCTGCTCGTGGCCTCAATCCTTGAATAGTAACCCTTTGTCTGGAATTGACTTTATATACTGAATAATGCAAACAACTGCATCTGAGTGACTATCACAGGGAGAATCCATAAACTTACTTACCACACTTACAGGAAAAGAAATGTCAGGTCTAGTCACTGTAAGGTAATTCAATTTGCCAACCAACCTCCTATATCTCGTGGGATCTCTAAGAGGCTCCCATGTCCAGGCAGAAGCTTAACATTCGGATTCATAGGAGTGTCAACATGTCTCACCCCATCATTTCAGTCCCCTCAAGAATGTCTATGGCATATTTCCGCTGTGAAATAACAATACCTGAGCTAGACTGAGCGACCTCAATACCTAGAAAATACTTCAATCTGCCAAGATCCTTAGTCTGAAAGTGCTGAAAGAGATAATGCTTCAGATTAGTAATACCATCCTGATCATTGCCAGTAATAACAATATTAACAACATAAACCACCAAATAAATACACATATTAGGAGCATGCAGACAAAACACGGAGTGATCAGCTTCACTACGAGTCATACCGAACTTCTGAATAACTGTGCTGAACTTACCAAACCAAGATCGAAAGAATTGTTTCAAACCTTATAGTGACCTGCGCAATCGGCATACAAGACCACTAGACTCCCCTGAGCAACATATAAACTTCTTCCTCAAGATCACTGTAGATGAAAACATTCTTAATGTCTAACTGATAAGAGGCCAATGACGTACAACAACCATGGACAAGAAGAGACGAACAGATGTTACTTTAGCCACGGGAGAGAAAGTGTCACTATAATCAAGCCCAAAAATCTGGGTGTATTCTTTTGCAACAAGACGAGCCTTAAGACGACCAACCTAGCCATCCGGACTGACTTTGACTGCATAAACCCAACGACAACCAACAGTAGACTTACACAAAGGAAGAGGAACAAGCTCCCAAATGTCACTCGCATGTAAAACAGACATCTCCTCAATCATAGCATGTCACCATCCTGGATGAGATAGTGTCCCACCTGTAGACTTTGGGATAGAAACCGTGGACAAAGATGATATAAAAGCATAATGAGGTGATGACAGAGGATGATAACTTAAACCGACATAATGGGGATTAGGATTAAGAGTGGATCATACACTTCTGCAAAATGTAATTGGTTGACTAAGAAGAGACAAGTCCACAGTAGGTGCAAAATCTAATGCAGGACGTGAATCACCTGGGCCTGATGTTGGACGTGGACGACGATGATAAGTCAAAAGTGGTGGGGTTGCATAAGGTTGAACTGGACTAGGTGGTGGAACTGGAGCTATAGGTGGTGGAGTTGCAACTGTAGAGGAAGATAAATGGGAGATAGTGACTGAATCTCCAAAAAATGAAACCGGTAGCACCTATAAAATATCTAAGTGATTACCTGCACCTGTGAAGTATGAACGAGTTTCAAAGAAGGTAACATTAGCAACCATAAGGTACCGTTGGAGGTCAGGAGAATAGCATCGATACCCCTTTTGCTTTCTCGAGTAAACCAAAAATACACACTTAAGAGCACGAGGAGCTAACTTATCTTTTCATGGAGTAAGGTTATGAACAAAACACGGGCTTCCAAAGATACGGGGTGGAAGAAAGAACAAAGGTAAGTGTGGAAACAGGACACAGAATGGAACTTGATTCTGGATAGGTGAAGATGACATACGATTAATAAAATAGAAAGATGTAAGAACTGCATCCCCCAAAAACGCAACGGAGCATGAGATAGTATGAGTAGGGTACGAGGAGTTTCAATAAGATATCTATTCTTTCTTTCAGCTACCCCATTTGGTTGAGATGTGTACAGACAAGATGTTTGATGAATAATTCCATGAAAGTTCATAAACTGCTGAAATGACAAAGACAAATACTCTAGGGCATTATCACTACGAAATATGTGGGTAGAAACCCCAAGTTGATTTTGAATTTCAGCGTGGAAGGTCGGAAAAATAGAAAATAACTCAGACCGATTTTTCATCAAAAATATTCAAGTGCACCTGGAATAATTATCAATGAAACTAACAAAATAGCGTAATCCCAAGGTAGAACGACCCGACTAGGACCCCAAACATCTAAATGGACTAAAGTAAAAGGTAACTCTGCTCTATTATCAAGATGACGAGGGAAATAGGAGCGGGTATGCTTACCGAGCTAACACGACTCACACTCTAGAGTGGACAAGTGAGATAAGCCAGGTACCATTTTCTAAAGTTTTGACAAACTAGGATGTCTCAACCGTTCATGTAATAAATCTGGTGACTCGGTAATAGGACAAGTTATTGAAGAAAGACAAGATGTGAGTTCATGTGATTTTACAAGGATAAGATAATAAAGTTCATCTGATTCACGTTTGGTACCAATGATTCACCTTGTACTGCGTTCCTATATAAAAACAAGGTCATCAAGAAATAAAACAACAGATTTAAGTGATTTGGCTAAGCGACTAACGACTATGAGATTAAAAGGACTACCGGGAACATAAAGAACTAAATCTAAAGGTAACGAAGGAAGTGGACTTGCTTGACCTATTGTAGTTGCCATGGTTTGAGAACCATTGGGTATTGTGACGGTTGGAAGCGATTGAGAACATGAAATACAAGTGAAAAGAGATCTGTTACCACAAATATGATCAGATGCACCTGAATCAATGACCCAAGACTTAGAAGTTGAAGATTGGAAGATACAAGTCACACTACTATCTGTTTGAACAATGGAAGCAATCCCTGAAGACTGTTTACATAATTTGTACCGAAGAAACTCAATATAATCCGGTAAAGAAACCATTTGGAATGGATTCAATGCATTGGATCCAACTGATTGTGAGTTGAAGGCTTCAGATATGAATGTCATTATAATGTTGAACCGGAAAAAGCATATTTTTTTGGAAAATTATTGTTCACGCCGGAAATATCACTATTCACACTGGAAAAATATAAAAGTAACCGGAATTTGATTTAAATTGGATGGGTAGGCTCGGAATTGCAGGGGGAACAAATTGGCATCAAGAGTCGTCGCCAAAAAATGGCTGGAAGGTGCCCCAAACGCCACGGAACTTCGCCGGAATTCTTTTTCCCAACGACGCGTGGGAGCGTGTGGAGGGTGATCTGACTGAGATTTTTCTATGGGTTGGTTCCCGGAGGCCGATCTACTTCGTAATGGTGTTGGTTTTTGCACAACACAGACCAAAAGTGGATTTTTAGTTGCGGCAAACCTGTGTTTGCCGGAAAAGACTTCCGTTTGACTAATTTCTCTCCCCGGAGTCGCTGTAATTTATGCACAGTAATAAATCTCTCACACTTGCTCTGATACCATGTTAAGAATGGACCTTGAGCCTAACTCAACCCCAAAAACTAGCTTGTGAGGTGAGGGTTGCCTAGGACCATATAAGGAGACCAAGATACCCATAACCCACCGATGTGAGACACAACCCAACATGATACGAATGGATCTTGAACCTAACTCAACCCCAAAAGCTAGCTTGTGAGGTGAGGATTGCCCATCACCATATAAGAAGACCAAGATACCCATAACCCACCGATGTGGGACACAACTCAACACCCCCCTCCCCCAACACTCACGCCCATGCATGCAACTAGAGCGTGGACAATATAAGCGGGGGCCCAAAATCAATAATAATAAATTGGGATGGATCTGGCTCTGATACTATGAGAAAATACACGGAAAAAAATCTTATATTGATTAACGTGTTGTACAACCCAATTTATATAAAGTAAATACATAATAATAGGTATCTACTTCCTGATGTGGGATACTAAACATGACTAACTACTTAACAAGGAGAAGGAAGAACCAAAGCTTCCATTTGACGATCAGTTGATGTTGGACCATATGTAAGCCACAACATGCCCCCCTCCCCTCCCTCCCCCCTCCCCCCAAGAAAAATTCTTAGTCTGTACTGATAGAAGCTGGATAAAATGAAACCTATATATAGTATCTATCCTTCGTCTTGAACACCTAAAACTGTCAAATGCATCCACAATTCTTTAGAGCAAAAGATATCCAAAAGCAAGAATTCAAGCTTTTTCTACGTTTTTTGTAGAAGTAAATAACTTATTGATCGGGAAAATTCATGTATTCTAAATGTCCGTATACATCTTTCACAAGAAAGAACCATCAAGTGTCTAAGCATAATGCCAACTAAGCATATTAAAAAAATATATAAGCTATTTGATCCTGTTTCCTTAAATCTAAGGCCACCCGATGAAAACCAAAGATATACCCATATACGGATATGTTTATCTTAATAAACATATAATTTCTTGTCATATTGTGACAAAATAGTTGTGCCAAAACATTCAGACCTATTAACGTCTAAAGAAAACTTTACCCAGAAAGTGCAAATGGATTCATTAGAGAACAATGTGAGAACAAGAACATTTATGAGAAGTATAGGCACACCTGTTGCATCTCTAATACGTTGAAAATCCTCATATTCAAAAACATCACCATTTGCTATAACTGGAATAGAGAGAGCAGCAGCAACATCCGCAATCTCACTCCACTTTGCAGGATCTCTTGGCCTGTCTTGAACTTCCCTATAGTTCAATCAATAAGCATGAGGAAATATCTATATCACTTGCCCTCAAATTAATAACCCCAAATAGAAGAAAGTACAAACAAGCAATCAGTGATGACTATCTGATGCAAGATCAAGAATGCTAAAAATCCATGAAATTCAAGCGAAGAATCCATCTAGATTAGGATTTCTTTTCCTTAAAGATTAGGATATGTTATTTCTTATTTCCTAGTAATTTAATTCTTGTTTTAATAGGATTATATTTGTAGTTCTAGTCAAACTAGGATTGTTAGTTGGTATCCCATTCCTACTAGAATTCTTTTTCCTATTTTAGTTAGGATAAGTTTTCCTAGCCTTATTCTTATTCTAGTCTAATTAGGATTAGTTTTCCTTAACCTTATCAATTTTTTTTTATTTGCACCCTGTGTCCGAGTCTCTATGAGTCCCGACTAATCTCGGGGGTGCACAAGCCCTCGGCAAGGAGTTTCCCGCAAGTGCACCACGGTTAATTCAGGTTTTACCCAGTTTGATGGCCCTCAGAAATTGTTTGCACCCCGTAGATTTTGGACTTGAGACCTTGAAAGGGAGCATACCCCAAGGTTCAAGTCAATTGCCACCAGGCCAACCCCTGAGGGTTTAACCTCACCAATTTTACTCATTTTAAGGCCTTTTTAAAGGACTTAATATGCTGAAAATAAGTATTGGTGAGTTTTTCTAAGCTTTTGCTTCAAAAACGTGATTGATCTTTTATTTCAATCATCTTCCTTTATTTAACACTTCTTGCAGTCTTGCGGGATTGAGGAACGTGTGGGTGAGGTTTCTTTCCATCTTACATTCTTGTAACGTGAGTTTGAAGAACGCTTTCGCTAGTTTTGTGAAAAAACTTTAGCGGAGCTTGAGAGGTGCAAAACCTTGAAAGTACATCAATTTGGTATCAGAGCACAAGTTACAAGTCTAAATTCTTGATCT
The DNA here is from genome assembly GCA_032618575.1 of Nicotiana noctiflora. Taxonomy (NCBI): domain Eukaryota; kingdom Viridiplantae; phylum Streptophyta; class Magnoliopsida; order Solanales; family Solanaceae; genus Nicotiana; species Nicotiana noctiflora. The sequence goes on along the minus strand of JASVEL010004075.1, from coordinate 87,772 downwards.
GCTACATTGTTCATCGTGTCACCAAACAAGAAAATACCAAGTCGAGGATCCTCTTCAATGGATCTTCAATTAGAAGTTCATAAATTAAGAATTAGAATCCTTTAACGAGACAACGAAGAAATTAAAGTACAGCTAGATGGCTTGAATGAATCAACGGAAAATCTAACTAAATTAGTTGAAAGCCAAATCTATCACAACGCCTACATTCTCCACCATTGCTACCACCAAATAACATACCAGTGCAATGGCTAGGGATGGCAAATGGGGCGGGGCAGGGCAGGGCAGGGCAAGCCTTGACCCACTAAAATTTTGACCCGCCTTACCCTGCTCTGTTTAGCTTTTTATCATAATTTTGCCCTGCCCTTCCCCGCCCCGCCCTACCCTGTTTAGACTATTTCTTTTTCATTTTTTTCTCTTTATTTTTTATTCGCAATATGTTTTTAATTTCTTGTATAAACCATACTCCTGGTAATAAACAACATCATATGTCATTACTTTACGGAGCCAGAAATTTAATTAACATTTGTTTTTTTTAAAGAGTAGTTGTATTGCTACGATTCATACTTTTCCCTTTTAAAAGTAAACAAATGATATCCTACTTAAGTACTTTTCCTGATTTATATATTCATTCTCCTTATACCTTATTTATCACATTCCGTCAAACTTAATTAACGGAACTAAGAGAAAAGAAATGCCAGGGTTAAAGAAAATGCACACAAGAAAATGCACACCTGAAGAACCATCCTTTTTTATAGTCTAACCTAAGCTTAAATAGCGCAAAAATCACTCTTAACCCAAAATTGAAACTATTTATATTCAATGGACATATATATATATATATATATATATATATATATATATATATATATGAGTAAATAAGAATTGTATTTAACAATGAATGTTTTTACGTTTACACGGTGATAGAATATTCATGGATCTAATATTTAAAGGAATAAAATTCTAACCTTACTAATTTCCCGTACGTCCTTAACTAGCTTTGACGTTTATTTGCTGTGACATATAATATTTAGATAAGAGTTTGAGCTAAAATCCTGCCCTACCCCTGACCTGCCCTGCCCCATTTATTATTTTCTGAAAATCTGCTTTGACTATTATTTTTTGAAAATATATTTTGACCCGCCCGCTCTGCCCTGCCCCCATTAAGACTTTGTCCCGCCTCGCCCCATTTGCCATCCCTAGCAATGACCATGTCTACCACTTCAATATCTACCAATTCATTGAAAAACCTGAAAAGGTTGAAGTTGACCAAGGCATGAGCATATCAAGGTACCATGACCAATATGATAATTATTCAGATAATAAGGGAGTGAAGAGGAAGAAGCTGATGAAGACCAATATCAAAGAGACGAGGAACATGCATTGGATCAAACACTTGAGGAATTACCACCAAAGTTTTATGACGATCCATTGGATTATCCAGCCATATGTGTTGTTGACTTTTCGCCGTTCAGAGATGCTCAACACAATATTGACTAGATTGTTGACTCAATCAATCCAAACAAGGCAACATATTGTGTTAATTCTAAAGTCCATAGAAATATGCTAGAAAAGAGGAAAATTACCTATAAAGAGAGTGGGTAATAAAGAGTTTGAGTCCAGATATTGGAGAGACAAGATGTCTTAACGTCATAAGTATATATGGCTGTCGTCAAAGTGTCTGTTGATGTACGAGCGATGCAATTGATGCATTCCCAAGAAGAGCGTTGATCTCCATGCTTAACTCAAAGCTAGACATGGAGTTAGTTAAGTCTATACCAAATACTTCATATCGTAAGTTGAAGTTTGAGAGTCCATATAGAAAGATTACATGGAAAAGACTTGGTAGAAAGTTGAAATATAGAAAGTGGGATTTAGTTCGACCACATGCCAAATTTGCTTATAACGTGAAGAAGCTCTATGATAAACTAGCAAAATGTAACTTAAAACTTGGGCATTGGGTCCCCATTTTTTTCCCCTTGGGTCTCCGTTCTTACTATAGCAAATCTTGCACCATCTATGGAAGTTGTTAGACTCGAGGACAAGTCTTTTTCAACCGGGGGAGAATGATGCAAGATCAAGAATGCCAAAAATCCATGAAATTCAAGAAGCGAAGAATCCATCCAATATTAGGATTTCGTTTCCTTAAAGATTAAGATTTGTTATTTCTTATTTCCTAGTAATTTAATTCTTGTTTTAGTAGGATTATATTTGTAGTTCTAGTCAAACTAGGATTGTTAGTTGATATCCCATTCCTACTAGAATTATTTTTTCTATTTTAGTTAGGATATATTTTCTTAGCCTTATTCTTATTCTAGTCTAATTATGATTAGTTTTCCTTAACCTTACCAATTTTACTCATTGTAAGGCCTATGTAAAGGGCTTAACATGTTGAAAATAAACATTGGTGATTAGTTTTTCTACGCTTTTGCTTCAAAAACGTGATTGATCTTTTATTTCAATCTTCTTCTTTTATTCAACGCTTCTTGCAGTCTTGCAGGATTGAGGAACGTGTGGGTGAGATTTCTTTCCATCTTACATTCTTCTAACGTGAGTTTGAAGAACGCTTTTGCTAGTTTTGTGAAAAACTTTAGCGAAGTGCTTTTGTTTTTCTATCTTCTTTGTACTTGAGAGGTGCCAAACCTTGAGAATGCCAAATCCTACATCTATAATGTTGCCACATAATGTAATGTCTTAAAGAGTAACAATTCATGGGGGAGGGTTAAATTTTATCCAACTCTTTAATTAATTACCCAATAATTCCTTAATTAACTAGGCAATCTCCCATCACTAAATAATTAATCAATTATCCACATAATTAAGAATTACCTAAACTTACTTAAAATACTGCTCACTTTTAACACACCTTATACACCTTACTATCATGATCATATTTCTATCCGAAACAAAACCAAAAATTACCGATGACCATTATTACATCTCGCATTTTCGTACGGTAAAGTTTCGCCGTAAGTTAATCGACGTGGATTCAGGGATGAGATTATTTTTGAGGATATAAGCATTTATGCTACTTATAACAGGCGATAAATAAAGTGTCGTGAAGGTCAAAGGGTAAGCGAATCATAGAAAATGAGTTCCGTTGAAGATTGTCGATTTGGGATAATATATGGTCCGAGCTAAAATACCCAGTATTTATGAACTGGTATCATACAAGGTACTATATGATCATGATAGTAAGGTGTATAAGGTGTGTTAAAAGTGAGCAGTATTTTAAGTAAGTTTAGGTAATTCTTAATTATGTGGATAATTGTTTAATTATTTAGTGATGGGAGATTGCCTAGTTAATTAAGGAATTATTGGGTAATTAATTAAAGAGTTGGATAAAATTTAACCCTCCCCCATGAATTGTTACTCTTTAAGACATTACATTATGTGGCAACATTATAGATGTAGGATTTGGCATTCTCAAGGTTTCATTGAAAGGGCCGACCCAGTTCAATACCCACTTCGTGGGTGTCTGGGGAAGGGAATACTCTAGGCAGCCTTCCCCCTGCTTTGCAGAGAGGCCGATTCGAACCCGCGACCTGACACACCACGGCAAGCAAGCTTACCGCTCTTAAGAACGAGTCACATATCCACTCTTAAGAAAGAGTCACATATCCATTCTTAAGAAAGAGTCACATATCCTTTCTTAAGAACGTGAGATTTTGCAATTATAAGAAAGTACGATGCAATCTTTCTCAAGAATATCATACGAATTGTCCTTTATTTCGATCTCACCGTTATGTGTTTTGTTGCAATTAACGTGTGTTAGATGGATTGTCAAGAGAATCGACACAAGTATGTTAAGGCTATCCCTTCTTTCCTTTTGCCATGAACCATGATCTATACGACACAAACGAAACGAGCAAATGCACAACTTCCATGTATATGGGATATGGGAAAGGTTACGGCGTTATATACGCACCACCACCTGATCAGCTGGTACATGTTGATGATTTTGCCAACAGTGGCCAAGATGATATGATCGGATGCCTTCAGAGGCTTGATGATATTATGTACACTTATACCCATGCATTACACGACATGTATACGCACGTGCATGACATTGTAAATGTTTCAGGATTTTCAAATTGATTTAGACTTATAGGCGAAATTCTTATTCCATGTTTCATCTATGTCTGTTATGTATTGATTTTTATGTCTTACATACTCAGTACATTATTCGTACTGACGCCCTATTTTTCGAGGCCTGCGTTTTATGCCTGAAGGTGCAGGTAGACAAGTTAACGCCCCCCTTCTTAGAATCCTTGATCAACGAGAGTTGACGTGCTCCACTTGATCCGGAGCTGCTTTTGATTTGGTATGATATGTTTGTATACATATATGGGTATGACGAGGCCCAGTCCTGTCCTTGTATAGTTGCATATTCTGTTAGAGGTCTGTAAACAGTCATGTATACTTGGGTAGTATGTGGCCTTGTCGGCTCGCCCTACGTATTTCGCACGTATAGACACGTATGTGTTTTGGATAGGTTTTCCTCATGCATGTTATTCTTGTAGTTCAGTACATGTTATTCATGTTTATATCTTAGACGAATGCTTAAGGGTGTTCCACAGGTAGGACTCGGGCACCCGTCGCGGTCCATCGGTTTGGGTTGTGACAAAAGTGGTATCAGAGCAATTCTGTCCTAGGGTTGTCTACGGACCGTGTCTTGTAGAGTATTATTTATGGGTGTGTTGTGCACCACACTTATAAATAGGAGGCTACAGGATATTTAGGGTGGTTACTTTTCTTTCTAATCCAGATTGTGCGATAAAACTGAGTCATAAGTATCCACTCCTAATTTTTACCTTATTTATGTTTTTAATTATGCCTATTACTACTAGACGACAAGTGCAAGCCGCTAGCACGGGTCAGAAGGCTACAAAAATGCTAGAAAGAGATATAAGGCCTCATTTGTTTTTTTTAAGATTAAAACGTCTGAATCTGAATACACATCTGAATATTAATATGTGTATTAAGATTGAGACATCTGGATCTGAATACACATCTGAATATATTAAGATGTGTATTAAGATCTGAATAGAAATAATTAAGACTGTTTGATTTTTAACATCTGAATGTATAAAATTTATCTTTATTTGAAAATTAATAAACATAAAATTCAAATGAAATACTAACTAATCTAATATTCTATCAATAAAATATATAATTTTTTAAAATATGATAGTTGTTGGTGGTGATGGCTAATGGGTAATGCCGACTAGAGGCGGTGGTTGGTGGTAGTTTTGGTTGATGATGGTGGTTTATGCTAGTAGTTAGTAGTGATTAGTAGTGGTGGCGATTATGATTGAGGATGGTGGTGGTGGGTGGTGATAGTTAATAATGTCGGGTGGTGGTAGTAGTTGTGATTGAGGAAGGTGGTAGGTGGGTGGTGGTAGGTTATAACGATGGGTAGTGCCAGTTGTGCTTGTTGATGGTGATGGGGTGGTCAATTGTGATAGTTGATGCGGATGAGTGTTAATTGCGGGTGAGAACGATGGTGGTCGGAGTGGTGGGGATAGTAGGTGATGATGGTCGATAATGGAGGCTATGATTAAGGATGATGGTGGCGTGGTGGTGGTGGAGGTGGTGGTGGGGGGTGTGTGGGTGGTGGTGGTGGTTGAGTATGGTGGTGGTGGTGACATGGTGGTAGTTGATAATGGTAGGAGGTGACATCAGTTAATAATGAATATGTGATAGCATCTTAATGAAATTAAGTCTCTGTTATGGTTACTTTTTTTTCCAATCCAAATTATGCGACATAACTGAGTCATAAGTATCCACTCCTAATATTTACCTTATTTATATTTTAGCAATGCTTATTACTACTAGACGACATGCGCAAGCTTCTAGTGGGGGTCAGAAGGCTACGAAAGTGTTATAAAGTGTTATAAGTTACACTTAGGAGTTAGACCCATCGGAGATCATGGGTTCTATTGAGGAGGATCTATATGAGTCATCCGTTCGAGTTGTTTCGATCACTCCGACAGCAGATGGGGTGAGAGGGGTTCCGACCTCACCAAGGCCCTTAGTTTCATTATCAAGGCTCGTTGATCAGGGTATAAGGGGAGTGGTGCACGGATTGGCACAACCGGGTTCCCCTTAGGCTCAAAACTATGTCTGGATATTTACGGACACCAGCTCTTTTGAGGTTCCAGATAGTCCACAGTCTTGGGAGTCCATCAATCACGGTTCGTCTGTGTATGTTATGGGATATGCGAAGGAAGAGGATAGTAGTCGGGCAAAGAGGAGAAAGGTAATCGCTAAGGATATGAAGATTCCGCTTCGAAGTGTGTCTGATAGAGGCTCTCATATAGGATAAGGCAAGGACCCTCTACTGTAGACTTCATCCAGATATCAGCTTTTGGTTGGCGAGCTCCACTCTTCTTGGAGTATTACCAAGTCAGGGTTCTGAATATGTTAGGTTGTTTTATGAGGACATAGGGAGCCTTTCCCGACTTATATATGTTATGGTTATGTTTTCTTAAAAGTTTTGCGGACGGTATCACATGTATAGTTTTTGGGTATGACATGTCTACGGCCTTGTCGACCCCTATGTATATAAACCTTTTCTCTGAATTAGTTATGCAAGTTGAGTCCTAATATTGTTACTTATATATATGCATGGATGTGGCCCGTAATAGGTTTGATAATAAACAAGGATAAGCTACGTGGTGCTTGGTTGGGTAGAACTTGATGTTATAATAGGTATGGATTGGTTGGCTTTTGTTAAGCTAACATCGAATGCAGATCAAAGATGGTTCGATTTAAATTCCCAGGAGAGCATGTTTTCGAAGTGGAAAGGCAATACGGCATTGTCGAGAGGTAGATTACATTTTTCCTATATCAAGGCAAGAAAAATAATCATAGAGGATTACATTTATCACTTAGTTCGGGTAAAGGAAGTGAAGGTAAAGTCACCCACTGGTCAATCTATCCCTATGGTTAGTGAGTTTCTCGATGTTTTTCCTAATGAACTTCACGGTCTTTCGCCAGAGCGAAAAATTGAGTTTGCTATTGGCCTACTGCCAGATACTCAACCAATATAGTTGAAGGAACAACTAAGGGACTTGCTTGAAAAAGACTTTATCAGACCTAGTACATCACTGTAGAGATCAATTGTGTTATTTGTCAGGAAGAAAAGCACTTCCTTGCGAATGTGTCAACTATAGACAGTTGAATAAGGTGACGATAAAAAACAAGTACCCATTCCCGAGGATTGATAATTTATTTGATCAGTTGTAGAGATAGACGTGAGGTGCGGGTACCATCAGGTAAGGGTTAAGTAGAAAGATATCCCTAAGACAGCATTCCGGACCAGATATGGCACCTTGAGTTTCGTGTCATATCATTCGGTTTAACTAATGCCCTAACAATATTCATGGAGTTGATGAACCGTGTGTCCAAACCCTTTCTAGATCTATTCGTAATTGTACTGATGATATATTGGTGTATTCTCGTCCAGAGACTGAGCATGCAAATCATTTGCGTACTATGCTCATAGTTCTACAAAAGAAAAGTTGTATGCAAAATTCTCTAAATGTGAATTCTGTAGTTTTCCTTTGGCATATTATTTCAAGTAAAAGTATCCGGGTTAATATACAAAAGATTGAGGCAGTAAAGACTAAACCTAGACCCAGAGCACCGATGGAGGTTCGTAGCTTTCTCGGTTTTGGCAGGTTGTTACGGGTCTCTTTCAGCACCTTTGACAAAAGTAGTGTGACGACGTAATGTTTCTCTCGAAGTTCCGGAATAACATAAGGAAATCTATGGTGCAAGCAAGTTGAAGGAAGGTTGCGAATAAGTATAAATAGATATGTGTACGTCGCATGCTAAAGTATGGTAGAGCGACAAGGTTTCAGGAAGACAGGAGTAAGGATAAGAAAAGGTGAGTGAAACGATGACGAAAATGGATAAGTCTTCGGAATTAAGCCCATGAAAATAGAGAATTGATGGTTTTCTCTAAGTTATAGAAAGCTTAGTATAGCTTGAATGAACTCAAAGGAGTCTAAGACTAGAGCATTTAGAAGAGGTGGAATGTTGCCCTGGTAATAGAATAAGGGCGTAATTGTGATGGATAAAGGATGACACTTGATCCTTTGAAAGGAGGGATTTCATGAATTGTAAAAGATTAGAATACCCATGCAAGTTGACTCAGAAGGGAGCTAAGTTTCAGTGGACTAACGCTTGCGAATGGACTTTCCAAGCATTGAAGGATAGACTAACTTCATATGGTTATGCTATCTATTGTGACGCTTCAGGCATTGGATTGGGTTGTGTACTAATGCAGCATGGTAAGATTGTAGTTTATGCTTATAGACAACTAAGAAAGCACGAGAAGAATTACCCGACCCACGATCTAGAGTTAGCCGAGGTGATTCATGCACTAAAGATGTGGAAGCACTACTAGTATGGCATTAATGTTGATATCTATACGAATCATAAGAGCTTTCACTATATCTTTAAGCAAAACGAACTGAATTTGCATCAAAAGAGATGGTTGGAGCTAGTCAAAGACTATGATGTTGATATTTTATAACATCCGGGGAAGGCGAACGTAGTAGCTGGCACCCTCAGTCGTAGATCTATGGGTAGCCTGTCAACTGATATTCATCAGATAGCCAGTCTTCGAGTTCGATTATTGGATTTAGGTGATACCAGAATTACTATTCAGGACACAACAACATCCTCTTCAGTAGCAACACCAGTATAAGGATTCTGTATTAGCTCATTATAGAGATACAACCCCTCTGAAGGAGAAGACAACATTTAAAATTCCAGGAGATGGGGTCCTCAGATATCGAGGACGATTATGTATCCCTAATGTTGCAGGGTTGCGTTTCTCACTATTCTCGTTATTCAACAAAAATGTATCATGATATCAGGGAAATATATTAGTGGAGCGGAATGAAAAAGGATATAGCAGAGTTTATTGCTCAAAATGCCCTAACTGTCATTAGGTCATTAGGTTAATATTGAACATCAAAAATCCAGTGGATTATTGCAGGCTATAGAGATTCCGACTTGGAAGTGGGAAGTAATCAATATGGATTTCATCATAGGCTTACCTCGTACCCAGCGTAAGATCGATTCTGTATGGCTAATTATTGATAGACTTACAAAATCAGCCCATTTTCTGCCCGTTAGGACTATATATTCCGTAGAGGATTATGCAAGGCTTTACATTAAGGAGATAGTACGACCTTATGGTGCCCCTATATCTATAACCTCGGATAGAGGAGCTCAGTTTACAGCTGATTTCGGGAGGTCTCAACAAAAAGGACAGGGACTCAAGTAAGTCTTAGTACAACACTTCATCCCCAAACAGACGGACACGCTGAGCGTACTATTCAGACACTTGAGGATAGGTTACGGGCTTGTGCGATAGACTTCAAGGGTAATTGGGGTGATCATCTATCGCTTATTAAGATCTCATATAACAATAGCTATCTTTCCAGTATTCAGATAGCGCCATACAAAGCTCTTCATGGACGGAAGTGTAGGTCGCCTATAGGATGGCTCGACGGGGGAAAACTAAGTTAGCAGACCAGATTGGTACAACAGGCAATCGAGAAGATTAAGCTTATACTGGATAGGCTATTAGCATCTCAAAGCTTCCAGAAGTCTTATGCGGATAATCGACAACGAGACTTGGAGTTTCAGGTTGACAATTGGGTATTCCTAACGGTATCACAAATGAAAGGCATTGTGAGGTTCGGAAATAAAAGAAAACTTAGCCCTCGATAAATTGGACCATATAAGATCATACATAAGGTAGGCCAGGTAACATCTGAGTAAGACTTGCCTTCTGATTTAGAATCTGTACATCCAGTCTTTCATGTGTCTATGCTTCGTAAATGTATCGAAGAACCTTCAAGAGTTGTGTCAGTAGACGATGTTCAGGTCACAGAACAACTATCATATAAGAAAGCTCTCATTGTTATACTAGATAGACAGGTTTGGAGATTGAGGACTAAAGACGTAGCTTCGGTGAAAGTACTTTGGAAAAACAATAATGTAGAAGAAATGACTTGGGGAACCGAATAGGTATCCTCACTTGTTTCCTCTTCCAGAGAAGGATCCAACTGAGACATCATTGCCCTAAGGTACGAGTATGGATTCTTGCGTTAATTATTTTCACTAGTCGTGTGAGGCCATTGTCGTGATTGATGATTATGGCAATCTGTGGCGTTGAATAATTAAGTTCTCTAATGAAGGATTAAATTACTATTACAAAGGCGACTCTGCCGAAATTCACATAGATCCTAGAGAAATTAAACATTCGAGGACGAATGTTTCTAAGGGAGAAGGATGTTACATCTCGCGTTTTCGTACATTAAAGTTTCACCATAAGTTAATCGACATGGATTCGAGGATGAGACTACTTTTGAGGATATAAGCATTTATGCTACTTATAACGGGTGATAAGTAAAGTGTCGAAAAGGTTAAAGGGTAAACGAATCAAAGATAATAAGTTTCGTTGAAGATTGTCGATTTGGGATAAAATACGGTCCGAGTACCTGGTATTTATGAACTAGTGTCATACAAGGTACTACATGATCATGACAGTAAGGTGTATAAGGTATTTTAAAAATAAGGAGTATTTTAAGTAAGTTGAGGTAATTCTTAGTTATGTGGGTAATTGATTAAATTATTGGGTAATAGGAGATTGCCTAGTTAATTAAGAAATTATTGGGTAATTAATTAAAGAGTTGGATAAAAATTACCCTCCCCCGCGTGACAGTAAGCCACCCATGAATTGCGACTTATAAGACATTACATTATGTGGCAAGATTTTTTTGATAAAGTAAATTGTATTAACCAAGGGGAGAGAACTCTCGTATACAGGAAGTATACCAAAAAGTAGAGACATCAGACCATGATTCTCTACAAAAGACGCCCAATCTTCTATACAAGTAGGGGTTATGAGTGCACCAAAAAGCAATCAAAGATAAAAGACTATTCTTAAGATGTAAAAAAGGAGACTCAATCACCTCAAAAGCTCTCCTATTTCTCTCCCCCCAAACTATCCACATGAGAGCTAATGGGGCGAACTTCCACGCCTTTTGCTTTCTTCTTCTACGGAAACTGGCCCAGCTATGTAACATCTCCTTCACAGTGCTTGGCATCACCCAGTGAACACAAAAAAGATTCAGAATTGCCCTCCACAAAGCCGAGGACACAGGGCAATGCAGCTAAAGATAATCAACTTCTACCCTTGAGCTTTTACACATGTAGCATCAACTAACAAGTGTATTTCCTCTCTTTCGAAGATTTTCAGCAGTCAAGATCACTCTCCTCGCCACTAGCCATGCAAAAAAGCACACCTTCGTGGGCGCCTTAGGAATCCAGATCGAGGAGTATGGAAAAGTGGCCTCATCTCTCACCAACATACTCTGGTAAAAGGACTTTACGGTAAACAAAGCATCGCCATGCAAACCCCGTGTCCAAGAATCACAAGATGGTCAGGGCCTGTCTTGCCCATATAGCAATGTCAACAAATCTTGGAGCTCCGATATCTCCCAATCTTGCATGTTCCTTCTAAATGAGAGGTCACATACTACAAGCGGAATTCTTATTCCATGTTTTATCTATGTCTGTTATGTACTGATTTTTATGCCTTACATACTCGGTATATCATTCGTACTGACGCCCTATTTCCGAGACCTGCGTTTCATAGCCGCAGGTGTAGGTACACAAGCTGACGATCCCCCTTCTTAGAATCCTTGATCAACGAGATTTCGTGCTCCACTTGATCCGGAGCTTCTTTTGTTTTTGGTATGATGTGTTTGTATACATATAGGGGTATGATGGTCCCGTCCTTGTATAGTTGTATATTCTGTTAAAGGTCTGTGGACAGTCATGTATAGTTGGGTAGTATGTAGCATTGTCGGCTTCCAATTTTGAATATGTAGTTGTCTATAGCAGCCTTATCGGCTCGCCCTACATATTTCGCAGACGCACATATATGTATATATGTATTTTGGACAGATTTTCCTCAAGCATATTATTCTCGTAGTTCAGCACATGTTATTCATGTTTATATCTTAGACGCATGCTTAAGGGTGTTCGACTAATAGGATTCAGGCACCCTTCGCGGCCCATTGGTTTGGATCGTGACAACCATATTCCATATTCCATGGAAAAAGAGACATATTCAGCCACTTAGAGAACTGTCAAATTGTACCCTCATAAATCAATTCTGACATCATTTCCAAGGATAGCATGTTCAATTTCTGTATTATAATAATCTAGCACTGACTACACAAATGACAGCACAGACATAATTCACAGAAAAGGCAATTGTGTGTATCAACCTACCCACTCACCCGCAACAACCCACCCCCACAAATGAAAGGAAGATCAGAACTACAAACAATCCTGTTTACCAGAGATGCGGTTACTAATTCATGAATTGACATGTCCAGAATCAAATTTAAACACCAGTTAAAACACACAAAAAATGGAAGGACAGAGAGGTGGGGTGAACCAAAAACATGAACAGACAACAGTTTCCAATATAACCAAGAAGCAGACTAATTGGTCCCCACCCCACTTATAAGGTGGACTGATTGAATCTACAGCAATCCCACCTCATATTGACAGAAAGACTCCAATAACCATATGAAATAACTTGACCCCCTAAAAAGGAAATCTGAATATTCATAGTGCTGGTTAATGACACAGCAAAAGGTTAGGTTTTAAAAGAACAATGAGAAGCAGATACACAGAAATCACCTACCTTCCATGGACAGCAAGGGCAGAGACACCAGTCCTCTCAATTCGTCGTGCCAATTCCACTGTATCCTGCGGAGATTTTAATAATCTAATCTTGCACGTTACTGGTATATCCAAGTTCCTCCTCAATGTTGTCAAAATCTGAGTTCAGAAGAAAGGAACATCATGAACAGGACATGCACTTCCATGCTGAATTACAAGGAAATTTTACTACTAGGGTGAAGGAGCAAGAACAAATGCATACATCATGAATGAGCTCTGGTTTGCTCAACAGTGCAGCACCCATGCCTCCACTAATAGAGAATGACTTGGGGCATCCCATGTTTATGTCCACTGCTGCTACATCTTTACACCTGAGAAGGGACAGACAATATTTTAGAGAAATCTAAATTTTTAGCCGCTCCCAAAACTAATAGCCAACATGTATATTTTTTGTATATATGTGACTTATACATAATAAATTTTTTTAGAAGAGTACATAATACATATTTTATACACTTTTTGGCTAGCAAATGAAATTAGTTTCGGCTGACCGGCCAATTTTTTATTTTGCCCAATATTTTGATCAGATGCAGCAACTTCCTGTTGAAACTAAGCATAATTGCTGATTTAAACTTTCACGCCTAGGTCAGGATTGAAGACCTCTAGAAAAAGAAAAAAAAATCAAGCAAGTGCTTTGAAGTTTCTTCATTATCTTATGACGTAGATCCTGAACCTTACAAGACTGCAATTCGTGGAAATTTACAATAGCTATTCAGTATTAAAAAAAAATCCTAAAGAACAAAGTTCTTAACAATGTGGCTTGTTGCAGTTCAACATTAATAAGTTTAGCTCAGACAAACTTGTTACTTTAAACAAACATCAGCTACACTCATCATCAATATAATGTCAGAAACATCGATTGTATATACTGCTAACAACATGTTAAACTCAGAAACTAGACAAAAGGATGTGATATCCTTGAGAAAATGAAAAGCAAAAGCACAGAGTCCGCTTCAAGGACAGTTCCTCAAGCAAATTAGTAAGAGAAATCCAGCAAGATCATTTTATAAAATTGATGTACAATATAGAGATCAGGAATATGAAGTCTACCTATAAGTAAACAAAATCCAAAAAGGTCATTTTTAACCTCGATGTATAGTACAGAAATCAGGAACATTCAAATTTTACCTCATCCCTCATCTCTCCCTACCTAGGGCAGGGGATATTTACTTTACCACCAATATGATCTATTTTTACCAAGAAAATGTTGCATGGAACAAGAAGACTTCTGCATGTACCATTTATAGTCAGAGAGAGAATGGTACAAACTTATTAGGACCCGCATGCCGGTGGAAAGCAGTTATTAACTAATGGCATCTGTAGTTGCTACTGATGAATGCAATTCATTATTCATTTATTTATTTGGGGGGGGGGGGTGATTTCACAAGAGAAACTGCTTGGCTGGTTCATAATTGCAATTCTATGCAATGTTGCATAACCAATGGATATTCTACATAATGCATCACATTACTTTAAGGAAATATCACCAAAATGCCAGAAGACGTATATTGAAAGTAAAATAAGTGGAAACAAAAGTGTAATTTCATCATAGGCATCCAATCCAATCAAGCTGTCTATAGGACTGTGGATGTGTTTATGACCATATGAACATTACATTGTGTGTGCGTGTGGGGGGGTAGGGGTGGAGCAGAAGGAATTAAAGTACAAAGATTATGATAGGGGAAAAAAGAAAGAAAGAACTGAATGAAACATACACTATTTCAGCAGCTTTGAGAGCTCTCATGGCATCAGAAGTGCCCATCTGAAATACAACTCGATTTCTTTCCTTGGGGCACGTTCTGAAAACAACATTATCATTTCCCTTCTCCACTATGTCAGTTGTCCCTAAGACATCTAAGGAATAAGGGGTAAAACTCATGAGAAACATTTTAGAGGCACCGAGTTTAGCAACTTTTTTTTTTCTTTTTGCCTTCTCAAATTATACAAGGTAACCTGCACTAAATGCAAGGCTTCTTATGTGATATTTTATCTTTTCGTTTCATTTTCCCCTTAAAAATTAAGTGTCCATGAATCCTATTCATTCGTGCTCATAATACCCAAAAATATGAAGTACAGTAGCAAAGCATAAAGCATAGTGCTAAGTTAATTATACCGATCTCAAAAATAGCAATTCATAAAGCCTTTGCAGATAAATGTAACAACAACAACAAACCAACAATAATACCACAAAGTGGGGTCTTGGAAAGCTAGATGTATGCAGACCTTACCCCTACCTTACGAAGGTAGAGAGAATACTTCCGATATACCCCGGCTAAAAAAAAGCAGAAACAAGTAGTAACAAAAGCAAACAAATGTGATAAGGTGATAGATTAATCGAAGCGAAGGAAACAACATATAGTAAAAGAAATCTGTGAATAAAGAGAAATGAAAATACGAGACTAATACTAATGCTACCATCATGAAAATGAGATATGCCCACCTAACCACTAACCTTATACCCTAATTCTCAATCTCCATACCCTCTATCAATGGTCATGTCCTCAATAAGCTGAAGTTGCGTCATGCCCTGCCTAATCACCTCTCACCAATACTTCTTAGGCCTACATGTATCTCTCTTCAGCCCCACCATGGTGAGACTCTCTCACCTCCTCGCCGGGACATCCACCTCCTTTTCCATGCTCGTACCTCTCAACCTAGCGTCCTGCACCTTGCCTCTACGGGGGCCACTCCAACCTCGTCGGGAATATCATCATTCCTACTCTCATCTATCCTATTATACCCACACATCCATCTCAGGATCCCCATTTCCGCTACTTTCACCATCTGGACATGGGTGTTCTTAACAGACCAATATTCCTCCATATACAACATAGTTGGTCTAACGGACACTCTGTAAAACTTACCCTTAAGTCTTGGTGGCAGCTTCTTCTCGCAAAAAACCCCGGTAGCGAGCCTCCATTTCATCCATCCCGCTCCAATTCGATGTGTGACGTCTCGTCAATCTCCCCATTACCTTTGATTATAGATCTGAGGTACTTGAAACTATCTTTCTTAGAGATAAGATGTGAATCCAGCCTCACCCTTCGCAGAAAAATGTCTTGGAATCAATCTTCTCCACTTGGAAAGCTACTCAATCAGTTATCAGATGACATCTATACTATGTCAATGTACAGGGCTTAGATAATAGCTTACAAATCTGTGTTTGGTATTCGAGGGGCAGTGAGCACTCACACTAAAAACATCCAGTGTTTTTGTTTTAAAGTTCTGATACAACTATCATCGGTAAAGGTTCAATCATCTCTCAAATATTACACTTAAGCTACATATCCAGGTATAACTTCTCATCATCAAATATCTTCAATTAAAAGGCTCAATTTGGGCAATGAGCAATCACACTAAAAACATCCTTTTTTTTTTGTTTTAAAATATAACTATCATCAGTAAAGGTTCAATCATCTCTCAAATATTCCACTTAAGCTACGTATCCAGGTACAACTTCTCATCATCAAATATCTTCAATTAAAAAGCTCAATTTCTTGATAGAGAGAGCCATAACATAATGAAGTTCAGAGTCCTCATCCTTCATGCACTAACATATACTCCCTCCATTTCAATTTAGATGATGTAATTCGACTTGCCAGTTGGCACAAAGTTTAAGAGGAAGAAAAAAGAAGTCTTTTGAAACATGTGGTCTCAAAAGCTTAAGGGTAAAAGCTTTGTAGGGTCATTGTCATTTGTATGGCTATAAAAATTTCTCATTAAGGGTAATCCGGGTAACATAAAAAGTTTAAAATTAAATTGTTTCCTAATATAGACATATGTCACTCTTTTTGGAACAGACTAATAAGGAATGCTGAATGCATGTCATTTAAATTGAAACGTAACAACTTGATAATCCACTAAATATAGAAGTATTCCGATTGACATATACAGCACATTCAGAGCAAGGTTATACTCATCAAATAAAGGATCTTGCATAAAATCAAGACCGGCAATATCCTTGCTTCATTGGTATTTTTTGAAGTTGCTGATTCATCCTCTCACATAAGTAGTACAACTCTACATGCTACATGATACTTAAGATATATAACAAACTTAAGGTTAAAGGATAGAGTGCCGCTAGAAAGGATGAATAAGAAATTACCATTAACTCTCCGCTCACATTTGATGATTTTATGATCAATAATCTCCTCTCCATAGGTTATGTCCGCACCATATTGGGCAGCAAGCAGCCTAAATGGCAATGTCCCCTGACCAAAAGTAAATGAAAGCATAAGATCCATAGGCATCTACGAACATATGATAAAGAACAGACATACTAAGAGCAGTCTTAATAACTATACTTCCTAGTGAAGTTAATAGCTCCTGGAATGCGAGAACTGGGTTTCAGAAAGAGAAATACAGATCTAGGCTCCAACAGACATACTAAGAGCAGTCTTAATGAAAATGAATATGAAAGCAACCACGGAATAAACAACTAACAGGTACTAAAAATTGAAAAGAAAAAAGAGAAAGAAAGAAGCAAAAGATGCTCCAATTTCAGTTGAAGATGCTTACCACTCTGACCATTGGAGCCAAGACAAGCTTGTTTCTGTACTCCATCTTTTCTGATAAGGGGGATAAATTAGTACAACTACAATCCCTAAGATAATAACAAATGCTGACCAAATTGAGAATCTTGACCAAAAGAGTTGCAGTTTAGGTTATAGTCGTTATGCTTCTAATTGTACACAATTCTCTAACGTTCGTACGCTGATCTACTGGGCAGCCTGGTACAGCTCACATGCAGAGTGCAAGGTTAAAATGAAAGGTGGCTAAATCATAAAGACGATCAAACTAAACCTGGATGCTCTAATTATTAAAAATAAACATGAGCAACAAAGTATTCTCAAACTGTGCTTCGGCAAATGCAAATTCATAGACAGCTAGGCTTCAACAGACACAATGTATATACAGTTTTGGATCTTACAGTATATGGACTGTAAGGAACAGAAATTTAATTCAATTTGAAAACTTATTAGCTGTCAATAAAACTCGGATGCTTTCTAATTATTCGAAATATATACATGAAATAACTCAGTCAACCTCAATCCGTCTTTCATCAATTGCCAATATATAGCCTTCAACAAATACACTACAATAGATAGCCTGGGATCCTACAGTATACGGCCAGTAATAAAGAAAGGAAAATACGGGAAAATAAAAATAATACAGCTGAATCTTTATCTCTAAGAAAATTGACCAGAACGGGATGAGATTAAAGAGCTGGTCAACAGTTTATACTGATTGCTGACCTTGACTTGAAAAGAGAGGAAGAATTTGCCAAGCCGGCGGCAAACCAACAACGGCGGTATATTGGTGTGGTTGCAATTGCCTAATGCCTAGCTTTACGCCTTTCCTACTAACACTCGATTATTAAAATGTCATTTTGCAGAATTTGGTGGCTAAAAAGAAAGATGAATCAAAACTTGCGAGTCGTTTGGTAGTATGTCTAACTACATTCTGTTTTGTCGATATATTTCTTATCTAGTATATTAAAAATAATAAGCATCTGTGTTACTAATACAATTAAATTTGTACTGAATGTCTGTCTTGTAGAGTTTTAGTTTGAGGTTAATTCATTTTTTTCTTATAAATAGAAGGGTCTTACCCATTGTAATTCATCTCAAATTCAATAAGAATTCATTCTCTCTCATTCTCCGATTGTTCTTGTTTTTTTATTGTTTTTATGACGATCCGGTCCGTCGTCACGTGAATTACCGTCCCGTTTTCCCCATTACATGCTTGTTCGTGTTTTAATATATATATTTGGTGAATTTGAGTCAATTCGGATCGAGTTTGGTAAAAAATTGGACAAATAGTATCTTTGAAGAAGGAATAGTTTGGAAAAGTCAACCGAACGTTGACTTGTGAGTTCGAGGGCTTGGAATCGAATTCTGATGGTTCGGTTAGCTTCGGAGGAGGATTATGACACGAGAAAGCGATCGGAATTTAATTTGGAGCTCCGATGTAGAAATGGGCTTAAATTGGCGAAGTTGAAATTTTGGAGGAATCGAGTTGATAGGTGAGATTTTGATCCGGATGTCGGAATAGAATTCCGAGAGTTGCAGTAGCTTCGTTAGGTGATTTTGGATATGTCTGCAAATTTTCAAGTCATTCGGACATCGTTTGGTCGGGTTTTTGATTGAATGTTGGTTTCGGAAGTTATAGTTGAAACTTAGGCTTGAATCCGTCACGATTTGATGATTTTTGTATTTAAGGCCATATTTTTATGGTGTTATGGGATATGTTGGCATGTCTTGTTGAGGTCCCGAGGGCTTCGGGGTGATTTCGGTTGGTCAAACGGATCATTTTGGATGGCTAAGTGATCAGATTTTTGCTGTCATAATGTTGCACAGATTTTGCTCTATGCGATCTCATAGGGTGTATTGTGATCGCATAGGAGGCCTTGGAGAGGGGTTCAGTTTTGTTCAATGCGATCGCGTAAGGGGCAGTGCGATCGCATAAGGTTGGATAATTGGTCTCTGCGATCGCGTTCATAGTGTTGCGATCGCGTAGTGTAATGGGACCTGAGGTCCCCTGGTAGCAGTTGTTCTATGCGAACGCAGAGGGGAAAGTGCAATCGCGTAGTTGTGGGAGGCTGATCACAAGGGGGCAGTCATGCGATCGCATTAGAGGATTTTTGGGCGGTTGAATTTTGTGCTATGCGATCGCGGTAGTGGTGATGCGATCGCATAGAAGGAATGCCTGGACGGGCAGAATCAGTTAAATAACATATCAGTCGCGAGGGTTTCATTATTTCCTCCATTTTTGCACTACATTGAGAGCTAATTGATAGAATTGGAAGGGGATTTCATCGGGAAGTGATTGGAGGTAAGTCTCGTGGTCTTAATACATCATTTTATCAAAGAATCTTCCGTTAATTCTCTGAATTTGGGTATAAATTGAGGAAGTTAGGGCTTGAATTTTTGCTATGTAAACTTGGGTTTTGGTGGCTCATTTGAACTCTGATTTTGATAAATTTTATATGTATGGACTCGTGGAGAGACGAGGATTCCGAAAATGGGAGTTTCATCATTTTTTGAGAAGCGGTCCAGGGTCTTGGGTTTTGCTAGTTTCGAGATTTTTCATAGATTTCGATTGTTTTTTATTGGGTGTTGTTCCATTAGCCTATTTTGATATATTTGTACTGATTTTGGCTAGTTTCGACGTGCGTGGAGGCTGGTTTGAGGAGCTACGGCGTCACGGGCTAGAGTTTCGCCGGTTCAAGGTGGGTAATACTTGTAAATGATGTCCTCAGGGTTAGTAAACCCCGGACTTACACATCGTAGTACTATATTGTGGTGACTTGCACGCCAGATAACGGGCGTAGGGTAGAGCACCATTGGGGATTGTGACTTGGCCCGTCCCGCTTCATAAAAACACTACCTAATTATTTGAAATTGAACTGACACCCTAATAAAGATATTAATTATTATGAACTCGACTGATAATTATGTTTTGGGCTTCGTGCCGAATATTTGAATCCTTCAGGGATTGTGTCACACCTCCCTTTTTACTACCCCACATAAGCATATAAATACGCTCGTAAGGTATACCCCGACGCTAGATGCCCGAAACGGATAAAATAACGTAGGGGGAGGAGTTTTTCCAATTAAAGGACAATCGGTTCGGGATTTTATTAAGATTAATCAGAGTCGCCACTTGGGAAAGATATTGGTGTCCCAAGTCACCGGTTAATCCCGAATCCGAGGAATTTGACTCATAAAAGTGTCCGCGAAGCAAAGATCCGGATAAGGAACTATGTTAACCCGGGAGAAGGTGTTAGGAATTCCCGGGTTCCGTGGTTTTAGCACGGTCGCTCAATTGTCGTTCCCGACTCTTGTTTGACTTAATCACAAATTTTAACAACATATAGTGCTTTTTACATAAATATTATTTTAAAGAATTTGCAGCATCGCGAAAACACGCCTCGAGTCATACCGCAACCAGTACGCCTATGACTTTCGGTGTATTTCAGCTTTGCCGAGATTTGGATTTGAGTTGCACCAAGTGCACACTCGTTCAATGGAAAGTACATTAACATCGTGCCCTAAATAACGTCTATCGGCTTTTAACTTTTGGGAGAGGCTATGGAATTCGCTATTAGCCTCTCCGGTTCTACTATGTTATCTTATTACTAAATGGGGGCCCCGGTGTTTGTTATTTCGGGCGAGGCTCGTCCCAATTTTCATTAAAGGATTCAATCATAGTATTTGGCTATGTTTTCTACATTTGTTTTTTCCTTAATCGATTTCTAATATTTAAACATTCGAGGCCCGTAATTTTGTTATTCAATGGGCCTGGATTTCCAGAATAAGGCTTTACTACATTAAAAACAGGTCCAGGTTCTTAAAGAACCAGACCTGATTCGGGCATTCTATCGCCAGCCCAATTGGCATTATACAGAGATTCAGGCCCATAACACGCCTTGGGCCCAAACTAAATAAAATTGGAAACAATTGAAGCAATAGAACAAAGATACACATTTGAAATGGAAAGCACTTTTATTTATTCAGTGAAGGAAATCAATATCATACATTAGCTACAAATTATTTATTACCATAAATCAGAACTAACAAACTACTACTTCTTCTTACACTAGCGTTTTGAAGTTAATACCAGTTAATACCTAATCTGAGAAGGCGACGTGATTACATAATGGACTTAAAGAATGATTAAACTAATTAACTATGGATCTGAATTAACTGATTAACTACTCACGAATATTTACATTACCAGTTTCGTTATATACTAGGCATTTTTCATTACAAAGATGGTTCTAATTAAATTGTATCAATATCCGTAAATGAATAACCCAGAGACCTATTTATAATTATGCTACTGATTTCAATATGATTTGTTTTATCACCAGATTATTAACCTAAAACATGATTAAAGCACTATCTAATCTAACATTTCCTATTTTTAAGCTTATCTATGTGTAAATGACATCTGATATGTGATTAAGACTTACGAATCTATTGTGAGTAAGTAACCAACCGATTTTTGAAATTATTATTAACTAACCCATGTTTTAAGATCTATTACCTAATTAAGTTATGTGATGCACTATTGCTACTATACTACTAGTTATTACAATGTTTTTGTTTTTCGTTTTTCAGCTACTACAGAATACTACAATAGATAAATTACAAATCTAAACTAACAACACTAAACATAAACTACAGGACATCAAATAATAGGATCCAGATCTTCATTTTTATTTCAACAATTCACCATTACAGCTTCAAGTGAAAGAGATATGTACCTGAATCACAAAGAAAATCCAATGAGTCTAGGGGATTAAGCAGTAAGCACAACAATGAACTCAGACAGCAATGCAACAGTGGAATTGAAGGTCAAGTGAACAAGACAACACAGCAACAATAAGAGAGAACCCAGCAACAAGTAAACAAGCAGAAACCCAAGCAAGTGATCGAGCAGAGAACCCAAAACCAGCAGCAATTGGCAGATTCTAACTCGAGAAATCCCAGAGATCCTACTGTTATCTTAGTATTTTTATCTCTGAAGCTCTTCTATTCAATGAAACCAGCCTAGAATGAATTTCAGAACTCCAAATTTTCGAACCCCTTTTCAGCCCTTTTTATGGTGTATTTATAGCTAAAGCCAAGGGCTGAAACTTGGGGAGAAAGTTATGGGATTAATCTCAACTTTCCCCCTCTTAAAATTATAAAATATACACTAAGGCCCCAATTCTGTTACCAGAAATCAGGGGTACAAATGACTCCCTCACCCTCTTATGTTTCAAACTATTCACTATTTTACCTATTTGGTTTCCAATTATGCCCCTAAGGACACTGGTGATTTACCCGACCTACCTAGGTCAGGTTTCAGCATTTGGGGACTTATTTAACTAATAGCCAGCCCTTGCATTGGTATTTAAGGGCTGGCCAGGTCTATTTTAGGAAACTATTTTAATTTTAACTCATTTTAACTAGTTCCAGTCAATTAGGACCAAATTATTTCAATTTAAAACTAATTGCAGGACTAGCCTGCTTTATTATTGAAATTAAACTATTTAAAGGCTAGCCAGTCTCAAGTTGAGACTTGGCTTGGGTATTAAACCCCATTACTGAACAGTTGGGCCCAAAACCTTTGCAGGTTTGGCCTTTTTTAATGTTCAGGGCTCAAAAAGAAAGCCTGGGCCAGTCCACATTTGCAGACTTGGCCTTTTTGCACAACCAGCCCCTTTTAAAGGTGGGCTGTGTGTTAGGGCCTTATATAATTGGTCAACCTTTTGCAAAGTTAACCATTCTTAGGCCAATTATTTCTTAAAAACCTATTTTTGTTCATTTTAAGTTAATTAAACTAATTTGCAGGACTAGCCTGCTTAATTAAGGCATTTAGACTATTAAACTAATGGCCAGTCTCAAGTTGAGACTTAGCCTGGGCAATTGAAGCCCAATTACTGAACATACGCTGGGCTAAGGTCTTTGCAGACCTAGCCACCCAAAGCTTAGGGCTCAAATGAGCCTTGGTGAGCTTGCATTTGCAAACTTAACTAGTTTTTGCACAACCAGCCCCTTTTGAAGTGGGCTGGTGTGTTTGGACCTTATAGAGTTGGTCAACCTTTGCAAAGTTGACCACTCTTAGGTCAATTATTGCACTTATAGCCTATTTTTGTTCATTTTCAGTTTCAACCTATTCAAAAACTAGCCATTTTCACGGAACCTAATGCTAACAGCTATAACCAATTCACCTAGGGTTCAAACAGTGTTAATCAAACACTTACACTCAACCAGAACCAATAAAACTAAATCAATTTCAACATGATTTTCATATTAGGACACATAAAATCAGACAAAATGTAATAATCAACCAAAACTCAGAGAAGGCAATTGATATGGTTGAAGTTCAGTTAATTAATTCACATTATCCAACTTTATGAGACAAAGTATGAACTCATGTTAATTAAGACCTAATTACTACCAGTTCAAGTCATTATGAAAGTTTGAACAACTCAAAATTCACCAAGGTTCATGACATAGGCAGACAGAAGCATAGGCTAACACAAACAGTCAGAGAAGGGTTTGAACATGGCTCACAGAAACTATGGATCTATATTATCAGTCAAACCAAGCCATTTTTCACACAAGTCATGACAAACATGATGAAGCATGTAGAACAGGAGGACATGGAGAATAGTGAAAAAGGAACAGGAAAGACCAATCAAGGTACTTAAGAGAATAAGGTTAAGCTAGTATTACAACTAAGCATGAATGACAATAGGAAAAAGCTAGACCATAACAACTAAACAGATCAAAGACTATAATATTTACAAGATGAAGAAGGAAAGGGAACCCAAGGTAACTCTCATGATTTAACAGAACATGATTTGAAGCAAATATCATGAAGATGAATAAGATGAAACAGAAGCCTAGTTCTATCATGGATCATTAAAAGCCAAAGGCAACAAGAGTGGCCACAGTAACTTGAGCTTGATTTTAAACAGAAGACAAAGATCAAAGGTCATGCTTTTTGCAGTGAATCAGAACTCAACAGCTAACATAACAAAGGAAAGATGAAATCTCTGATCTTAGAACAAATTAGCATGGGATCAACACAAGACAAATAACAAAATCCCATCATTAACAGGCTAAAGAGGAGCAAGCTAAGAAACCTTATGACTAATCATCAGAGAAACATGCAAAAAGATGTGAAACAAAAGAAGAAACAAAAGGTAGGAAACTTATAACTAATCATGCGAAGGAACTGGAGAGATCAATATGAACAGAAAAGAGCAAATGACTAACATGCGAAACAACTAAAAACAATATAGAAGAGATAACAACCAACAGAGAAAAATGACACAGGAAATATAAACTATAGAATCATGAGAACATAATCAACCAGAACCAAGTCATGGACAAAGCGTTAATCAGAAACAAAAGAGAAACAAGTACAAAAATTCTATAACTAACATGTTGAGAAGAACTAGTTAAGAATTAAGAGAAGAACAGGTTAACAGATGAGGATATACAGGACAACTTGAAGTGAAAGAAGATAAACAGAAAGAAAAGAAATAGAAGGTCAACCAGAACAAACCTAAAACTAACATGCGAAAGCAAAGATCAGAGAAGACAAAACAAAACATGCAAGAAAACACAAATAAGCTAAAGAAAAACAGAAAAGGCGGGGGTACTTAGCTTGGCGGGGTCTGTCCCCCAAGCTTTCCTATTTCACTCTTCTTTATTCACTTCACGGACTCCCTTCAGACCCTTTTCCTTGTTTCTTTTCTTTATTCTTCTTTTTTTTTCATTTTTCTCTTTTGTTTTTCCTTTTAGGCTTAAAGATGAAGCCTTTATAAGTTTTGAGTTGCAGAGGGGTGTTTGGGAAAGTAAAAGACAAGGTCCTTGGGTGGTTTGAGTTTGGGGGTCACCGGAGCTAGGTTTCCGGCGACTTTATTTGGGATATTCAAGACGCTACAGGAAGTTTCGAAAGGTGAGGGTGGTATGGTTGGATAGATCAAAGAAAGGAGAAGCGATTGGCATTGGTTTGAGGGCGGTTCTCGTTGTTTGGGTGGTCACCAACAAAGATCCGGTGACCGGCGTTTCAAGAGAAAGGGTTTGTTTTAGGGTTTCTCTGGAGTTTGGTGGGGTGAAGAAGAAAGAGAAGAAGAGAATAGGGGAGGAGAAGGGTTGGGGAGTGGCTGGCAACCACCGTGGAGAGTGGTGGCCGCCATGGCCGTTTAGGGTTCTCTGGTTTAAAAAATGAAGATGACGAGGGAGAGCAGAGATGATCAAGGGCGGCTAGGGTTACGCATTGTGTAAAATGGCGAGATTCTTCAGACCAAAGCCTTATATAGGCAAGGCGTCCGAGGTGATCCAGATCGTCCATCTGATGGAGATCGACGGCTCTCCATAGCGTTACTTATACGACGTCGTTCCATTACTAAAGAGACCAATGGTCTCTTCCGTTAGATCATCTCAGATGGACGGTTCAGATTTAATCTCCCATCCCTGTTAATTAACTAAATAACTCAACCAATTACTCAGGCCGTTGGATTCAGCTCGATGGATGGCTGAGATTGAATCTCACACTTAATGGATCCGGCCTGACCTTTGGGCTAAGGGACTGGGCCGTTTAATTTAAGTTAAAACGGCCCAATCTTATTATACACAAGCTATTTTTTTTGTATTTTCTGATTTTAATGATTTTTTATGTATTTTCTTTTATACTTTTTTTTCTTTTTCTCTTATGGAAAATCATAAAACCTAAATTCCTACTTACTCTAATTAATTAGTATTTTTTGGCAATTTTCTACTATTTTTCCTAATTTTAGCTACTTAAAACTATTTTTCCTTTTCAAAACTAATCAAATTAAATAAATTAATCACCTAGCCTAATTTTTCGATTTTTTTAATTTCTACTTATTCAAACTCACAAGGTATAGCTAATTTCAAACAAAGCAAGTAATTGCACTCAAAAACATATTTATTTTAATTTTGGAATTATTTGCCTGGTGCAAAAATCATGTGCTCACAGCTGCCCCTCTTTGCTCGGGAACACGAAGAGTTTCAGTGCAAAGACAAGTGAGCAGTAATGAGAGATTTTTACACATCGGCACATTCCGTGAAAGCATTTTTGAAAACCTTTTGACCGCACCCTGCTTTAGAGGTTGCCTACATATCCTGGGCTAAACAGGAATCAGGTCAGTGTAGTTCGGGAAGGTCTGGCAGTTTTAAAACTACCAGACTCACTGTTGCATTGACACTGTTGAGACCTGCTGACTTACTCCTTATTACACCGGGGAGGAGAAATGTAAAATGAAGAAGCTATTCTAAGCTATGATCCTACAATTACAATTGTTCCTAATCTAGCCTTTGCTTTTCTTCCCTTTCCGGTGATGTAGACTCTCTTTCTTTTTGTTGATTTTTTTTTTATGCTGACTCTCTTTTTGTTGATTTTCTTTTCTTGTTTTCTCTTTTTTGATTTTCAATGGTACTTCTTGCCCTCGAGCTGAACCTGCTCAAAACAAAACAACAAACTACTTTTTTTTTGTTTTCTTTTTCTGCCCCAGTGTGGGCTTTTAGCTGTGTAAACCATGATGTGCAGAAATGTATTCCCGTATTTGAAGGTGGGCGCCTAACAGAATTTAAACGTGCAATGCGATGCAGAAAAGTATTCCCGTATTCAAAGGTGGGCACCTAGCAGAAATTAAACGTGCGATGCGATGCAGAAAATATTCCCGTATCGAAGGCGGGCACCTAACGAATTTAAACGTGCAATGCGATGTAGAAAAGTATTCCCGTATTCGGGGGTGGGCACCTAACATAAATTAAACGTGCAATGCGATGCAGAAAAGTATTCCCGTATTCGAAGGGTGGGCACCTAACAGAATTTAAACGTGCAATGCGATGCAAAAAATATTCCCGTATTCGAAGGTGGGCACCTAACATAAATTAAACGTGCAATGCGATACATAAAATATTCCCGTATTTGAAGGTGGGCACCTAATAGAATTTAAACGTGCAATGCGATGCAGAAAAGTATTCCCGTATTCGAAGGTGGGCACCTAACAGAATTTAAACGTGCAATGCGATGCAGAAAATATTCCCGTATTCGAAGATGTGCACCTAACAGAAATTAAATGTGCAATGCGATGCAGAAAAATATTCCCGTATTCGAAGGTGGGCACCTAACAGAATTTAAACGTGCAATGCGATGCGAAAAGTATTCCCGTATTCGAAGGTGGGCACCTAACAGAATTTAAACGTGCAATGCGATGCAGAAAAGTATTCCCGTATTCGAAGATGGGCACCTAACAGAAATTAAACGTGCAATGCGATGCAGAAAAGTATTCCCGTATTCGAAGGTGGGCACCTAACAGAATTTAAACGTGCAATGCGATGCAGAAAAGTATTCCCGTATTAGAAGGTGGGCACCTAACAGAAATTAAACGTGCAATGCGAATGCAGAAAAGTATTCCCGTATTTGAAGGTGGGCACCTAACGTAAATTAAACGTGCAATGCAAAATGCAGAAAAGTATTCCCGTATTAGATGGTGGGCACCTAACAGAAATTAAATTGCCATTCCATTCTTCGGGCGGGCACCCCGACTTCAACAACAATTTAAAACTTCAACATCAATTAAAACTTAAAGTAAAATGCCATTCTATTCTCCAGGCGGGCACCCTGACTTCAACAAAAACTTCGAAAAATAAATCGCCGTTCCATTCTTCGGAAAAATATTCCCGTATTCGAAGGTGGGCACCTAATAGAAATTAAACGTGCAATGCGATGCAAAAATATTCCCGTATTCGAAGGTGGGCACCTAACAGAAATTAAACGTGCAATGCGATGCAGAAAATATTCCCGCAACTTGAGGACTAGGGAGTGGATTTCAAAAGGTGTTACCTTCCTCTTTTTGGTATTTTCTTTTACCAATCATCTCTTGCCCGTGAATTTCTTCACTTATTGGCGAGCTTCTCTTTTTGGTATTTTCTATTTTCCACATTGGTCACATTCACTTTAAAGTGATTAGTGACAATTTGTTCCTGCATGAAACAAAATTTATTAGATATAAACTGCTGGAAACTGGCATCTGCCGTCCCCGCTTCTTATTGCTTTCTTCCTTTTTTGCTTTTCTCATGCTGTGCAACTTTCAACTGCTTATCCCTTGCCGACTCTTTTTGTATTTTCTTATTTTTCCATTTTTGTTTTGTTTTCTTTTCCTTTGGCCATGTTTGCCAAACTTCTTTATTTCCTTGCCAACTCTTCCTTTTTCCGACCCAATGTTGTTTCAGCTTTCGTTATCAGGAGCTGGTAGTTAGCTCTCAAAAGGTAAACAATGAAATGCAGAAAAATGAAAGAAAGGTAAGGGCGTTTTGGAGAGATGATAGAACTTATCTGGGTATTTGCTGGCTGATTCCGCTGACCATGCCATGTATTTAAACTCTGACCCAGTTCGTTCCAATCATTATTCTATCTCTGAATTGTTTCTCACCCAAACCGATACTATTTTTATTGCTTTTCTCTTTTCTGGTAGTCCTCACGATCGCCCTACGGTGCCTCGAAAGGTTTTCACCAATAAGACTCTCTCATTTATTCTCTCAACCTCACAATCGTCTCACAGTGCCGATTAAGGTTTTCACTGATGAGACTCTCTCATTTTATTTCTCTCAAACTTACAATCGCCTCACTGTGCCGGTTAAGATTTTCACCGATGAGACTCTCTCATTTTTTTTCATTTTTCATTTTTCCTTTTTGTATTTTGTTTTCTGTACCACGGGTATTATCCGATGTTTCGCTCTTCCTTCATTGCATTCGTTATCATTTTGGAATTGATCAGAAGGTCTTTCTTTGGACTGTAACGTGGCTTTTGGATGGGTTGAGAAATAAAGGTATAAAGGCTCAAAATCTCACGAGGGTTCAAAAATATTTACAACTCTCGGAATTATTAAACATAACTTCTGCCCCAGTTTCAATATGTGGGGAATTTTTGGATTTTTCCTTTATTGTGACTGAACCTCAGAGAGGCTGCCTACGTACCCTTTCGGGATCAAGTCATACGTAGTTCACCCAACTTTAAAAGTTAGATGGATTTCTTTTTGACTTTTTCCCGATTTTTGTCTTTTTCTTTTTCTCTTTTTTTTCGTTTTTCATTTTTTTTCAATTTTCATTTCATTTTTTCATCATTTTTTCATTTTTCATTTTGGCAATTTCGATCTTATTGCGCTAAAGCGATTCCGAGAGAGGGATATGAAAGAATATATTCATTAAGGCTCAAAGGGGTTATCAATGGATAAAGTGTTTGGATAGAGAACAAAACGCCTTCGTCATTTCAATTCCAAAATCACAACAAAATACAAAACACATAATTGAAAAGGAATCATACATAGTATCTTTTGACTGCATCTGAATTGATAGCAGTCTCTACACACTTTCCTTCAACATCTATTAAATACAATGCTCCATTGGACAACACCCGTGATACCACAAACGGTCCCCGCCAATTTGGCGCAAACTTGCCCTTCGCCTCGGCCCAATGCGGTAAGATACGCCTCAATACAAGCTGTCCGACTTCAAACTTTCGAGGTCGTACCTTCTTATTGTATGCTCTGGCCATTCTTCGTTGATACAATTGCCTATGGCAAACTGCGACCAACCTCTTCTCATCAATCAAACTCAATTGTTCCAGCCGGGCTTTTACCCATTCATCGTCATCTATCTCGGCTTCGGCTATGATCCGTAATGACGGTATTTCTACTTCTGCGGGTATAACAGCCTCCGTTCCATACACCAGTGTATAAGGTGTGGTTCCGATAGAAGTACGCACTGTCGTGCGGTAACCCATGAGAGCAAAGGGTAGCTTTTCATGCCATTGCCTGGATCCCTCCACCATTTTTCGGAGAATCTTCTTGATATTCTTATTCGCCGCCTCTACTGCACCATTCGCCTTTGGCCTGTAAGGTGTGGAATTGCGGTGTGTGATCTTAAATCTTTCACAAACTTCCGCCATGAGATGACTGTTTAGATTGGCTCCATTATCCGTGATAATCACCTTGGGGATTCCAAATCGGCATATAATATTCTCATGCACAAAATCCACCACCGCTTTCTTCGTCACTGCCTTGAATGTCTTAGCCTCAACCCACTTGGTGAAATAATCAATTGCAACCAGAATGAACCTATGCCCATTGGAAGCGGCTGGATCTATTGGGCCGATCACATCCATGCCCCAAGCAACAAAGGGCCAAGGTGCTGACATTGTATGCAACTCATAAGGCGGGGAGTGGATCAAATCCCCATGTACCTGGCACTGGTGACATTTCTTTACATACCTGATACAATCACGCTCCATGGTGAGCCAGTAATACCCAGCTCTCAAAATCTTCTTTGCTAAAACATATCCGCTCATGTGGGGTCCACATACTCCGGCATGTACTTCAATCATGATTTCATCCGCTTGTTGTGCATCCACACACCGCAATAAGCCCAGATCTGGTGTTCTTTTGTATACCACTCCTCCACTGAGGAAAAATCCATTGGCTAGACGCCTGATGGCTCTCTTCTGGTCTCCAGTGGCCTGTTTAGGGTATTTTCCAGCTTTCAAGTATTCCCTAATATCATGATACCACGGCTCTCCATCCGACTCTTCTTCCACAGCAAAGCAATAAGCATTCTGATCTCGGACTTGGATCTGGAGTGGATCTATATATGTCTTGTCCGGATGATGCAACATAGAGGACAGTGTGGCCAAAGCATCTGCAATCTCATTGTGCATTCTCGGGATGTGCTTGAATTCTATAGACCGGAATCTTTGAGACAACTCGTGCAAACAATACCGATATGGTATCAATTTCAAATCTCGTGTCTCCCATTCCCCTTGAATTTGGTGTACCAAGAGATCCGAGTCACCCATGACCAAAATCTCTTGAATACCCATGTCAATTGCCATCCTTAATCCCAAGATGCATGCCTCATATTCGGCCATGTTATTGGTACAGAAAAATCGGAGCTGAGCTGTGACGGGATAGTGCTGACCCGTACTTGAAATGAGTACCGCTCCGATACCAACGCCTTTGCTGTTGACGGCCCCGTCGAAGTACATTTTCCATCCTGGTCTCTCATCTTGCTCTATCTCCTCGACAATCATTGCCTCCTCATCCGGAAAGTACGTCTTCAATGGCTCATACTCATCATCCACCGGATTCTCAGCTAAGTGGTCTGCAATAGCTTGTGCCTTCATTGCCGTACGAGTCACATAGATAATGTCAAATTCTGTGAGCAGAATCTGCCATTTGGCCAGTCTTCCCGTAGGCATAGGCTTCTGAAATATGTACTTCAGAGGATCCAGTCGCGATATCAAGTATGTGGTATATGCCGACAAATAGTGCTTCAATTTCTGAGCTACCCAAATCAACGCACAACAAGTTCTTTCAAGTTGAGTGTATTTTACCTCGTAGGATGTAAACTTCTTGCTGAGGTAATATATGGCTTGTTCTTTCTTGCATGTCTCATCATGCTGACCCAATACACAACCAAAGGAGTTATCAAGCACCGTCAGATACAAAATCAGAGGTCGCCCTGGTTCTGGAGGAACTAACACCGGAGGATTGGCCAAATATTCTTTGATCTTATCAAAGGCTTCCTGACACTCGTCGGTCCATTTCACCGCCGCATCTTTCTTCAACAACTTGAAGATCGGCTCGCATGTTGATGTCAATTGAGCGATGAACCGACTAATGTAATTCAACCTTCCTAATAAGCTCATGACCTCTTTCTTGTTCTTCGGCGGAGGTAGACTTTGAATAGCCTTGATCTTTGATGGATCCAGTTCAATACCTCGCCGACTCACTATAAACCCCAGCAATTTCCCTGAAGGTACTCCAAAGGCACACTTCGCAGGATTGAGCTTTAAATTGTACCTCCGGAGTCTTTGGAAAAACTTTCTCAAATCTCTGACATGATCAGGTTGCTTTTTGGACTTTATGATGACATCATCCACATACACTTCAATCTCTCGATGCATCATATCGTGGAACATTGTGGTCATCGCCCTCATGTAAGTTGCCCCGGCATTCTTCAATCCAAACGGCATTACTCTGTAACAATACGTTCCCCAAGGTGTAATGAAGGCAGTTTTCTCAGCGTCTTCTTCGTCCATCAGGATCTGGTGATAACCGGCATAACAGTCCACAAACGAACCGATTTCATGCTTGGTGCAATTGTCGATCAATATGTGGATGTTTGGCAATGGGAAGTCATCCTTCGGACTGGCTTTGTTGAGGTCTCTATAATCTACACACACTCTGGTTTTGCCGTCTTTCTTCGGGACCGGCACAACATTTGCCAACCAGGTGGGGTACTTGGTAACTCTTATGACCTTTGCCTCAAACTGCTTATTCACCTCTTCTTTTATCTTCACACTAATGTCCGTTTTGAATTTCCTCAACTTTTGCTTTACCGGCCGGCATTCGGAATAGATAGGCAACTTGTGTACCACCAAATCAGTGCTAAGTCCGGGCATGTCATCGTAGGACCAGGCAAAAATGTCCTTAAACTCACGTAACAACCTTATTAACTCATCCCTGAGGGGTGCCTCCAAATGTACACTAATCTTTGTTTCTCGGACATCATCTTCGCTCCCCAAATTTACAGATTCCGTATCACTCAGATTCGGTTTGGGTTTTTCCTCATATTGTTTCATGTCCTTGCTTATTTCCTCCAGGGCTTCCTCATCCTCACATTCTATTTCACTATCTTCCTCAATTTCTTGTATGGTAACGTGATTGTCAGAATTGGGTCTAGAATCCTTCACGCATGACATGGCATTGGAATCAACATATGCAAAACTGTACAAAAGGAAAAATAAAGAAAAATAAGGCAAAAGTGAAGAAAAGGAAAACCGCATTTCATTGATAAAAAGAACGAACAATGTTCGGGATACATGGTGATTTTCTTTTCATAAGGGGGATGGGAAAACTATAAAAATAACAATTTTTGGGAAAGAAACAATGAAATTTTGGAGCTAACTACCAAGACTCCTTCCTGATAGGGAAAGGAGTAGCTTCCCAATTGTTCAACATGATTCCGGGTCCCACAAACTGCACATCCATTTTGCTTGTGCCTTCCCCCACTTCAACCATATTCACCTCCCAAAACATCTTCTCAAAACTCAGCATTTCTTCATCAGGTCGGGTCTCGATGTACTTTGTCGCAGCAGATGTCCGATATTTTGTACCAGGCTTGACGAAGGTGTCGGATAGTTTGGGTATAGGCTTAGGCAAGGTCCAGTTCTTTTTGGCTTTTGAGGCTTTCTGGATGTCGGCAAAGGTGGGTTTGAACCCTAAGCCGAAAGTACCTTTGTTTTCTGGAAGCTGAACCAGCTGAATAACTCCCTGCAATGCTTTGCCCAATCCCTTCCCTGGTGCAAATCCATTTCTAAGCATCTCTTTGGCCACCATTACAGCAGTTGGTGCCACCATAGGGATTGGCAACTTCTCCCCTTCAGCAATTCTGTTTACCACAATAGCATCTGTCACTTGGTAGACCCAGGGACCTCTATCTCCGTCAGTATCATCAAACGGTGTCACCATATTGCAAGCATTTTCTTCCCCATGTACCACAATCTCCTGTTGCTCCCACTCGAATTTGACCATCTGATGTAAAGACGATGGTACTGCCTTGGCCGCGTGGATCCAGGGTCGGCCTAACAACAAATTATATGACACAGCAATGTCGAGCACCTGGAATTCCATAGTAAAATCCACAGGACCGATGGTAACTTCCAGAATGATGTCTCCCAATGTGTTTTTACCCCCACCATCAAATCCTCTCACGTTTATACTGTTCTTCCGGATTCTGTCCGGACTGATGTTCAGCTTTCCCAAAGTCGACAGCGGGCAAATGTTAGCGCTTGATCCGTTGTCTATCAACACTCTGGTCACTACCGACTCTTCGCTCTTCACCGTAAGGTACAACGCCTTATTGTGCTCGGTTCCCTCAACAGGCAATTCCCTATCCTGAGAATGTGATTCTATTAGACTCGAAAATCTTGTTGGTAATCTTTTCCAAGTGACAAACTGAGATCTTTTCTGGAACATGAGCCTCATTCAGTATCTTCATTAGAGCCTTCCTATGCTCTTATGAGTGTATTAGCAAAGATAGAAAGGAGATCTGTGCAGGGGTCTTTCTCAACTGTTCAACTATAGAATAATCTTGTGACTTCATCTTCTCGAGGAATTCTTCCGCTTCCTCTTCTGACACTGGTTTCTTCAATTGGTTCTCTTTTACTGCTTTCATCTTTCTCAATTCTTCTAGAGCAAAGCATCTTCCAGACCGGGTGAGACCGTGGGTTTCGTTAATTTCCCCATACACCTCTTTTCCTTTGTAAACCACTGCTACCTTGTTGTAGTTCCAAGGTACAGTCTTTGTGCTCACCACCAGCATCTGCACCACCGGCTTTATAATTACTGGCTCCGTACTCACGCCTTTCACAGTCACAATCGGCTTTACGCCTAGCACTACCACTTTCAAACCCTCCACCACTATCGGCTTTCCTGTTGGTTCTTCAACAATCGCTTTTTCTTTCACGGCTTCCTTTTCTGCTTTGCCACTTGACTTTATCATCATCACAGACTAAGATGGTTTCTGACTGCTATCACCTTGCACCAATTCTATCATGTGTGTCTCATGGTGATTTGGCAGCGGATTCTGGGTGATGTTCGGAGCTTCTGGAGCTTGAACTTCAATTCTCCTGTCGTCAATGAGATCCTGAATGGCATTCTTCAACTGCCAACATTTTTCGGTATCATGGCCCAATGTCCCCGAGCAATATTCACACCTAACAGAAGGATCAAGGTTTTTCGGGGGTGGGTTTGGAACGTTAGGTGCAACCGGACTTAGCATCCCCAACTCTTTCAATCTATGATAAAGGCTTGGTATATGATTCCCCCAGTGGGGTGAATGTTTTCCTTG
Source organism: Nicotiana noctiflora (assembly GCA_032618575.1). Taxonomy (NCBI): domain Eukaryota; kingdom Viridiplantae; phylum Streptophyta; class Magnoliopsida; order Solanales; family Solanaceae; genus Nicotiana; species Nicotiana noctiflora. Next base: position 52,543 of record JASVEL010004075.1, on the reverse strand, counting down.
CCTTGTTTCTCCACTCCGAGTCAGGCCTGGGCCTGTTTTGGTTTCTGTAAGGTTTAGAGGTTGGGTATGTGTTCTGGGTGTGGTAAACATTGTGTGGAGTTTGGGCTCTCCACACATGTGGCGGTGGCGGTGGGTAGGCTTGGGCTTGTGGGTGGTGGTAGTGTGGGACTGTTGGTGGGTATGGTGGTGGAGGTGGGTTATATGGGGCTGATGTGTTGTACGAGTTTGGCGGGTAAGATGGTGGTGGTGGATTATATGGGGTTGATGGGTTTGGTGGGTGCTGGTGGTAGGGTCTTGGTGGGTGATGATGCGGGTTACGACTCCATGGCCTGCTCTCTACAGTTGCCACCTCTTCCTTCTTCTTCTTTCCCATTGCTCCCACGTTTCCAGTTTGTATTGCTTGATTGGTGGCCTTAATGGCCGAAAAACTCATGATTTTATTTGTTTTCAAACCTTCCTCTACAAAGCTTCCCATCTTCACGACTTCATTGAAACTCTTCCCAATCGCCGACACTAAATGACCGTAGTATGTAGGCTCCAAAGCCTGTAGGAAACAATCCACCATCTCCCCTTCCTTCATGGGTGGATCTACTCTTGCGGCCTACTCCCTCCATCTGAAACCGAATTCCCTAAAGCTTTCCCCCGGCTTCTTCTCCATTTTTGTAAGGGATAGTCTGTCAGGTATGATCTCTAAGTTGTACTGAAAGTGATTTGCAAAAGCTTGCGCAAGGTCATCCCATACGAACCACCTTGTATGGTCTTGTCGGGTATACCACTCTAAAGCTGAACCACTCAGACTCTGGCTGAAGTACGCCATCAATAACTCCTCTTTACCTCCTGCACCTCTCATTTTGCTACAGTATCCTCTGAGATGGGCCACCGGATCTCCGTGTCCGCTATACATATCGAATTTTGGCAACTTGAATCCCACGGGAAGCTGCACCTCGGGGAATAGACACAAGTCCTTGTAGGCCACACTCACCTGCCCTCCTAGTCCTTGCATAGTGCGGAAGGCATTCTCCAGACTTTTCACTTTTCTGGCCATCTCTTCTTGCCCGACACTCTTGGCAATTCTTTCTTCACTTGTTTCTATCAACGGAGCATGAGACTCATGTTGTCGGAAAGTTGGCTCTGGAGGGTAGTAGTGAGGATCATGTATATGAAACATCGGTTCACTGGAGGATTTGTGTATGGCAGCGGGCGGAGGTGCCACATACATTGGAGCAACTTGGGGTATGTGAGGTGGTGCTTGTTTGACTGGAGGTGGTGGTACCTGGGAGGTGGAGGCATAATAGTGAGGGTAATCGGGGTATGGTGGAGGATGAGTTCATTGTTGGTGGCTCAGGGTTGGGGTTGGCTGGAGGGATATATGCGGGGTTGGCAGGGTAAGCTGGCAGGGGTTGACCTCTAGACCAGGCCTGGTACATCTCGGCCATCTGTTGCCTCAGTTTGTACATTTCCTCCTTCATTCCTGCTACATCCACAATCTCCTCTTCATGAGCAGGATCCACGATAGTTGCCTCAATTTCTTGGGACACAGCTTTCGTCATCTTTTTGTATCTTGTGTTGTATGGGTGGGTAGCCAGAATGCCAGTTGCCAAGAGAATCTGAACTCACAAGCATCAACACCCGTTAGTTGTTAGCGCATGAATAAAATGCAACGACTTTAAAAACAAACACATTTCCTCGAGTCGTCATGCATCATCCCGGCCGCCGCTCATTTGGACCAATCACTTTTCTCTTTTTCCGCTCTTTTTCTTTTCTTTCCTTTTCTTTCTTTTCTTTCTTTCTCTTTTTTTTCTTTTTTTTTTCTCTTCTTTCTTTTTTCTTTTCTCTCTCTTTTTTTTTCTTTGCTTTTTCTTTCTCTCTCTTTTTCATAATTACGTTCCTATTTATTTGCCTAGCGAATTTAAAAGAAATGACATAAAGCAAAAGAATTGATAACAACACTTGACTTTCCATTGATAATTCAAAACATTGATTACAAGGTGATGTTATAAAAGAAAAATATAAAAGATGATGCATGCCCTATGAGTACATTAATGCTCCTAGTGCCCGCGAGGCATCGTTCGGCCTTGCCGCGGGCCTATATGCTAATCCCCTTTGGAGCCTATCTAGGTCAGACATGACTTGTTGCACGAAGAACTTCACTGCTGATACAAAGGTTCCTCGAGACATATCTTCACACTGTTGACTCTTCCGGGTGATGTATTGGGCTATGCGAACAATCTTTTCTCCGATGACCCCCTTTTCTTGCAATAACCGGCTTATTTGTTCAGTGCGATCATCCAAGGTATGTTGGTTGTCTTTTTGCACTTGCTGCAGCTCCAATTCTAATCTAGCCATAGTCATGTAACAATGCTCTCTCTCTACTTCAAGATCCTTGATAATCTTGTTACTTTTGACCGTGGCTGAAATTATTTTCTTTCTAAGCTGAGCTACCTCAAAATCGTGCTTGTCTTGTAATTGCCGAACCAACTTGGTCCTTTCCTCAGCATCTCTGTCTATTTGCTTCCGAGCCCTGACTAACTCTTTTTCAGCTTTGTCCAAATCGAAGCTGTAGTCATTTACTTTGCGTCGAAGAATTTCAATTAACTTTTCATCCCGGGCTGAGCGAACTGGGGTCTCGGATGCAATTTTCATTTGAGCCATTTGAGCCTTCAACATCTCATTTTCTTTTTTCAGCTGTTTCTTCTCCACTTCATCGGATGCTGCCTGTAAGCCACTTTCGAAATGGAGATTTCTCAATTTATCCTCCAACAAGCTGATTTTGGCCTTGTATTCTTTTTCCTTGGCCATCCAGTTCTGATTCTCCTTGGATTGCTCTATCAGGTCTTGCAAGTGAGGTCTCTTCGAAAGACATTCGTGTTCAACCCCTCGTCGGTACCATGTGGAGTATCCAGGTGACATCTCCCCCTTTGCTCTATTCGGCACACAAGTATCAATTTTCAAATTTTGGCACTCATTCCAGATTTGCCGGATTTTTGCTTCCGGGAATTGCCCGTCCGGACCAATCTCCACAGCTTGCACACTGAGGTCCCCATCTCTCGGAATAATTTGACACCGACCCAAGTGTCGCAGGGCCATGTATGGGGCATAAGGTTGTATACTCTTCAAACCCATGATCAAAAATGGCGATCCCTCCGTTGGCATATATATCACCTCGTCAAGAGGTAACCAGTCATACGTCCAATCGATTTGACCGTCAGTTAGTGATCGAAGATACACAATCCAACCTTGGACTCCCTCCGGCAATTTTACTTCTTTTGTTCTCGAACTGAACTCTTCCAAACATGTCCGTTAAACCGAACCATAGCTCGAGAACGAAGGATGGTGGCATAGATGTTCAATTAGCTAGATTTGCAAGATCAAGTTACATCCTTCGAAGAAATTGGCTCCCGCTTTGCACGCAGTCAGAGCACGGTAGATGTCCGCGACGATCATTAGGGCCAGAGTACAATTATCTTGTACTATCAGTGTGGTAGCTATCCCGGCAACTTTTATATTAATATGTCCATCCTTCCTCGGGAATACGACAACTCCGAGAAATGCGACCAAAAATGCAAACATCCGGTGTTCCTCCATTTCGCTCGGTTGGACTTGCAGCATAACTTGTTTGTGAGATCGTTGAAACCCCCAACTTGTCCAAACCTGCTATAGATGAAGCTTAAGGAACAAAACCCGTTGGCCAGATCTTCGTTGTGAATATTCCGGGCAATTTTCAAAGAGTCGAGGAAGCGATGTACTATTACCGTCCTCGGAGATACCGGGTATTTTCCTTTTAGCGGGACCTCAGTCTTCCCGATATGGAAGGCAATCTCCTCTAAGGTAGGGGTACGTTTAAAATCTGGGAAATGCAATATGTTGTGTGCCGGATCCCAAAACGTGACCAATGCTCTAATCACATCGCCTCGGGGAACCATGTCTAATAACCCCGTAAGGCCTTTTAAGTACCCTTTGACCCAGTCTTGTCCATCGGATCCCATGTCTTGCCACCATAATTTCAGCTCCAAGGGGATTTTATTTAGGGAGAAATGTTCATTCATCATTGTGCTCGTCCTGCACATTTATTAAGGCGATTTTATTTAGAAAAAAGGAAAATCTTTTTCAATGCAAGTTTTCATTTTTGAAGGAAAGAAAAGAAAATGACTTTCGAAGTGGCCATTTTTTCCAAAACAGCCTTCCGGCGTCCTTTCCGAACATTCGGCCATTTCCAAAAATAGCAATCACCTCGATTATTTGAAAGGAAAATCTTTTTGGTCTTTTTCTAAAAGTGTGGTTGGACGCGTTTAAGGGTTGCCTATGTATCCCACCTAATGGCAAGAATCAAACCTGCGTAGTTCGGTCAGATTATTTGACCAATTATTTCAACAAAAAATTGTTCTACCTTTTTTTTCAGATTTTCAAATTTTTCGGATACCTATTTTCTATAAATCTTATTTTCCTCTCTCTTTTTTTTTCTTTTTCAACAATTTTTCTATCCTCGGGATTTCCGTCGGTCCGCATAACGATCAAGGACAATGAAAATGCAACACATAACATGCTCGGTCTTTTCCAATACCGGGTCACCTGTCCTAGACGGACCCAACCCCTGTGTTGAGTCCCCTAAGTCAAATATGATGCAAATAATCGTCCTAGACCTATGTTCAAAAATCTTACGGTTTCATAGAGTGCTAGACCGTGTACCCGAGCGGACAACTCGAATCGAGGAGGGGGCTACGTACCGGTGACCCGCGGAGTCAATCGGCTTTGTAACTTATCCGGCCTCTGTTTTCTTAATTTAAGGTGACTTTAACGGAAAGGGGAGTCTCAACCAGTAAGCACATCCCCGGGGGTGAAGAGAGAAAGGTTTTCGGCACAATTTTATATACAATCCATATAATATCAAAGCGATAAAGCACATTGCATATTGTTCAAATCATATAACGAAGTCAAACAATAACGCGAACGGCAATTCTAAGGAGCTCGAATTCTTAAACCCTGAAACCGAGGTTCGGGGTTGGGTTCCCCAGCGGAGTCGCCAAAGCTGTCACACCTCCCTTTTTACTACCCCACATAAGCATATAAATACGCTCGTAAGGTATACCCCGATGCTAGATGCCCGAAACGGATAAAATAACGTAGGGGGAGGAGTTTTTCCAATTAAAGGACAATCGGTTCGGGATTTTATTAAGATTAATCAGAGTCGCCACTTGGGAAAGATATTGGTGTCCCAAGTCACCGGTTAATCCCGAATCCGAGGAATTTGACTCATAAAAGTGTCCGCGAAGCAAAGATCCGGATAAGGAACTCTGTTAACCCGGGAGAAGGTGTTAGGCATTCCCGGGTTCCGTGGTTTTAGCACGGTCGCTCAATTGTCGTTCCCGACTCTTGTTTGACTTAATCATAATTTTTAACAACATATAGTGCTTTTTACATAAATATTATTTTAAAGAATTTGCGGCATCGCGAAAACACGCCTCGAGTCATACCGCAACGAGTACGCCTATGGCTTTTGGTGTATTTCGGCTTTGCCGAGATTTGGATTTGAGTCGCACCAAGTGCACACTCGTTCAATGGAAAGTACATTAACATCGTGCCCTAAATAACGTCTATCGGCTTTTAACTTTTGGGAGAGGCTATGGAATTCGCTATTAGCCTCTCCGATTCTACTATGTTATCTTATTACTAAATGGGGGCCCCGGTGTTTGTTATTCGTTATGCGAGGCTCGTCCCAATTATTTTATTAAAGTCCGATCCTATTTGTTCAACTATATTTGCTATACATTGTTTTTCCTTAATCGATTTCTAATATTTAAACATTCCAGGCCCGTAATTTTGTTATTCAATGGGGCCTGGATTTCCAGAATAAGGATTTACTACATTAAAAACAGGTCCAGGTTCTTAAAGAACCAGACCTGATTCGGGCATTCTATCGCCAGCTCAATTGGCATTATACAGAGATTCAGGCCCATAACACGCCTTGGGCCCAAACTAAATAAAATTGGAAACAATTGAAGCAACAGAACAAAGATACACATTTGAAATAGGAAAGCACTTTTATTTATTCAGTGAAGGAAATCAATATCATACATTAGCTACAAATTATTTATTACCATAAATCAGAACTAACAAACTACTACTTCTTCTTACACTAGCGTTTTGAAGTTAATACCAGTTAATACCTAATCTGAGAAGGTGACGTGATTACATAATGGACTTAAAGAATGATTAAACTAATTAACTATGGATCTGAATTAACTGATTAACTACTCACGAATATTTACATTACCAGTTTCGTTATATACTAGGCATTTTTCATTACAAAGATGGTTCTAATTAAATTGTATCAATATCCGTAAATGAATAACCCAGAGACCTATTTATAATTATGCTACTGATTTCAATATGACTTGTTTTATCACCAGATTATTAACCTAAAACATGATTAAAGCACTATCTAATCTAACATTTCCTATTTTTAAGCTTATCTATGTGTAAATGACATCTGATATGTGATTAAGACTTATGAATCTATTGTGAGTAAGTAACCAACCGATTTTTGAAATTATTATTAACTAACCCATGTTTTAAGATCTATTACCTAATTAAGCTATGTAATGCACTATTGCTACTATACTACTAGTTATTACAATGTTTTTGTTTTTCGTTTTTCAGCTACTACAGAATACTACAATAGATAAATTACAAATCTAAACTAACAACACTAAACATAAACTACAGGACAGCAAATAATAGGATCCAGATCTTCATTTTTATTTCAACAATTCACTATTACAGCTTCAAGTGAAAGAGATGTACCTGAATCACAAAGAAAATCCAATGAGTCTAGGGGATTAAGTAGTAAGCACAGCAATGAACTCAGACAGCAATGCAACAGTGGAATTGAAGGTCAAGTGAACAAGACAACACAGCAACAATAAGAGAGAACCCAGCAACAAATAAACAGGCAGAAACCCAGGCAAGTGGTCGAGCAGAGAACCCAAAACCAGCAGCAATTGGCAGATTCTAACTCGAGAAATCCTAGAAATCCTACTGTTATCTTAGTATTTTTATCTCTGAAGCTCTTCTATTCAATGAAACCAGCCTAGAATGAATTTCAGAACTCCAAATTTTCGAACCCCTTTTCAGCCCTTTTTAGGGTGTATTTATAGCTAAAGCCAATGGCTGAAACTTGGAGAGAAAGTTATGGGATTAATCCCAACTTTCCCCCTCTTAAAATTATAAAATATACACTAAGGCCCCAATTCTGTTACCAGAAACCTTTCCAGCATGTGCTGGAAGGTTCCAAAGATTCTTTCTATGGGTCTTTTACCAATATAGCCCTAAGGGTTATAGATTTTTACAGATTTCCCATTTTAGGGAGACCATTATACCCATAAATCTCTGCAAAATTGCAGAAATCAGGGGTACAAATGACTCCCTTACCCTCTTATGTTTCAAACTATTCACTATTTTACCTATTTGGTTTACAATTATGCCCCTAAGGACACTGCTGATTTACCCGACCTACCTAGGTCAGATTTCAGCATTTGGGGACTTATTTAACTAATAGCCAGCCCTTGCATTGGTATTTAAGGGCTGGCCAGGTCTATTTTAGGAAACTATTTCAATTTTAACCCATTTTAACTAGTTCCAGTCAATTAGGACCAAATTATTTCAATTTAAAACTAATTGCAGGACTAGCCTGCTTTATTATTGAAAATAAACTATTTAAAGGCTAGCCAGTCTCAAGTTGAGACGTGGCTTGGGTATTAAACCCCATTACTAAACAGTTGGGCCCAAAACCTTTGCAGGTTTGGCCTTTTTTAATGTTCAGGGCTCAAAAGAGAGCCTGGGCCAGTCTGCATTTGCAGACTTAGCCATTTTGCACAACCAACCCCTTTTAAAGGTGGGCTGTGTGTTAGGGCCTTATAGAATTGGTCAACCTTTTGCAAAGTTAACCATTCTTAGGCCAATTATTTCTTAAAAACCTATTTTTGTTCATTTTAAGTTAATTAAACTAATTTGCCGGACTAGCTTGCTTAATTAAAGCATTTAGATTATTAAACTAATGGCCAGTCTCAAGTTGAGACTTAGCCTGGGCAATTGAAGCCCTATTACTGAACATAGGTTGGGCTAAGGTCTTTGCAGACCTAGCCACCCAAAGCTCAGGGCTCAAATGAGCCTTGGTGAGCTTGCATTTGCAAACTTAACCAGTTTTTGCACAACCAGCCCCTTTTGAAGTGGGCTGGTGTGTTTGGACCTTATAGAGTTGGTCAACCTTTGCAAAGTTGACCACTCTTAGGTCAATTATTGTACTTATAGCCTATTTTTGTTCATTTTCAGTTTCAACCTATTTAAAAACTAGCCATTTTCATGGAACCTAATGCTAACAGCTATAACCAATTCACCTAGGGTTCAAACAGTGTTAATCAAACACTTACACTCAGCGAGAACCAATAAAACTAAATCAATTTCAACATGATTTTCATATTAGGACACATAAAATCAGACAAAATGTAATAATCAACCAAAACTCAGAGAAGGCAATTGATATGGTTGAATTTCAGTTAATTAATTCACATTATCCAACTTTATGAGACAAAGTATGAACTCATGTTAATTAAGACCTAATTACTACCAGTTCAAGTCATTATGAAAGTTTGAACAACTCAGAATTCACCAAGGTTCATGACATAGGCAGACAGAAGCATATGCTAACACAAACAGTCAGAGAAGGGTTTGAACATGGCTCACAGAAACTATGGATCTATATTATCAGTCAAACCAAGCCATTTTTCACACAAGTCATGACAAACATGATGAAGCATGTAGAACAGGAGGACATGGAGAATAGTGAAAAAGGAACAGGAAAGACCAATCAAGGTACTTAAGAGAATAAGGTTAAGCTAGTATTAGAACTAAGCATGCATGACAATGGGAAAAAGCTAGACCATAACAACTAAACAAATCAACGACTATAATATTTACAAGATGAAGAAGGAAAGGGAACCCAAGGTAACTCTCATGATTTAACAGAACATGATTTGAAGCAATCATCATGAAGATGAATAAGATGAAACAAAAGCCTAGTTCTATCATGGATCATTAAAAGCCAAAGGCAACAAGAGTGGCCACAGTAACTTGAGCTTGATTTTAAACAGAAGACAAAGATCAAAGGTCATGCTTTTTGCAGTGAATCAGAACTCAACAGCTAACATAACAAGGGAAAGATGAAATCTCTGATCTTAGAACAAATTAGCATGTGATCAACACAAGACAAATAACAAAATCCCATCATTAACAGGATAAAGAGGAGCAAGCTAAGAAACCTTATGACTAATCATCAGAGAAACATGCAAAAAGATGTGAAACAAAAGAAGAAACAAAAGGTAGGAAACTTATAACTAATCATGCGAAGGAAATGGAGAGATCAATATGAACAGAAAAGAGCAAATGACTAACATGCGAAACAACTAAAAAAAATACAGAAGAGATAACAACCAACAGAGAAAAATGACACAGGAAATATAAACTATAGAATCATGAGAACATAATCAACCAGAACCAAGTCATGGACAAAGCGTTAATCAGAAACAAACGAGAAACAAGTACAAAAATCCTATAACTAACATGTTGAGAAGAACTAGTTAAGAATTAAGAGAAGAACAGGTTAACAGATGAGGATATACAGGACAAATTGAAGCGAAAGAAGATAAACAGAAAGAAAAGAAATAGAAGATCAACCAGAACAAACCTAAAACTAACATGCGAAAGCAAAGCTCAAAGAAGACAAAACAAATCATGCAAGAAAACACAAATAAGCTAAAGAAAAACAGAAAGGGCGGGGGTACTTAGCTTGGCGGGGTCTGTCCCCCAAGCTTTCCTATTTCACTCTTCTTTATTCACTTCACGGACTCCATTCAGACCCTTTTCCTTGTTTCTTTTCTTTATTCCCTTTTTTTTCATTTTTCTCTTCTGTTTTTCCTTTTAGGCTTAAAGATGAAGCCTTTATAAGTTTTGAGTTGCAGAGGGGTGTTTGGGAAAGTAAAAGACAAGGTCCTTGGGTGGTTTGAGTTTGGGGGTCGCCGGAGTTAGGTTTCTGGCGACTTTATTTGGGATATTCGAGACGCTACAGGAAGTTTCGAAAGGTGAGGGTGGTATGGTTGGATAGATCAAAGAAAGGAGAAGCGATTGGCATTGGTTTGAGGGCGGTTCTCGTTGTTTGGGTGGTCACCAACAAAGATCCGGTGACCGGCGTTTCAAGAGAAAGGGTTTGTTTTAGGGTTTCTCTGGAGTTTGGTGGGGTGAAGAAGAAAGAGAAGAAAAGAATAGGGGAGTAGAAGGGTTGGGGAGTGGCTGGCAACCACCGTGGAGAGTGGTGGCCGCCATGGCCGTTTAGGGTTCTCTGGTTTAAAAAATGAAGATGACGAGGGAGAGCAGAGATGATCAAGGGCGGCTAGGGTTACGCATTGTGTAAAATGGCGAGATTCTTCAGACCAAAGCCTTATATAGGCAAGGCATCCGAGGTGATCCAAACCGTCCATCTGATGGAGATCGACGGCTCTCCATAGCGTTACTTATACGACGTCGTTCCATTACTAAAGAGACCAATGGTCTCTTCCGTTAGATCATCTCAGATTGACGGTTCAGATTTAATCTCCCATCCCTATTAATTAATTAAAAACCGTCCCTTTTCTCAGCCGTTGGATTCAGCCTGATGAACGGCTGAGATGGTGTCTTCTACATGGATCAGACGGGCTACCTCTGGGCCAATACATTTGGGCCTCTCAATTCAATTCGATTAGCCCATCCTTATTATACACAAGCTATTTTTTGTATTTTCTGATTTTTATTGATTTTTTATGTATTTTCTTTTATACTTTTTTTTTCTTTTTCTCTTATGGAAAATCATAAAACCTAAATTCCTACTTACTCTAATTAATTAGTATTTTTTGGCAATTTTCTACTATTTTTCCTAATTTTAGCTACTTAAAACTATTTTTACTTTTCAAAACTAATCAAATTAAATAAATTAATCACCTAGCCTAATTTTTCGATTTTTCTAATTTCTACTTATTCAAACTCACAAGGTATAGCTAATTTCAAACAAATCAAGTAATTGCACTCAAAAACATATTTATTTTAATTTTGGAATTATTTGCCTGGTGCAAAAATCATGTGCTCACAGATTGGTATCACTGTTTTGGCAATACTGTGCATATTTTCATCTCAGACCAAGGTTTTAAAATGATATTTTTTTTCCAGCATTTTTATAAGGTTTGAAAACTTAAACGAGACTTTGATGACATTTTAGCTGTGAGTTGTTATGATATTGTTGCCCAATGGGCTTATATGCATTCATGATTATGCATGGATCGGGCTGCACGCCGCAGCATGAGTGATATTGATATTGCGCTTGGGCTGTAAGAGCCCCTCCGGAGTTTGAACCCCCACAGTAAGCGCGGGCGCCTTTGCATGGATCGGGATGTACGCCATAGCGTCATATGCATTGCATTGCATACATACATTGGCTTTACTTGTACTACGTGACATGATATTTAACACTCATACATTACTAGCATACATATGTTATCAGCCTTATTGACCAGATACCTTGGTGGAAATTGTTAAAGAGTGTTGAGCCCAAGGGGCTGATTTGAGTGCAAACTTGCACTGTTTGAGGTTGTACCCATGTATTGATCTGTTATAATGAAAGTAAGAGATGCTAAAAAGAGATTTCTAAATAATTTACTCATTTGTGTTAAAGGAATACCTGAAAGTGTACTTATGTTTAAAAGATGATTTTGTATGATTATAGCATGAGATAGTGCTTTGTCTGGTTTTCTTTCCCTCGGCATTATTTACTTTTATTACCACTGAGTTGGAAGTACTCACTCGACTCCCTGCACCATGTGTGCAGATTCAGGTACTCGAAAGCTTAGCTGAGCTTGGTGCTGGTCTAGAGCTCCATTTGGGATCGTCGAGGTAGTTGTCTGGCGTCCGCAGGACCCGACTTCCCCTTACTTTCTCATGTTTAGACATTTCCATGTTTCAGACTTATTCTGTATACTCTATTGTTGGTATTATGTTATTCATTAGAGACTCTCGACTCGTGACCCCCAGGTCTTGGGAGGATGTTGTGTAGATGTTGGGATATTTTTCATTATATCTTGTCATTGTTGATTTTGAAAATAAAAATGTGAGCCGGTAACTCGGTATGGTGTGTAATTGGTCGGGCTGACCTAGCAATGTGCTGGGCGCCATCATGACCAGGTTTCGGGGTCGTAACAAGTTGGTATCAGAGCCTAGGTTACTAGGCCTCATGAGTCTTGAGCCGGTTAGTAGTGTCTCGCGGATCGGTATGGAGACGTCTGTATTTATCCTCGGGAGCTACAGACCTTTTTAGGGAACACTTCACATTCTTGGCATTCTTATCGTGCGTACTTGATTCAGCTTGAGATATAATTCTTGAAATTCCTTCCACACATCTGTGTACGCACGCGAGCGCTCAATAATATAATTGCCTTGATGGCTTGTGATTCCCCGATCGAGGGGCGAGATATAATCTTCGTGAGTTCTTGTTGGGCCAGTCGGGAGGACTTGAGGCCGGATCTTTGTCTATGGCTTGAGCACCGAGGTGCTGATTTTGCGAGTTGGTATTATGAAATTTATATGATTAGTATTGTCCCTAATTGTGGAAATGGCGGCTTGATAATGGGTGAGTTGTTAGTTGTTCGACTCTTATTGTGATATGTTGTGTAGCCCCTAGCTATTCTGTGTGGTGAATATGTTCATGTCTCTTAGTGGAAAGGTAAAGTGCACTACGTGTGGTAATATGAGTTCAGACTCAGGAAGACAAAATTGGTTGTGCTATGTGTATTGTGGTGAAAGGTATTTGATATATGTTATGATTCGAGCAGGTGCAGCGCATGTCCATGTATCAATTTTGATAATATAATTCGTGTAGTATTGAGATTAATATTGTTGATGTACAGTGTGATGTCTTGTCGAGTTGTGGACATGTTGTTATGATGGTTTTGGTGATTCTCTGGCAGGTGGATATGCCAAATTACAAAGGAAACTCTGTCGAAATTTTTGGAAAATTTGGGACTTAGAAAAAGATTTTGTCACCTAAAGAGTGGGCTTAACTATTGTATGTGAATGAATGCAAGAATTGCAGAAGAGCTAAGATTTCTGATGGTTCGAGTCTCCGCCAAAGCTTGTAAATGACTTGAGTTTAATCTTACTATAACATTGTGGCATCATTTGAGTAAGAATGCTATGAATGGTTAAAGTGCTTTGATGTATGGCTCCGAGCCAAGTTGGGGAGGTTGTTATTGATTAACTGATTGCACTGTTGTGTGCTATGTTGGTCCTGTCTCTAAGTATGTTGGGAAATTTTGATAAAGGTTATATGGTGCTTCGTAGATGTAAAGAAATACTAGGATGTTTTGAACTGCTGTTGATAAAGAATGCTCGGTGTATAAAAAAGAAAGATAGTTATTTGTATCTATATGTAATCATGTTCTACGGTGTCAGAGTTCTAACAAGGCACGAGTGGTTCTGTTCAATAAGATAGCTGAATTACAGCTGAATAAGGGTGAATGATGCTCGAGAATGGTTTTGCGATGTTCAAGATTTTGCTTGTAACAGTAAGGTGCCTTAAGATTGTGTATGTGGCTAAAGTGTGGTTTCATTAGAAGAGATCAAGACTTGTGATATGTTATGTTAGTTATGGGATTCTACGTATCCGTATTGGAAGGTAATGATAACGAATTCAAAATCGCTGGAAGTTCTTCAAAATAAAGTATCGTAGAATGTGGTATTTCTGGGAAACATTTGAGAGAGTATTAAATGGCATATGGGTCTTAGACCATGTGGCCTTATGTATGAGTCTCGTGTGGTAACCTGAGTTGAGGTATTGTGGTGCTACAGTAAATGCTAATATTAAATTAAAGATGAATCAGAAAGGAAATTGGGTAAATGGAACAACTTGATAATAAATCGAAACGGTATGATAAAGATACGATTAATTCCTGGTATGTGTTCAAAGTAATGAGTCTTACAGGTATGGTGCAGCAAAGCTCTTGAGTGCTGGTAGTTGCGTAGCTCGGTGTGGGTATAAAGATTCAGTCCTGGCAGTTTAGCTTGTGCAATGGAATTGGGAGAAAGAGTTTGTAATGTGTTTTACTATGGGGTGAAAATGAGTATACTTCCTGTTGGTATACGAAGCTTGGAATGTGTAATGATTTTTCTTCTATATGGGATCATTGTCACGCCCCAAATCGAGGTACATGACCGGTGCCTGACCGGGTAGCCCCAGTCAAGCGGACTTGGGTGCCTTTCCTAACCCACATGTTACCCTTGTATTGTTCATTACTTATAAATCAAAGGATTAACCAATTTATAGTTGAAATCACACTTTTACAAACATAATAACACGCTTAATTTCTTAACAAGTTTACAATTTACAACGCCCGACATACATTTACATAAGACCATAGTCCCATATTTAATGCCTATGGAGCCTCTAAGATACAACAGGATGATACAATACTTGCCGGTAATAAGGCTCTGGCTATTCCTTACACCAAATCAAAATAAGACTCCAAAATAGAAGTGGCATGAGCCACACAGGGCCCCGAGAGGAAAGGGGCTCACCAAAACGGCCAGTGGAAGATGGAGAGTGCTACTGCTGATGAACTGAAGTACCTGCTGCGGATCCACCTACAATCATGACACAAATATAGCGCCCTGGGCAAAAGGGACGTCAGTACACTGGAATTGTACTGGTATGCATAGACAAGCTTCATCCCAAGTAAACTCAAGCCATAAACAAATAAGTCACGATAATAAAACAACCAACAGATACACCAAGGAATAACAAAGCGAGCCAAACACGTTCCCATACTTACTTTGTTTCAAGTAGTCCTCGATCCATGTACAAATTGAGACCAACAAAGAAAACAACAACCAAACACACGCGGAAAACACAATCAATTCAAACAAAGGGGCAATCAGTGCCCCATAAGTTGCAAACTCTTTTGCTGTTTCCTTTCACAATTTCACATTAATGATTTCACAATTGTATTCATACCAATTTCAATGGCGATTTCGATCGCTTTCCACCCTTATTACCTCGGCCACCATTATCACCCCAACCCACACATTATTACTTCATGTTGCGGCGCGTAACCTGATCCCACTATACAGTTTCAAATCACAACAATCACAACAATCACAAACCACAAACAAAAATACTACACAAAGATCACAAACAATGGCAATAAGCAACTTACAAATTTGTTCATGTTTTCCAAATACTTTTCAAGCCAGTACAACAACAATGTTACAATGTTTCCATATCCAAGAGTACTAATCCCATTATGTTCAACAATTTATAAACGATTCGAGTTGTTCCATTAATTGCCCACAAGAGCCAAGTATGCCATTACTACCATTGTCCCCAATTTTACCATTTGCAATTTCCTTTTTCATCATTCGGTTCACGTCTCATACCACACAACACATGGTTAAACCAATCGAACACCCAATAAATTAATCATAAGAATTTCACAACAATCCACATAGCTATCACATACTAAATAATTTGTACACATAAGGGCGATTTCACAAGGATCAAAGTTAGCCATACATACCAGGAGTCGAATTCCCTTTCTTTCATCTCCTACTTCAAATTCACCCAAGTTATGTTATGTTGCCAACTCCGCTTTTGCAAACTCTTACTTCTATCCACTCCTTTTTACTTTAGAATTTGGGGAAGAAGACACTTGCCCTAGGTTTTTCGGTCCAAGTGATTTAGAAAACAATCCTTGAAGATGTTAGATTTCTCTCTCAAGAATCTCTCCTCCCTCTCTCTTATTTTGCTCAGAATATATGAAGAAACAAAGTATTGGGGTGTTTTATTAAAGAAGAGGTCGAGTCAAATCTGTGGTCGCATCTGCGATCGCAGAGTTAACATGCGGTCGACATAATGGTTCGCAGAATTTCTCCCAAAAATCACATGTTCTGTTACGATATGCGACAAGAATGTGGTCCGTATTCATGTTTTGCAGTCGCATAATGCATCGCAGAATTGACCCTAAAAAATCCTTAAGGAATTATGTGATGGTTTTGCGGTTCGCATTTTCATTATGCGATCGCATATTGGACCACATTTTCAACACCAATTTTGGAAAATCTCTGTTACACTCTGCGGTAGGAATGCGGTCCGCATAGCAGATCTGCGACCGCATTCTTGACCGCAAAAATGACATTTTCTGGAAAATTTTATTCTTTCGATTTTTAAAGCTTAGATCACTACCAAGGGTCTGAACCCCAGCAAGCTTGACACCATGAGCTACTATGTTTTAAGCACAAAATTTACGGGGCCTTACATCCTCCCCCCTTAAAATCATTCGTCCTCGAATGAGGATTTTGAAAATCAGTTGGTTTTGAAAGACATGATACGCAAACTGTCAAAATTTTCAGTAACTCCCATATTTTAGAAATATTTCGCCATAGTTTCCTTTGTATTATGGACATATCCACTTGTCAGAGATCCCCCTAAACATATTCCCAAACAACAATACACATTTACAACATTCTCTATAGCTTGTACACAATTCATCACCTCAGCAATTGCCCATATTCTATTACATTGTTACATTTTGCACATAAACTAGCCACTTCAATGAGTCCCTACCTTATTTAACCATCTCAACACACCATATACACATAAACAAACAATTATCAATCTACACTTACCATTAGTTGTTTATTTAACATATGAGTCTTTATAAGGCTTTCATTTATCAAGGAAGTTTTAAGTGACCTAAAGTAACAACAACACATACAACTCTTGCAAAATTAAAGAAACTTTACTAACATTAAGAAGGAATCAATTTGAACATAATGATAGTTGTTTCAAAGACAGAAGGGTCACCTAATTTCTTCTAAGTTTGATCAAACAAATGGGGATATTTTTCCTTCATTTCTTTTTTTTTTTGCTTCCCACGTGGCTTCCTCAACTTGTTGACTTCGCCAAAACACTTTAAGAGAGGCAACTTCCTTATTTCTCAACTTGCGAACTTGCCTATCAAGGATGGCAAGTGGAACTTCTTCATATGACAAGTTTTCATTAACCTTGATAGTCTCGACTGGCACGATGGTGGATGGATCTCCAATCACTTTCTTCAACATGGACACATGGAACACCGGGTGCACTAATGACATACCTAGGAATCAACTTCCCTTTCTTCCCGAATCACATGACTCCCTTCATAGGAGATACCCTCAAGAAAACCCAATCATTGACTTGAAATTCCAAATCTCTTTGGCGAATATCCGCATAGGCTTTTTGGCGACTCTGTGCAGTTTTCATCCTCTCCTGAATGACCGTAACTTTTTCCATAGCTTGGTACACAAGATCTGTCCCTAGCAACTCCGCTTCACCCACCTCAAACCACCCAATTGGTGATCTACACTTTCTCCCGTACAATGCCTCAAACGGAGTCATCTGAATGCTAGCATGAAAGCTATTATTATAAGAAAATTCTATAAGTGGTAAGTGTTCATCCCAACTACCTTTGAAATCCAAGACACAAGCCTACATCATATCTTCAAGCATATGAATAGTTCGCTCGACCTGACCGTCGGTCTGCTGTTGGAAAGTTGTGCTAAGATTCACCTGAGTTCCCAAACCTTGCTGAAATTTCTTCCAAAAATTAGCTGTGAACTGGGCCCCTAGATCTGAGATAATAGAAAGTGGAGTGCCGTGAAGCCTTACTATCTCCTTGATATACAACTTAGCATATTGCTCCACAGTATTAGTGGAATTGACTGGCAGGAAGTGAGCTGATTTGGTGAGTCGATCCACTATCACCCTTATTGAGTCGAACTTACACTGAGTGCGAGGTAACCCTACCACGAAATCCATATTAATCATCTCCATTTCCACATTGGTATTTCTATTAGCTAAGTTAATCCACCATGCCACTGATGTTTGGCCTTCACTTGCTGACAGTACGGGCAATTAGATACAAAGTTTTCCACATCCCTTTTCATACCGCTCCACCAATAAATCTCCTTAAGGTTATGATACATTTTCGTAGAACCTGGGTGCACGAAATACCTGGAAGTTTGAGCCTCTGCCATCACTCTCTCCTGAAGCTCATCCATGCCCGGGACACATAGCCTACGTTGACACCGCAATACATTATCCTTGCCGCTAAGTGAAAATGCCAAAGTCTTGTTATTCAATATTGCTTCCTTTATCTAAGCTAATGTTGGATCCTTAAACTGCTTTTCCTTGATTTTTGCCACCATTGATGATTCTGCTCCATTATGCACCATAATATTTCCCTCGTCTGATATTGAAATGCGAACCCCCAAACTGGCCAATTGGTAAACCTCCCGAGCTAGGGGTCTCTGATCTACCCCAAATGAACCAAACTACCCATGGATTTTCGACTAAGAGCGTCAGCAACCACGTTTGCCTTCCCTGGATGGTACAATATGTTCATATCATAATTCTTGAGCAATTCTAACCACCATCGCTGCCTCAGATTCAGCTCCTTTTGTTTGAATAGGTACTCGAGACTCTTGTGGTCTGAAAACACATCTACATGAACCCCATAAAGATAATGCTGCCATATTTTCAAAGCAAACACAACTATTGCAAGCTCCAAATCATGCGTCGGATAATTCTTCTCGTGATTCTTGAGTTGCCTGGAAGCATAAGCTATGACATTTCCGTGCTGCATCAATACACACCCCAAACCAACCCTAGAGGCATCACAATAAACAACAAACCCCTCTATGCCTTCTGGCAAGGTCAATACCGGTGTCGAGGTCAACCTTGACTTCAATTCTTGAAAACTTTTCTTTCAAGCGTCGGACCGCTGGAATACTCCTTGATTGTAGGTTATCTGTAACCTTGTGTAATTATACTATATGTCCTACTGTTGAGGTGCTAGTGTAGTTGCTATGTGTTTTGTTACGACTCGATTGTTATTTGAGGCTATTGTGTTTTTCTTGGTGTTTCGCGGCTAATTGTTGAATCCCTTGCCGGGATGTTATTATTTCTGTTGTTGATTCTCCCTTGCTGGGATGCTATCATTACTGTGTAGCCGTTGGTATCATGATGCACGAGGACTGTGCCGTGTGGTTATTGTTGGGGATTTACACGGGGCAATTGCCGTGTTGTTGTTGCTATTGATGTTTGCACAAGCGGCGTAATAAGGCGGGATATGTTATATACTTATATGTTTGTTGTGCATGTGGCGGGATAAGGTGGGAATATTGTGATGCACGTGTGGTGGAATAAGGCAGTGTTGCTATGTTGTTATTGATTGCACACGTGGTAAAATAAAGAGGGCTATGTCAGGGACTGATTATGAAGGACTACGGATTCAATTCCCGGGAGTTCCTCTGTTGTGATTATGAAGGACTACGGGTTCAATTCCTGGGAGTTCCTCTGTTGTTATTATAGAGGACTACGGGTTCAATTCTTGGGAGATCCTCTGTTATTGGTATGCCGGGCTACGGGTTCGATTCCCGGAAGTTCCCCTTAAACTCAATGTGATATGACTGATAGTTTTATTATTTCTATCCGGGGTGAATGAGCCGGGTGCTAATTGTTCCCATTTGTTATACTTACTAGTTGGCAGGATTCCTGTTAGATACACTTGCACAAGCATACACGTAGCTGGACCCTTATATTTGAGATGAATCCATTCTGATTTGACTAAGGGTAGAGATATGACGTCGTTTATCCATTATATATATGGAAATGACTCTAGTTGACTAGATAGTTTCCAGCATTGACGTGTTATTGATGGGGCGCGAGATGCCAATTGTTAGATTTCAGATTCTGGGTATTTCCATGAGTTGTAGCTAATCTGAGAGTTGTGGTAGGATTGAGGAAAGAGTTGGAAAGGCTTTATGTAAGCATCATTTCAGAATAGTGACTTAGCGATTTGTTTGGTTTCGTAATGTTGTGATTTCAAGACTTGGGTTGTGATTTCTACTGTCATTTTTTTATTATTATTTATTATAACTTGGTTTTTCTTATTGTCCGTTATCCTCGTTGTAAATTGTTGTGTTCATATTTATCCGAACAGTCCTTACATATTCACATAGCATCTCTATCTTTTCTGTTATATTGTTTATCGACCGGTAGGTGTCATAACTGTTCCTCGTCACTACCCCATCGAGGTTAGTCTTGATACTTGCTAGGCACCGCCATAGTGTGCTCATACTACTCTTCTGCACATTTTTGTTGTGCAGATACATGTACTTTCGTTCAGTTCTGTCAGCCTTGGAAGGAGGCATACCGGTAGAGACTTCAAGGTATATCTGCAACATCCATAGACCGTAGGGCCACTTTCTAGTTTTCTGTAAAAGTGTAGGTGTTTCAGTATTTCTTCTTGTATAGATATTCTTGAGTTAGAGCCTCTTATGTATCCTTCTAGCTTGTGATTTGTAAGTTTCCGGGTTTTGGGAATTGTCGTCAATTTTGAGTTTGTTATGCTACGTGCCAAGCGGCACCTTAAGCACCATTTTATTTTGCTAATTCAGTTTTTTTTGCTTGCTTCTGCAAATTTTGGTTATCTTCTGCATTGTTAGGCTTACCTAGTCATAGGGACTAGGTGCCATCACGACATGTTCATGGAGGGTGAACTAGGGTCGTGACAAGTTGGTATCAGAGCTCTAGGTTCATAGGAGTCACAAGTCACAAACTGGTTTATTAGAGTCCCGTGGATCGGTACAGAGACGTCTGTACTTATCTGTGAGAGGCTATGTAACTATTAGGAAAATTTCACTTCATTTGATTTCTCTGTCGTGCGAGATTTTGACATCCACAATCCTAAACCCCGGTCTTTTGCCCTCTCACATATGGTGAGGACACGTATTATCCGACATGATTAAGCACCCGCGCCCCTTGCTGAAGTCGCCGGTGGTTGGAGTCAAGGTAGAGTTTGAGGACGCGCAAGTGGTACAGCGAGAGCACCTGCGCGAGCTGCCGCTAATACACAACCAGCAGATCCAGCTAGAGTCTAGGCACCTGACACGCCTACTGTTGCTACTACCCCATCCATTCAATAGACTTTGGCATAGTTCATGAGTATGTACACCGCTTTGGCTCAGTCCGGATTACTTCCCCTTGATGCAGCCACACCCCAGGCCGGGGGAGGAGCACAGACTCCCACCGCCCGCACTCCTGAGGAGTGAGCGCATGTTGAGCAGGTTCCCGAGATTATTCCTACGTCACCTGTGGCACCAGTCAGCCCGAGGGCATGATAGCGGTTTTCGAGCAAGAGCAGATGAGGCTAGAGAGGTTCAAGAAGTATGTCCCTCCGATATTCAGTGGATTAGCATCAGAAGATGCACTGTGGTTCCTTGATGAGTGTATCGTATTCTCCATACTATGGATATCTCGGGATCGAGCGGGGTTTCTTTCACTACCTTCCAGCTTCGAGGGGCTACCTATGATTGGTGGCGAACCTATGAGTTAGACAGTCCAGACGAGGCAGCTTCACTGACCTGGACTCAGTTTTCAGATATGTTTCAGAGAGAGTTTGTTCCTCAGAGCCTCAGAGATGCATGGCGCGCGGAGTTTGAACATTTGCGCCAGGGTGCCATGACCATTTCAGAGTATGTTGTCTGTTACACCAGTTTGGCTAGACATGGCTCAGCCTTGGTTTCCACTGTTCGCGAGAAGATTCACCGGTTCATCGAGGGGCTTATTCCTAGCATCAGGTCCAGCAAGGCCCGTGAGTTAGAAATGGACATTTTGTATCAGCAAGTGGTAAACATTGCTAGGAGGATATAGCGTATGCATGCTAGAGAGAGAGGGGCAGGAAGAGAAATGAGAGAGAGAGGGCAGACGAGATCAGGAGGGAGAGTTGGAGGAGGCGAGGAGGCCTCACAGGTCGGTGAGATATATTGGTCTTTATTATGGAGGTAGGGTACGCCATGGTAGAGGTTTTGCGGGTCAGCTAGTCCAGTTCGCGCTTCAGGCTTCGCATGGTGACTCAGGTGTTCATGGGTCTCGGAGGACCCGTACCACACAGTTTCCACCACCTCGTCGGCAGAGAGGGTGCTTTGAGTGTTGAGATACTAGCCATATGGTGAGAGAGTGTCCTAGACTTCGGACTGATGTGTTGCAGCGAGGTATTCAGATAGGGAGAGGGTGCCCAAGAGAGGGAGGCCCAGCTCGTTGATGTGTTTCATATAGTGGGTTTAAAGCCGGTGCGCCAGCTAATGTCACCAGTTACGAATTCAGTTGTTATAGAAAGGCACTATCTGTAGTCCATCACAATTCTACTTATTATGATGAGTTTCCTTATTTGTTGTTTCATTTATGGTAGTGCTTCATGATTTTCTCTATGTCTATGTGGTTATCCCGTTGGGAGATTTAATGAGTGATAGTCGTGTCTATCGTCTGTTCTAGCCATTGTTGAGAGTTATGAGGCTAGTGATATCTTTCCAATTGTCTGATTCTGATAGGCTTGATGTGATTTCCGAGTATTCTTGGCTATGAGCTATGATTGTTATGCTCCGCCGGTGTGGGAGCTAGTCTATGTGTAGATCGTAGACGGAAGTGGTCCAGTGAGAGTTTCTAGATGGGTTAATATGTACCATACTAGTGATCCAATGTTGAGGGTGAGAGCCTCGTGATTTCACATTATGGCCGGTACAGATTTGATCTTAGGCATTCTATTGCTATCAGAAATGTTATTGCGGGACTATATGTGGTGTGTCATGTTGTGTGGTTGTACCCTGTGTATGTTAGCTTGTGTTGAATTAGCTGGGTGAGGCCGGTACTGGGTATGGACTTGGAAGTCTTTTGGAAATGGATGAAGGATGATGAATATGGTTTGAAGGTTTAATGGTATTGCTAGAAAAGTTAAATTTCAGTTGAGACGGTGTCATCAGGCTTGAGTAGATTGGGGTGACGTGGGATCACCCGCGGGTGTACATTGGAAGTGCCCATTCAGTGATTGAAGGCTTCAAGTGTGTTCTCCATGCTTGTTCGAGGACGAACGAATGTTTAAGTGTGGGAGGATATAATGACCCGACCGGCTATTTTTAGAATCTACGCCCCGATTCCCTATTAACTGCTTCCCATAAGTTTATTTCAGCTATTTTAGTTTGCCGAGATGTTCAACGTTAGGATTCAGAGTGTTTTGGGACACTTAGTCCCTAAATGAGAGCGTAAGAGTTGAAAAATGGTCAATATTTGGAACAGTCTGAAAATGACCTCAGAATGGAAATCTGATGGTTCTGTTAGATCCGTTGGGTGATTTTGGGGTTAGGATCATGTACGGAATGAATTTTAGGGGTTCATAGCTTATTTAGGCTTGTAATACCGAAGTTTGAATTTTTGAATTTTTTGGTCCGATAGCAAGATTTTTATCCGAGGGTTTGAATTTAACTCCGGAAGTTTCTGTAGCTCCGTTATGTCATTTTTGGACTTGTCTACAAAATTTGGCGCCATTCCGAGTTGAATTGGTAAGGTTTTGGCATGAGGTTCTTTATTTGAAGATTTGGAAGTTCATAAGCTTGATTTTGATTCAATTCGTCGTTTCTATATTGTGTTATGTGATTTGAAGCTTCGAGCAAGTCCGTGTTAGGTTATATGACTTGTGTGTGTGATCAGACCGGGTCCCGGGGGCCTCGGGTGTGTTTCGGATGGGCTACAGATCCTTTTTCCTCCTTTTTGAACAGCTGATCTGATATATGGTATTTTCTTCTATGCGATCGCATTGCTTCTTCCGCGATCGCATAGAACCAAGTTTGGGCAGCATGAATTCCTTCTATGCGAACGAATCGCAACCCCGCGATCGCATAGTGTATTTTCAGAGGGTCTCAATTCCTTCTATGCGATTGCATTGTGCCTTCGCGATCGCGTAGTGTATTTTCCAAAGGTCCAAATTCCTTCTATGTGATCGCATTGTCCCTTCGCGATCACATAGTGCATTTTTCCAGAGGGTCCAAATTCCTTATATCCGATCGCATAGCCTATCCTGCAATCGCATAGGCTTAATTATTGGCCTCCAATTTTACTTTATGCGATCGCACTCATCCTCTTGTGATCACATAGAACAAATCACTAGGCAGACAAATTTGATTCCCAAACTCGAGGGTTTCACCATTTAGTCCCATTTTTCATTTCTAAAGTTCGGTTCTTGGAGATTTTCGAAGGGATTTTCACCTGGGCAACTTGGATAAGCGTTTCTCACTCAATTTTGATCAACTTTCATTAATCTCCTCTTAATTTCACCCTTTAATTTCAGCTTTGAATGTAAAAATGGGTAGAACTTCATAGACCAAATTGTTGGATTTTGAGGGAGTGTTTGACCTCCGATTTGAGATATTTTCATATGGTTAGACTCGTGAGAGTGCGAGGATTCTGAAAATGTTAAATTCATCCGATTTCGAGTTGTTGGCTCGAGGGGTGTTTTGGTCATTTTACCTAATTACGCACTTTAGCTTCGAATTTAATTATAGAATCAGTTGCTTTAGATATTAATTACAATGTGTGATTTTATTGAATTGATTTGGGCCATTTGGAGTCGAGCACTCATGGCAAGAACGTGGTTGCTATTTGATTTTAGCGAGTAAGTATCTTGCTTAACCTTGTGTGGGGGACTTCGCCATAGGATTGAGTCTTTTTTGTTGATTGTAGTCCGTGTACGCAAGGTGACGAGTGCGTGCTCGGATTTATTTGTGGTAAATTGTCTCTTTTCAGCCCTTAGACTTGTGAAATTTACAGAGTAGAAAGCTGTTATTGATACGTTTGAGCCCATGTTATTAGTTTCACCTTTGTGTGTCTTGCTTGATTTTTGTTGCTCTTCTTGATTTATTTTTGCTGTTAAATGGGCCTTTACGTGAATTTACTAAAACCAAGTACCCTTCTATAATCATTGTGCCCGCCCTAACTACTCGCCTTTAATTGGAAATCATAAAGTTTATATCACATATAATGAATCGGTCTTAATTAGAAGGAAGATAGACACCTCATAATTAATTGATATTTCTTAAGTAAAGATTTGTTTGACTCATTTTAACTTCCTTACTGTTGAATACTCCTTGATTGTAGGTTATCTGTAACCTTGTGTAATTATACTATATGTCCAACTGTTGAGGTACCAGTGTAGTTGCTATGTGTTTTGTTACGACTCGATTGTTATTTGAGGCTATTGTGTTTTCCTTGGTGTTCCGCGGCTCTATTTGTAATTGTTGAATCCCTTGCCAGGACGTTGTTATTTCTATTGTTGATTCTCCCTTGCTGGGATGCTATCATTATTGTGTAGCCGTTGGTATCATGATGCACGAGGTCTCTGCCGTGCGGTTATTATTGGAGATTTACACGAGGTAATTGCCGTGTTGTTGTTGCTATTGATATTTACACATGCGGCGTAATAAGGCGGGATATATTATATACTTATATGTTTGTTGCGCATGTGGCGTGATCAGGTGGGAATATTGTGATGCACGTGTGGAGGAATAAGGTGGTGTTTCTATGTTGTTATTGATTGCACACGTGGCAAAATAAGGAGGGCTATGTCAGGGGCTGATTATGAAGGACTACGGGTTCAATTCCCGGGAGTTCCTCTGTTGTGACTATGAAGGACTACGGGTTCAATTCCCGGGAGTTCCTCTGTTGTTATTATGGAGGACTATGGGTTCAATTCCAGGGAGATCCTCTATTATTGGTATGCCGACCTACGGACTCGAATCCCGGAAGTTTCCCTTAAACTCAATTTGATATGACTGATAGTTTTATTGTTTCTATCCGGGGTGAATGAGTCGGGTGCTAATTGTTCCCATTTCTTATACTTACTAGTTGGCAGGATTCCTGTTAGATACACTTGCACAAGCATACATATAGCTGGACCCTTCTATTTGAGATGAATCCCTTCTGATTAAAGATATGACGTCGTTTATCCATTGTATATATGGAAGTGACTCTAGTTGACTAGATAGTTGCCATCATTGCCATGTTATTGATGGGGCGCAAGATGCCAATTGTTAGATTTCAGATTCTGGGTATTTCCAGGAGTTGTAGCTAATCTGAGAGTTGTGGTAGGATTGAGGAAAGAGTTGGAAAGGCTTTATGTAAGCATCATTTCAGAATAGCGACTTAGCGATTTGTTTGGTCTCGTTATGTTGTGATTTTAGGACTTGGGTTGTGATTTCTACTGTCATTTTGTTTTATCATTTATTGTAACTTGATTTTTCTATGTCCGTTATCCTCGTTGTAAATTGTTGTGTTCATATTTATCCGAACAGTCCTTACATATTCACATAGCATCCCTATCTTTTCTGTTATATTGTTTTTCAACTGGTAGGTGTCATGTTTGTTACTCGTCAATACCCTATCGAGGTTAGTCTTGATACTTACTAGGCACCGCTGTGGTGTGCTCATACTACTCTTCTACACATTTTTGTTGTGCAGATACATGTACTTTCGTTCAGTTCTGTCGGCCTTGGAAGGAGGCATACCGGTAGAGACTTCAAGGTATATCTGCTACGTCCGTAGACCGAGGAGTCCCTTTCAAGTTTTTTTTTATAAAAAGTGTAGTTGTTTCAGTATTTCTTCTTGTATAGATATTCTTGAGTTAGAGCCTCTTATGTATCCTCTTAGCTTGTGATTTGTGAGTTTCCGAGTTTTGGGAATCGTCGTTAGTTTTGAGTTTGTTATGCTATGTGCCAAGTAGCACCTTAAGCACCATTTTATTTTGCTAATTCAGTTTGTTTTGCTTACTTCCGCAAAGTTTGGTTATCTTCCGCATTGTTAGGCTTACCTAGTCGTAGGGACTAGGTGCCATCACGACATGTTCATGGAGGGTGAACTAGGTTCGTGACACTAAAAATGGGTTAAATTTAGGGGAGGGTCAAAAATTACATGTCTATAGCTGCCCCTCTTTGATTGGAAATTCAAAATATTTTCAGAGAAAGAATGACTAGACAGGTTTTTTGACCCAACCCTTATTTAGATAGACTAAAAACTAAGAGAAAGGAAGAGAGTGTGACCGAGCCCTGGTATCTGAGCTGTCTACATATTCTTGGCTGTAAAGGAATCAGACCACGTATGGTTCAGAAGTGAATGAGATGATGTAGTGTACCGAGGTGGAGAGCCGGTCGAGGTGCCGTCGAGGTTCTTGTCCACGGTCCTGTTATTACATCAAAATCAAAAAATGAAAAAGACTAACAAAACTTGTTAACTATGTTACAAGAATCCTATCTATAGGTCTTCTGAAGCTTGATCTTGAGTCTTGAATGGTTATTCATGTAGACTTTAGATCTGAACCTTGACGCTTGCTAGATGCATGTGTTAGTTCGTTCTTCTTCAGCTTTTCGGATCAAAATCGGACATACAATGCTTGTGACTTTAGTCATGTCTTGAGCGATCCACCTTTTGTCTCGGCCTCTGCATTTTGGATTCACCTCCCTTTTGTTTTTTCTCTTTTTATTTGTTTTTCCTTTCTATTCTGGATTGAAACTACTTATGTTGATCACCTCGAATTGTTGACTCGCATTCTTGTCGCGAGCTTCTGCTACTTCTAATCATGAACTAATTTCTGAAATGACTTCCCTCGCTCTTCAGGTGGGTGCCTACTACCGACTTGAAACTTGAAATGACTTTGAAATAAACTCTAAAATGTCATCCCTCGTTCTCCAGGTGGGTGTTTGATTACCAAAACATGAACTGTATTCCCTCGTTATCCAGGTGGGCACCTGATTACCAAAAATTGGACAGTATTCCCTCGTTATCCAGGTGGGTGCCTGATTACCAAAAATTGAATAGTATTCCCTCATTATCCAGGTAGGCTCATGATTGCTAAAACTTGAAACTATATTCCCATGTTATCCAGGTGGGTGCGTGATTGCTAAAAATTAAAATTGTATTCCCTTGTTATCCAGGTGGGCGTCTGATTTCCAAGACTTGAAATGTATTTCGTTGTTATCTAGGTGGGCGCCTGATTTCTAAAACTTGAAATTGTATTTCGTCATTATCCAGGTGGGTGCGTGATTGATAAAAATTGAAATTGTATTCCCTGGTTATCCAGGTGGGTGCCTGATTGCCAAGACTTGAAATGTATTTCGTTGTTATCCAGGTGAACGTCTGATTGCTAAAACTTGAAATTGTATTCCCTTGTTATCCAGGTGGGCGCCTGATTGCCAAGACCTGAAATGTATTCCATTGTTATCCAGGTGGGCGCCTGATGCTGTAACAAAAAAAAAACAAAAAACAATTTTCTTCCCCAGTTAGGGATCTGGGCATATTTGTGAGTGTCAATCGGATCATGTTACCAACAGAGCTCTAAGAATTTAACAGCTAAATCCCATTATCGAAGAGGGCCTTGAGTAGTTCAAATTAAATCTCATCTTAAGAGTGACAACTTTAAAGTTGAATTATATTTCATAAAGGTAGAACCTACGCCAAAATTTAAAACTAAGTCCCATTATCTATGAGGGATCTAAAAGTTTTTAAATCAAATCCTATTATCTAGGAGGGTCTTGAGAATTTTAAATTAAATCCCATAATCCGGGAGGGTTATGAGAACTTTTAAAATTAAATCCCATTATCCAGGAGGGTCTTGAGAATTCTAAATTAAATCTCATTATCCAGGAGGGTCCTGAGAACTTTTAAAATTAAATCCTATTATCCAGTAGGGTCCTGATAATTCTAAATTAAATCCCATTATCCAGGAGGGTCCTAAGAATTCTAAGTTAAATCCCATTATTCGTGAGGGTCTTGAGAACATTTTAAAATTAAATTCTATTATCCAGAAGGGTCCTGAGAACTTTCAAAATTAAATCCCATTATCCACGAGGGTCCTAAGAATTCTAAATTAAATCCCATTATCCAGGAGAGTCCTCAGAATTCTAAATTAAATCCCATTATCCAGGAAGGTCCTGAGAACTTTTAAAATTAAATCCCATTATCCAGGAAGGTCTTGAGAATTCTAAGTTAAATCCCATTATCGAGGAGGGTCATGAGAACTTTTAAAATTAAATCCCATTATCCAGGAGGGTCTTGAGAACTTTTAAAGTTAAATCCCATTATCCAGGAGGGTCCTGAGAATTCTAAATTTAATCCCATTATCTAGGAGGGTCGTGAGAACATTTAAAATTAAATCTCATTATCTAATAGGGGCCTGGGAATTCTAAATTAAATCTCATCTTTAAAGTGACAACTATAAGGCAGAATTATATTTCCTAAAGGTAGAACCAACGTTGAAATTTAAAACTAAGTCCTATTATCTAGGAGGGATCTGAAATTTTTTAAATCAAATCCCATTATCCAGGAGGGTCCTGAGAATTTTAAATTAAATCCCATTATCCATGAGGGTCCTTAGAACTTTTAAAATTAAATTCCGTTATACAGGAGGGTCCTAAGAATTCTAAATTAAATCTCATTATCCAGGAGGGTCTTGAGAACTTTTAAAATTAAATCCCATTATCCAAGAGGGTCCTGATAACTCTAAATTAAATCTCATTATCCAGGAGTGTCCTGAGAATTCTAAATTAAATTCTATAATCCAGGAGGGTCTTGAGAACTTTTTAAAATTAAATCTCATTATCCAGGAGGGTCCTGAGAACTTTTAAAGTTAAATCTCATTATCCAGGAGGGTCATAAGAATTCTAAATTAAATCCCATTATCTAGGAGGGTCCTTAGAACTTTTAAAATTAAATCACATTATCCAAGAGGGTCCTCAGAATTCTAAATTAAATCTCATTATGCAGGAGGGTGTTGAGAACTTTTTAAATTAAATCTCAATATCCAGGAGGGTCCTGAGAACTTTTAAAATTAAATCCCATTATCGAGGAGGGTCCTGAGAACTCTAAATTGAATCTCATTATCTAGGAGGGTCCTAAAAATTCTGAATTAAATCTCATTATCCAGGAGGGTCCTAAGAATTCTAAATTAAATCCCATTATTCAGGAGGGTCCTCAGAACTTTTAAAATTAAATCTCATTTACCAGGAGGGTGTGACGACCCAAAGGGTCATCACTTATTTAATTAATCATTTCGAGCTTCAGAGGCCTTGAAAACCTCATTCCATGTTGCCTCGATTTACGTGCACAATCCGAGCATGTAGCCGGAAAGATTTTGTGATAGAAAATATGAATTCTATGAGAAATTTGGATAAAAATGATATTAATATTGATATGGTTGACTTCGGTCAACATTTTTGGTAAACGGATCCGGACCCGAGATTGGATGGTCCCGAGAGGTCCGTAGGAAAATATGGGACTTGGACATGCGTCCGGAGTCGAATTATGAGGCCTAGAGCCCAAGTTATGAATTTTTCTATGAAATTGTTTTGATGTAATTGTTAAAGGAAATAAATTAATTGACCTTGGTATCGGGCTCGTATTTTGGTTTCGACACCCGGTACAAGTCTTAAATATTATATATGTGATTTCTGTAAAGTTTGGTGACATTCGGATGTCGTTTGAGATGTTTTGGACCTTGAGTTCCAAGTTTGAAAGTTTTGAAAACCAAAAGTATGAAAATCATGAATTTGAGGCTTGATTTGATGAAAACGATGTGATATTGGCGATGTGATCGCACGAACAAGTTCATAATGTGTTTTTGAGGTTGTGTACATGCTTGGTTTGGAGCCCGGGGGCTCGGGTAAAGAATTGATAGGCCGTTGGATTATATTCGAATTTTTGCACTGCTGGTTTTTCACCCAGTTGTTGGCTTCGCAATTGCGAAGTATTTCTCGCAATTGTGATGGGGTAGTACAAGGCAGGGCTCGCAAATGCGAACCCTGATCGCAAATGTGAAACCCCTCATGCCCAGCCTTGTTCGCAAATGCGAACAATGCCCTTTACTGCCTGTGTTCGCAAATGCGAACATTAGTTCGCAAATGCGAACACCGCCCTTTCCAGCCTGGTTCGCAAATGCGAACATATGTTCGCAATTGCGAAGCCCCCAGATTTTGCCTTGGCTTCGCAAATGCGAACAAAAGTTCGCAAATGCGAACTTCCCAGCCTTAGCTTATTTTTCAAACTTCAGAAATTGGTCGGGGTTCGCAATTGCGAACCCATGTTCGCAAATGCGAACACAGAGACCTGTAAAACACGATTTTCAGTTCATTTCTTCACTTTTTACAAAACAAAAACACCTATTTGCGATTCTTCACGGATTCCTTCTTCATCAAAACAATTGTAAGTCACTTTTTACTTAATTCTTTCAATTCCTAACATCATTAAACATGTTTTTCATTAGAAATCAAAGGTTTTCATGGTAGAATTTCTTGTTTTTGTTAGAATATAGGGTTTTTCATAAATTGGGAAATTGGACCTCGAATTGAGGTCCGATTTTGAAACAAATCATATACATGAACTCGTGGGGGATGGGTAACCGGATTTTGGTCCTAACCCCGAGTTCCGACCATGTGGGCCCGGGGTTGAAATTTACTATTCCGGGCAGAATGTTGTAAACATTGTATTTGGTCTTAAGAATTAGTTTGTTGAGTAGTATTGATGATATTAATTCAATTGTGTATAGATACGATTGGATTGGAGCCAAATTTGAAAGAAAAAGACATTTCCACGGATTGAATTGTTCATAAACATTCGAGGTAAGTGTTTGTTCTATCCTAGCTTGAGGGAATAGGATTATGTGTTATGTGTTATGTGATCGAGTGCGGTGTATGGGCTGTGGTGATGAGCATCCATACACTGGCGTCTAGTATGACCATGAGTCGTTGAAAAATGATTATTTTGAGATATATTACAGAGAATTGTTATTGTTCTCCCTTGTCGGGACTTGTTGTGAAGATGATTATTGATTGCTCTTGTTGGGACGGTTTATGAATTACTGTTTCTTTCTTTGCCCTTAACTGTGATTGTTATTTGGGGTGAGGAAGAGTGATAATGCACGAAGGGTGATGCCGTGCCATGTTTATTTATTTATGCACGAAGGTTAATGGCGTGCCATGTTTTATTGATTATGCACGAAGGATCATGCCGTGCCCTGTTATTGAACCATGTACGAAGGATCATGCCGTACAGGATGAGAGTAAAAGCACGAAGGGTGATGCCGTGTACTTTATTTGCTTATTTGGTGAGGATGAGAGTAAAAACACGAAGGGTGATGCCGTGCAACTGCTTGCTATTCCTTGACTTGATATTACTTATGTTTCCATTATACTTTGTTTTTCCTTGTGAATTTATTAACTGTTGTTGAATTCTTTGAGATATTCCTTATTGTGTTATTACCTGGTTATTTCTTGTTATTTTGTGGTATACATATATGTTGAATTGCACAGGTTTATGTGGGTGTCTGGTCCTAGGCTTGTCACTACTTCGCCGGGATAGGCCAGGCACTTACCAGCACATGGGGTCGGTTGTCGTTGATACTACACTTCGTGCATTTTTGCACGAGGTCCGAGTTACGATCAGGAGCAGCAGCGGTAAATCGATTGTGTGGGAGTTGATCACATTTGAGACCGAGGTAGCTTGCAAACGTCCGTAGGCCCGGCGTCTCTCTCTTTATTTATGTTACTAGCTGTAGTCTCTTTATTCCGAGACAAACAGAATTATGTTATATTTCTTTCAAACTCTTATGTGTAGTATTCAGCAGTAGTTCGTGAGTTGGTGACTCCACGTCTTGGGTAGAGGATTTCGGTATGATTTTCATCTTGTAATTAGTTATTTCTATTTCGATAAAGTATTCCGCATTTATTTAATTAAAATTGTGTTAAAAACGGGATAGTATGAATACAGTGGCTTGCCTAGCTACCACGAGTAGGCGCCATCACGGTCCCGATGTTGGGGGAAAATCCGGGTTGTGACAAGTTGGTATTAGAGCTCTAGGTTACATAGGTCTCACCACTCACGAACAAGCTTAGTAGAGTTTGAGAGGTAGGTACGGAGACATCTGTACTTGTCCTCCAGAGTCTATTGAGTTAGGAAAGAGTCTCTCATTTGTTCTTTCTTGTCGTGCGACTTGTTCCTCAATTACTGATTGAATTTCTATTCTGTCCTTTCGCAGATGGTGAGGACACGCGCTTCTTCGTCCGCCGATCAGCAGCCTGAGCCCTAGGCAGCTCCCGTGAGGGGCAGAGGCCAAGGCCATATCGGAGGCCGTGGTAGGGGTAGAGCTCAGCCCCAGGCAGCTATTCCAGAGGTGGAGCTTCATGTTGAGATTGGTGAGGAGGTTCCAGTCCCAGTAGCTCTAGTGGGCCCAGCTCAGGTCCCAGGGGAAGCCTTATTTACCCCAGATCATCGGGAGGCTCTGGTCAGGATAGCGGGTTTTATGGACAGCGTTGCCAGAGCAGGCTTATTACCAGCTGAACCAGCTGCTTCTCAGGCTGGAGGAGGGGCCCAAACTCTTGTTGCACGTACTCCGGAGCCAGTAGCTCCCCAACCGCAGGCACCAGTGGCTCAGACAGCTGTGGCCACTTAGTCAGGTACCACAGCTTAGGCCGGAGATGGAGCGGCCATGACTTCTGATTCTCTATGGAGACTTGATAGGTTCTCCAAGCTGTTTAACACTACTTTCAGTGGTGCCACATTAGAGGATCCTCGGGATTTCTTATTCAGTTGCCACGAGATTCTCAAGACTATGCGAATAGTGGAATCCAATGGAGTCGACTTCTGTACATTCAGGCTTTCAGGATCCGCCAAGACTTGGTGGAGAGATTACTGTTCGACTCGACCAACAGGGTCCCCAGCTTTATCGTGGGACCAGTTTGCAGTGTTATTTCTGGAGATGTTTCTCCCTGTTACTCAGCGGGATGCACTTTAGAGGCAGTTTGAGCGCCTCCAGCAGGGTAGTCTGACTGTCACTCATTATGAGACGAGGTTTGTTGATCTGGCACGTCATGCAATTGTGATACTCTCCCACAGAGCGGGAGAGGGTCCGCAGGTTTATAGATGGGCTTAATCAGCCAATTAGACTCCAGATGGCTATGGGCGTGGGGAGTGACATATCATTTCAGGAGGCAGCAAATGCAGCACGCAGAGTTGAGATGGCTCTTGCTAGGGGAGGCGGTTATTCTTCAGATAAGAGGCCTCATCATTCAGGCAGGTTTGGTGGTTCTTCCTCGGGTGGCAGAGAATCCTTTGATAGAGGCCAGTCCTCCAGGCCTTTTCATTCCGCCCTTCAGGCTTCACAGGGTGGACCGGGTGATCGCGGTTTTCGTGGGCATTATTCAGACCAGCCTCCTATTAATGCTCAGCCTCTTCAGAGTGTTCGTGGAGGCCATTCAGGGCGTCAGGGCCAGCAGCCCTATCTGTCTAAGAGTTGCTACGGTTGTGGTGACCCAGGTCATTTTATCAGGAATTGCCTTCTAGCAGCGGGCAACTCTCAGCAGCGAGGTCCTCGTCCTATGATTCAGGCCCCAGCCAACCAGAGGCGGGGGTAGAGATTATAGAGGTGGAGGTCGAGACCGTAGAGGTGGAGACCGTCCAGCCAGAGGTAGAGGTCAGCCAGTTGATGGTCGTCCTAGAGACGCAGCTCAGAGGGGAGGTACAGATCCCCGATTCTATGCTTTACCAGCCAGGCCAGAGGCAGAGGCATCAGATGCCGTGATTACAGGTACTATTCTTGTGTGTGGCAGAGGTGCTTCAGTATTATTTGACCCTGGATCTACATATTCCTATGTGTCTTCCTACTTCGCACCGTATTTGGCCGTGCCCGGCTATGCTCTGGATATTCCAGTTTATGTGGCTACACCAGTGGGTGACTCCATTGTAGTCGATCGGGTGCATCGTTCGTGCGTAGTTATATTTGGGGGTCTTGAGACCCGTGTTGATCTGTTGCTTTTGGATATGGTAGATTTTGATGTCATATTGGGGATGGACTGGTTGTCCTCATACCATGCTATTCTTGATTGCCATGCTAAGATGGTAACCGTAGCCTTGCCAGAATCACCCTGACTAGAGTGGAAAGGTACCTCAAGCCACTCCGTTCGCACTGTTATTTCTTATGTTAAGGCTCGACGTATGGTCGAGAAGGGGTGTCTAGCTTATCCGGCTTATGTTCGTGATTCCAGCGCAGAAGTTCCTTCCATTGAGTCAGTCCCTATTGCACGAGAGTTTCCTGAGGTTTTTCCTTCAGACCTGCCGGGCATGCCACCCGACAGGGATATTGATTTCTGTATTGATCTGGCACCGGGCACTCATCCCATCTCTATCCCACCCTATCGTATGGCCCCGCCGAAGCTAAAAGAGTTGAAAGATCAGTTGCAGGACCTTCTTGAGAAAGGCTTTATCAGGCCCAGTGTTTCCCCCTGGGGAGCACCTGTATTATTTGTAAAGAAGAAAGATGGCTCTATGCGGATGTGTATTGATTACCGGCAATTAAACAAAGTGACAATAAAGAATAAGTATCCACTGCCGAGGATTGATGATTTGTTTGACCAGCTCCAGGGAGCGAGGGTATTCTCTAAGATAGACTTGAGGTCAGGCTACCATCAGCTGAAGATCAGAGCGGTTGACATTCCTAAGATAGCCTTTCGCTCTAGATATGGGCATTATGAGTTCTTGGTCATGTCCTTCGGGTTGACCAATGCCCCAGCAGCATTCATGGAGTTGATGAATCGGGTATTCAGGCCTTACTTAGATCTGTTCGTGATAGTCTTCATAGATGACATCCTGATGTACTCCCGCAGCCAGGAAGAGCACGAGCAACACCTCAGAGTGGTTCTTCAGACTCTGTAAGATAACCAGCTATATGCCAAATTTTCTAAATGTGAGTTCTGGCTGAGTTCGGTGGCATTCCTAGGTCATATTGTATCAGTGGAAGGTATTTAGGTTGACCCAAAGAAGATTGAGGCAGTCCAGAATTGGCCTCGACCGGCTTGAGTGACCGAGATCCGGAGTTTCTTGGGGTTAGCAGGTTACTACCGTCAATTTGTAGAGGAGTTCTCTTCTATTGCAACCCCGATGACCAGGTTGACCCAGAAGGGTGCCCAGTTCTAGTGGTCAGATGAGTGTGAGGCGAGCTTCCAGAAGCTCAAGACAGCCTTGACTACAGCACCAGTGTTGATACTACCTACGGGTGTAGGGCCTTATACAGTTTACTGTGATGCATCCCGTACAGGGCTTGGAGCGGTATTGATGCAGGATCATAAGGTTATTGCTTATGCTTCGAGACAGTTGAAAATACATGAGAAGAATTATCCAGTTCATGATCTTGAGTTAGCAGCAGTGGTTCATGCCTTAAAGATCTGGAGGCATTATCTATATGGTGTGACATGTGAGGTGTACACCGATCACAAAAGCCTACGGTACTTGTTCAAACAGAAGGAGTTGAATCTACGACAGCGGAGATGGTTAGAGTTGCTAAAAGACTATGATGTTACTATATTATATCACCCAGGTAAGGCCAATGTGGTGGCCGATGCATTGAGTAGAAAGTATGCCAGCATGGGTAGTCTTGCATACATTCCGGTCAGTCAGAGACCATTAGCTCTAGATGTCGAGGCCTTAGCCAACCGGTTCGTGAGATTAGACATTTCTGAGCCTAGCAGGGTGTTAGCCTGCACGGTCGCTCGTTCTTCTTTATTAGAGCGTATCCGTGAGAGGCAATTTGATGATCCTCGTTTGCGTGAGTTGAGAGATACAGTACAGCGGGGAGGTGCCACACAGGTAAATCTAGATGATGATGGGGTATTGAAATTGCAGGGTCGAGTTTGTGTGCCCAATGTCGAAGGGATTCGAGAGTTGATCTTAGCGGAGGCCCACAGTTCGCGATATTCTATTCACCCAGGCGCCGCGAAGATGTGCCAGGACTTACGGCAGCACTATTGGTGGCGCAGAATGAAGAAAGATATCGTTGTGTATGTCGCTCGGTGTCTAAATTGTCAGCAGGTGAAATATGAGCACCGGCGACCTGGTGGTGTATTCCAGAGGATTGAAATTCTCGAGTGGAAATAGGAGCGGATCACTATGGATTTCGTTACTGGACTTCCTTTGACTCGGAGGAAATTTGATGCTATTTGGGTCATTGTTGATAGGCTGACCAAGTCAGCACACTTTATTCCAGTATCTGTCTCCTACTCGTCGGAGAGGTTAGCAGAGGTTTACATTAGGGAGATTGTTCGTCTCCATGGGGTGCCAGTATCTATTATCTCTGATCGGGGAACGCAGTTTACCTCGCGGTTCTGGAGAGCGGTCCAGCGGGAGTTAGGCACCCAGGTTCAGTTGAGTACAGCATTTCATCCTCAGACGGATGGCCAGTCAGAGAGGACCATTCAGATTCTTGAGGACATGCTTCGAGCCTGTGTTATTGATTTCGGAGGCTCGTGGGACCAGTTTCTACCATTAGCAGAGTTCGCCTACAATAACGGTTACCAATCTAGCATCCAGATGGCTCCGTATGAGGCGTTGTATGGTAGGCGATGTCGATCACCAGTTGGATGGTTTGAACCGGGAGAGGCTCGGTTGTTGGGTACAGACTTAGTCCAGGAGGCCTTGGATAAAGTCAAGACTATTCAGGAGAGATTGCGTTCAGCTCAGTCCAGGCAGAAGACTTATGCGAATCGTAAAGTTCGAGATGTGGATTTCATGGTTGGTGAACGAGTATTGCTCCGAGTGTCGCCTATGAAGGGCGTGATGAGGTTCGGGAAGAAGGGCAAGCTCAGCCCTAGGTATATTGGTCCATTTGAGATTCTAGACAGAGTGGGAGGGGTGGCTTACAGATTAGCTTTGCCGCCTAGCTTATCAGCCGTGCATCCAATTTTTCACGTATCTATGCTTCGGAGATACCACGGCGATCCCACACATGTGTTAGACTTCAGTACTGTCCAATTGGACAATGATCTATCTTACGAGGAGGAGCCGGTGGCTATTCTAGACCGGCAGGTTCGACGGTTGAGGTCGAAGAGTTATCCTTCTGTGCGTGTTCAGTGGAGAGGTCAGCCTCCTGAGGCATCGACCTGGGAGTCCGAGTCTGATATGCGGAGCCGCTACCCACACTTGTTTCCTGACTCGGGTACTTCTTTCTTTTGTCCGTTCGAGGATGAACGGTTGTTTTAGAGGTGGAGATTGTGACGACCCAAAGGGTCATCACTTATTTTATTAATCATTTCGAGCTTCTGAGGCCTTGAAAACCTCATTCTATGTTGCCTCGATTTGCGTGCACGATCCGAGCATGTAGCGGAAAGATTTTGTGATAGAAAATATGAATTCTATGAGAAATTTGGATAAAAATGATATTAATATTGATATGGTTGACTTCGGTCAACATTTTTGGTAAACGGATCCGGACCGAGATTGGATGGTCCCGAGAGGTCCGTAGGAAAATATGGGACTTGGACATGCGTCCGGAGTCGAATTCTGAGGCCTAGAGCCCAAGTTATGAATATTTCTATGAAATTGTTTTTGATGTAATTGTTAAAGGAAATGAATTAATTGACCTTGGTATCGGGCTCGTATTTTGGTTCCGACGCCCGGTACAAGTCTTAAATATTATATATGTGATTTCCGTAAAGTTTGGTGACATTCGGATGTCGTTTGAGATGTTTTGGACCTTGAGTTCCAAGTTTGAAAGTTTTGAAAAGAAAAAGTATGAAAATCATGAATTTGAGGCTTGATTTGATGAAAACGATGTGATATTGGCGATGTGATCGCACAAACAAGTTCATAATGTGTTTTTGAGGTTGTGTACATGTTTGGTTTGGAGCCCGGGGAGCTCGGGTAAAGATTTGATAGGCCATTGGATTAAATTCTGAATTTTTGCATTGCTGGTTTTTCACCCAGCTGTTGGCTTCGCAATTGCGAAGCATTTCTCGCAATTGCGAAGGGGGCAGAACAAGGCAGGGCTCGCAAATGCGAACCCTGATCGCAAATGCGAAGCCCCACATGACCCAGCCTTGTTCGCAAATGTGAACATCCCCTTGTCCTGCCTATGTTCGCAAATGCGAACAATGCCCTTTACTGCCTGTGTTCGCAAATGCGAACATTAGTTCGCAAATGCGAACATCGCTTTGTCTGCCAGTGTTCGCAAATGCGAACAAATGTTCGCAATTGCGAAGCCCCCAGATTTTTCCTTGGCTTCGCAAATGCGAACAATAGTTCGCAAATGCGAACTTCCCAGCATTAGCTTATTTTTCAAACTTCAGAAATTGGTCGGGGTTCGCAATTGCGAACCCATGTTCGCAAATGCGAACACAGAGACCTGTAAAACACGATTTTCGGTTCATTTCTTCACTTTTTACAAAACAAAAACACCCATTTGCGATTCTTCACGGATTCCTTCTTCATCAAAACAATTGTAAGTCACTTTTTAATTAATTCTTTCAATTCCTAACATCATTAAACATGTTTTTCGTTAGAAATCAAAGGTTTTCATGGTAGAATTTCTTGTTTTTGTTAGAATATAGGGTTTTTCATAAATTGGGAAATTGGACCTCGAATTGAGGTCCGATTTTGAAACAAATCATATACATGAACTCGTGGGGGGATGGGTAACCGGATTTTGGTCCTAACCCCGAGTTCCGACCATGTGGGCCCGGGGTTGAAATTCACTATTCCGGGCAGAATTTTGTAAAAGTTGTATTTGGTCTTAAGAATTAGTTTGTTGAGTAGTATTGATGATATTAAATCAATTGTGTATAGATACGATTGGATTGGAGCCAAATTTGAAAGAAAAAGACATTTCCACGGATTGAATTGTTCATAAACATTCGAGGTAAGTGTTTGTTCTATCCTAGCTTGATGGAATAGGATTATGTGTTATGTGTTATGTGATCGAGTGCGGTGTATGGGCTGTGGTGACGAGCATCCATACACTGGCGTCTAGTATGACCGTGAGTCGTTGGAAAATGATTATTTTGAGATATATTACAGATGAATTGTTATTGTTCTCCCTTGTCGGGACTTGTTGTGAAGATGATTATTGATTGCCCTTGTTGGGACAGTTTATGAATTACTGCTTCTTTCTTTGCCCTTAACTGTGATTGTTATTTGGGTGAGGAAGAGTGATAATGCACGAAGGGTGATGCCGTGCTATGTTTATTTATTTATGCACGAAGGTTAATGCCGTGCCATGTTTTATTGATTATGCACGAAGGATCATGCCGTGCCCTGTTATTGAACCATGTACGAAGGATCATGCCGTACTATGGATGTGAGGATGAGAGTAAAAGCACGAAGGGTGATGCCGTGTACTTTATTTGCTTATTTGGTGAGGATGAGAGTAAAAGCACGAAGGGTGATGCCGTGCAATTGCTTGCTATTCCTTGACTTGATATTACTTGTGTTTCCATTATACTTTGTTTTTCCTTGTGAATTTATTAACTGTTGTTAATTGTTGAATTCTTTGAGATATTCCTTATTGTGTTATTACCTGGTTATTTCTTGTTATTTTGTGGTATACATATATATTGAATTGCACAGGTTTATGTGGGTGTCTGGTCCTAGGCTTGTCACTACTTCGCCGGGATAGGCCAGGCACTTACCAGGACATGGGGTCGGTTGTGCTGATACTACACTTCTGTGCGTTTTTGCACAGGTCCAGGTTACGATCAGGAGCAGCATCAGTAAATCGATTGCGTGGGAGTTTATCACATTTGAGACCGAGGTAGCTTGCAGACGTCCGCAGGCCCGGCGTCTCTCTCTCTTTATTTATGTTACTAGCTGTAGTCTCTTTGTTCCGAGACAAACAGAATTATGTTATATTTCTTTCAAACTTTTATGTGTAGTATTCAGTAGTAGTTCGTGAGTTGGTGACTCCACGTCTTGGGTAGAGGATTTCGGTATGATTTTCATCTTGTAATTAGTTATTTCTATTTCGATAAAGTATTCCCCATTTATTTAATTAAAATTGTGTTAAAAATAGGATAGTATGAAGAATTCTAAATTAAATCCCATTATTCAGGAGGGTCCTCAGAACTTTTAAAATTAAATCTCATTTACCAGGAGGGTCCTTAGAATTCTAAATTAAATACCATTATCCAAGAGGGTCGTGAGTACTTTTAAAATTAAATCCCATTATTCAGGAGGGTCCTGAGAACTTTTAAAATTAAATTCCATTATCCAGGAGGGTCCTGAGAATTTTAAACTAAATCCCATTATCGAGGAGGGTCTTGAGAATTCTAAATTAAATTCTATTATCCAGGAGGGTCTTGAGAACTTTTTAAAATTAAATCTCATTATCCAGGAGGGTCCTGAGAACTTTTAAAATTAAATCCCATTATCCAGGAAGGTTTTGAGAATTCTAAATTAAATCCCATTATCCAGGAGGGTCCTGAGAACTTTTAAAATTAAATCCCATTATTCAGGGGGTCCTAAAAATTCTAAATTAAATCCCATCATTTAGGAGGGTCCTGAGAATTTGTTTTTTTGAAAAAATTAAATCCCATTATCCAGGAAGGTCCCGATAATTTTAAACTAAGTACCATTATCCAAGAGGGTCCTGAAAATTTTAAACTAAATCTCATTATCGGGGGGGGGGGTGTCTTGAACTTTTAAAACTAAATTCCATT
Source organism: Nicotiana noctiflora (assembly GCA_032618575.1). NCBI lineage: Eukaryota > Viridiplantae > Streptophyta > Magnoliopsida > Solanales > Solanaceae > Nicotiana > Nicotiana noctiflora. The sequence continues at coordinate 11,089 of JASVEL010004075.1, read as the reverse complement.
ATTCAAGAGGGTCCTGAAAATTCTAAATTAAATCCCATTATCCATGAGGGTCCTGAGAATTTTTGAATAAAACTAAATCCCATTATCCAGGAGGGTCTTGATAATTTTAAACCAAGTCCTATTATCCAGAGGGGTCCTGAAAATTTTAAACTAAATTCCATCATTCAGGTGGTCTTGAGAACTGAGAATGAACTTACCTGAGCCACGCTCCCATCTTGGAGGATTCTGAGTAGAATTGTTTGTTCCCTGAACCATGCTTTTCCATGGGAGGTCCCAGTGAACTTAAAAATTTCTTGCCCCTTCTTCAGACAAATAAAATCTTGTTAGTCTGAAAACGTGGTGGTTAGTTTATGGCATCATTGCTGAGCGTCCACTTCCGCCACTGCCATGCTTCATCTTGATTAGCTGCTTCAGGCTAGCAAGGAGTTGTTTGACCTTTCGATTGGAATTAGACCACAAAATCTCTGAGGTGAATATCTCACATTCACTTGTTGTATTGTGTTTTTATTTTGAGAGTTGTTGAATCTTGGTACTTTCTCAAATTTCAAGATCCACTTGACGTCCTGAACCTCAGTTATCACCATACTTCTTATTCTAAATCATGTCAATTGTGATGTACATGGCTGAACTCTTCTTTGTGCAAATAGAAAGCTGGTGGCAAATTTTAAAGTCATTTCTCACTTGTTCTGACCAAATAGACTCAAGAAGGGACTCAAACAAAACGAGAGGAACAAAATAAGGGACAAGGGAAAAAGATGACACTTAACAAGAAAATTACGAAGTAGAAACTTATCAGAGGTGGATACCAATTCTAATGACCCCGATATGCACCTTTGGATGAAGTGACCTAATCTCTCAAGCAAGTATAATATTCAACTCTTGTTGTACTTCTTCGCTGTGAAACTGGGCTTCAATGCTTCAATTGTCCCATCTAATCCACAATCCTCAATCGATTTGTAGTGCCCTAAAGGGTTTTCAACATCAAGCCTTTTTCATTTTGTTCTTTTCTCAACTCACCATCGCCTCACGGTGCCCTTGAGGGTTTTCACCGATAAGACTCTCTCATTTTATCATTTTCTCTCATTGTGCTGAGAACAAAGGTATTACCCATGATGCAGGATGATCATACTTTCACCACACACTTGATTTGGCATCCTCAAAGATTGGTCAGAAGGGTGGCATGAAGGATGAAAGGGGTTTAAAATTACAACTTTTGGAATCAGGCCTTTTGGCAAAATTAAAACATCTGCCCCAGTTTCTTGGAATTTGGGGACTTCTTTTATTTTTGACCTTTTCTTTGCTTTTTTTGATGGGATTTCTAAGAAAATCTACCCCAGAATTGATTTTGTGTGGTTATGGAATACTTTATTTGGTACGACTGAATCGTAAGGCTGCCTGCGTATCTTGTGTTGACAAGAATCAGGTCGAACGTAGTTTAAAGGACTACTTTTTGTTACTATTTCCTTTTCTCTTTTTTTCGTCTTCTTCTTTTTTTTTTGTCTTTTTTTTGTCTTTTCCTTTTTTTTTTAATTCTTTTTCTCTTTTTCTTTTTATTTTCTATGTCTTGACTCTATTTCTGATTCCAAAAGAGGGGTATGAAATAAAAATTAGGGCTCAAAATGGGTAGCAAAAGATTAAAGTGTATGGGTAGCAGAATAAAATGTCCTCGTCATACCAAACTCAAAAATGCCAAGTACAAACATGCAATAGAAGATAAGCAAACAAATCACACATAGTATCTATTGATGATATCAACACAAACAAAAAGTTCTGACAGCAATACCTTTGTCCTGATGAATGATCCTTGCCAGTTCGAAGCACACTTGATACGAACTTATCTTGATGCAGAAGAATGCATTCCAGTATTGACTGATTTACCTCAAACTGATTGAGAGACATTTCCTTGTTATATGCTCTCATCAACCTATTAATTTTCCACACTTACTACCTCAGCTTCACTCAATTCAAAGTTCAGGTCATCTTAGAATGCGTGAATCTTTAATTATTTTCCTTAAATGCATCTTTTTATCATATTCAAAATTGTGCCACTACTTCATGATTAGACTAACTTTCAAGATCAGACTGAGAATTATGTATACATGCCCTGTCACTAGAGTCGACATGAAAAGAACTTTAAAAAGAAAAGTGACCTAAACAAAAATGACTAGAACTAACAGAAAATAAGAGATTACATTAGACAGATAGTGAACAGGGTCTGAACAAAACAAGCAAAATAGACATGGGTTACATCCTTGTAACAATCCTAAATAATGCTAGACAAGTTACTACGACTAAACGAACTAGGAAAAATAAAAAGATGAAAGGTTTGAACCACAAGGCAATGTCCGACAACCACGAAATAACCCGAACAACAGAAATGACAACAAAATAAACCACCAAAAACTCTTCCCTAGCTAGCCAAGAAAAGAGTGTCTTTCTAGTTACCAAGCTCGACATCTTAGCCACTGGGTTGCACATCAAAATTAATGGGACCTTCACCAATGTCAATATCATTAAATTCATTCAGCAAGTTCCCCAGAGGATTCTTATACCCCTGTCACCATGCATCATCCCCACGAAGTGTGCATCATTATGTGTAGGTAATGGATTATGTGCAATGTTCAGGGTGTCACTGTCCTGGACCACAATTATCCCCTCTTGAATCATTCTTTCTCTCTCCCTTTTCAAATCCCGACAACTTTCGACATTGTGCCCCTGGGCATTGGAATGGTATTCACACCTTTTAGAAGGGTCAAAGCTTCTTGCATACTTGTCCATAAGATTCGGAGGAATAGGTGCAATCAGGTCATAATGCTTTAGTTTCTCAAACAAGTTTGCATATGACTCTCCTTATCGGTGTAAAATTATCTTTCAAACTTTTTTTTACCTCTGTCCCTCTGGCTTGGATGTGATTTATGGGGCACCTGAAACTTTTGTGGAGGATGGTGGAGGTTTTGTGGTGCTGGCGCTCGCCTTCTGGGATGACTTGGTGGTTGGATAGATGGCCAGACATTGTTTGGAGGATAATACTGGGGTGGATTTTGTAGAGCTCGGGGATATACATGGTGTCGATATTGAGGCTGAAAGTATTTAGCGGGGTTTCCCACTGGATCATGTCATTGGCAGGACTCAACAATATCTTTTCTATCGATCGGAGAACTGATCCCAACAACTTGTTCGTTCCATTTGAACCAAAACTCCCTAAAGCCTTCCTTGGGTCTCTTTCCTTGGGCATCGGGGACTTTGAACACGTTCTCGTAAGATGATCGATGAAGAGTAGCTGGTGGAGGAGTAATAAAAACAAGAGCAGATGTCGGAGCAAGGTATGAGGTTATTTTGGCAGGTGGAGCATGGAAAATATGGGAGGAAGTGCCAGGGTAATTGTAGTAAGGGGTAAAGCCTGGTACATGTTGAGGAGAAAGGTCAACGATAGTGGGAACCTGGGCATGTGATAGTGGTGGGATAGTTGTAAGGTTTTTAGTGTGTTTAGTGGGGAATGAAGGTGGATGATATCCCCTAATCCAAGACATATATATTTCTGTCATCTGATGTTTCAACCTTTGGACCTCCTCTTTTAATTCAGATACCGACTTCTCAACCTCCTCGACGGGTCAACAACTCTTGTGTCCAAGTCTTTGCTAGCCATGGGTACCTTGCTCTTTTGACCTTGTGTTGTGTGAACAAATCACCAAGTGCCACAAACTAACCACCCTCTGTTATAATGAAAGTAACAACGAGGAGCAAAACAAAGCCAACACGTTAGTATTAGGACATTTATCAAATAGAAATATCACATTATGTGCAATGCCCCTAGCAACAATTAACGGTTATAGAATGGCTTCAAGGGTACGCAGGTCATTTGGCATCATCCCAATTTTGTTCACTTCAACCTTCTTTTCTTTCTTTTCCAGCACTTCTAGATTGTTCGTTTTTCTTCCTTTCCTTTCCTTTTTAATTTGTCACTCTTTTCATTCCTCTCATTTCTCGCATTCACAATTTCATCTTCTTCCTTTTCTTTTTCTTCTTTTTTTTCCTTTTTTTGAGTTTTTATAAAAAAAAATGATTCGATCGAACCCTATGTAAGTTGCCTACGTATCATGCCCCTCATGAATCAGATCAAGCATAGTTCTTGAAAAGTAATGGATAAAATAAAATAAGAATAAAATCTTTTTGGATTTTCATTTATAATAGTTTTTTTTTGTTTTTCAAATACAAAACAAAAAGTACTATAATAAATGTGACGACCCAAAGGGTCATCACTTGTTTTCCTCACTTGTTCATATTTCCGAGGCCTTGAAAACCTCATTCTATGTTACCTCGATTTATGTGCATGATCTGGGCATGTAACCGGAAAGATTTTGTGATAGAAAATATGAACTCTATGAGAAATTTGAAGAAAAATGTTATTAATATTGATATAGTTGACTTCGGTCAACATTTTTGGTAAACAGACCCGGACCTGAGATCGGACGGTCCTGGAAGGTCCGTAGAAAATATGGGACTCGGACATGCGTCCGGAGTCGAATTCTGAGACCTAGAGCCTAAGTTATGGATTTTTCTGTGAAATTGTTTTTGATGTAATTATTAAAGGAAAAAGAATTAAATGACCTTGGTATCGGGCTCATATTTTCGTCCCGACGCCCGGTACAAGTCCTAAATATTATATATGTGCTTTCTGCAAAGTTTGGTGACATTTGGATGTCGTTTAATATGTTTTGGACCTTGAGTTCCAAGTTTGAAAGTTTTGAAAACCAAAAGTATGAAAATCATGAACTTGAGGCTTGATTTGATGAAAACGATGTTATATTGGCAATGTGATCACACGAACAAGTTTGTAATGTGTTTTTGATGTTGTGTACATGTTTGGTTTGGAGCCCGGGGGGCTAGCATGATAGGCGTTGGTTCAAATTCTGAATTTTTACACAACTGGTTTTTCACCCAGCTGGTATCTTCGCAAATGCGAAGATTTTCTTGCAATTACGAGAAGTCCCAGGCTGGCCTTGGTTCGCAAATACGAACTATACTTCGCAAATGCGAAGTCTGCCAGGATCAGGCTAAGTTCGCAAAAGCGAACAAAATGTCGCAAATGCAAAAAGGTCTCAGATGGCCTATGTTCGCAAATGCGAACAAAGTGTCGCAAATGCGATCCTGGGCAGGGAAGCCTCACCTTCGCAAATGCGAAGAAAATCTCGCAAATGCGAGACTGGCAGAACTTGGGTTAGAGTTCGCAAATGCGAACTTTTTCTTGCAAATGCGAGAGCAACAATCCCCAGCCCTGTTGTGTTCGTAATTGCGAACAAATGTTCGCAATTGCGATATCCGCATCTGTGCAATTTTATACTTAAACGAATTTTTCAGTTCTTTATTCATTCTTTCAAAAACCCACACACCACCCACGAACTCTCAAGAGCAATTTCACTCCAAAGCAATTGTAGGTCACTTTTTACTTGATTCTTTCAATTCCTAACAACATTAAACATGTTTTTCAATAGAAATCAAAGGTCTTCATGGTGGAAATTCATGTTTTTTGGTAGAACCTAGGGTTTTCATGAATTGGGCAATTGGACCTCGAATTGAGGTCTGATTTTGAAACAAATCATATATTTGAACTCGTGGGGAAATGGGTAACCGGATTTTGGTCCGAACTCTGAGTTCCGACCACGTGGGCCAGGGGCGTTTTGGGAAATTTTTGGGTAAACTTTAAGAAAACCATTTTTAAGTATTCAAACCAAGTTAATTAGTATTTATTAATATAATGGAATCAATTGTGATTAGATTCGAGCTAGTTGAAAGCGAAAATTCAGGGAAAAAGCTATAATTGAAGAGTAAATTAGACTTCAAGGCTAGAGGTAAGTGTTTGTTCTATCCTAGTTTGAGGGAATAGGATTATGTGCTATGTGCTATGTGATCGAGTGCGGTGTATGGGCTGTGGTGACGAGCATCCATACACTGGCGTCTTGCATGACCGTGAGTCGTTGTTAATACTTGTTATGAGACATATTTAAAGATAAATTGTTGAACCCTTGCCGAGTTGTAGAATTGTTATTGTTCTCCCTTGCTAGGACTTGTTGTGAAGTGAGATATTGATTGCCCTTGCCGGGACTTTGTTGTGATGATTATTGTATCCCTTTTCGGGACGGTTCATAATTTATTGTTTTCATTCTCTGCCCTTAACTATAATTGTTATTTGGGTGAGGAAGAGTGATAATGCACGAAGGGTGATGTCGTGCCTTGATTTATTGATTATGCACGAAGGTTAATGCCGTGCCTTGATTTATTGATTATGAACGAAGGTTAATGTCGTGCCTTGTTATTGATTATGCACGAAGGTTAATGCCGTGCCATGTTATTAATTATGCACGAAGGATCATGCCATGCCTTGTTATTGAACCATGCACGAAGGATCATGCCGTTCCATGGATGTGAGGATGAGAATAAAAGCACGAAGGGTGATGCCGTGCACTTTATTTGCTTATTTGGTGAGGATGAGAGTAAAAGCACGAAGGGCGATGCCGTGCAACTAATTGCTATTTCCTTGACTTGATGTTACCTGTTTTCCATTGTACTTCAGTTTCCTTGTTGATTTAATAACTGTTGTTAACTGTTGAGTTCCTCTGTGATATTCCTTGTTGAGTTGTTACTTGATTATTTCTCGTTATCTCGTGGTGTACATATATATATATAACTGCACAGGTTTATGTGGGTGTCTGGTCCTAGACTTGTCACTACTTCGCTGGGATAGGCTAGACACTTACCAGCACATGGGGTCGGATTGTGCTGATACTGCACTTCTGTGCGTTTTTGCACAGGTCCAGGTTTTGATAAGGAGCAGCAATAGTAGAGCCTTCCGTGGGAGTTGAGCATATCGAGACCGAGGTATCTTGCAGGCGTCCGCAGGCCCGACATCTCTTCCTATTATTTATGTTATTAGTTGTAGTCTCTGTGTTCCGAGACAAACAGATTATGTTATTTTCTTTCAGACCTTTATGTGTAGTATTCAGGTTGTAGTTTGTGAGTTGGTGACTCCACGTCTTGGGTATAGGATTTAGTATTGTTTTACCTTGAAACTGCTTATCTCTAATTCGATAAAGTATTCCGCACTTATTTAATTAAAGTCATGATTTGTTGATAAATAAATTATGAAATTGTATTAAAACCGGATAGTATGAATACAGTGGCTTGCCTAGCTACCACAAGTAGGCGCCATCACGATCCCGATGTTGAGGGAAAAATCCGGGTCGTGACAAGTTGGTATCAGAGCTCTAGGTTACATAGGTCTCACCACTCACGAACAAGCTTAGTAGAGTTTGAGAGGTAGGTACGGAGACGTCTGTACTTGTCCTCCAGAGTCTATTGAGTTAGGAAAGAGTCTCTCATTTGTTCCTTCTTGTCGTGCGATTTGTTCCTCAAATACTGATTGAACTTCTACTCTGTCCTTTCGCAGATGGTGAGGACACGCGCTTCTTCGTCCGCTGACCAGCAGCCCGAGCCCCAGGTAGCTCCCGTGAGGGGCAGGGGCCGAGGCCGTATCGGAGGTCGTGGTAGGGGCAAAACTCAGCCCCCGGCAGCTATTCCAGAGGTGGAGCCTCATATTGAGACCGGCGAGGAGGTTCCAGTCCCAGCAGCTCCAGTGGGCCCAGCTCAGGTCCCAGGAGAGGCTTTATTTACCACGGATCTTCGGGAGGCTCTGGTCAGGATAGCGGGATTTATGGACAGCGTTGCTAGAGCGGGCAGCAGTAGGGTACTCATGGGAGTTTTGAGCATTGCGAGACCGAGGTAGCTTGCAGGTACTCTGGAGCCAGTAGCTCCCCAGCCTCAGGCACCAGTGGTTCAGTCAGTTGTGGCCACTCAGTCAGGCACCACAACCTAGGCCGGAGATGGAGCGGCCATGACTTCTGGTTCTCTATGCAGATTTGATCGGTTCTCCAAGATGTTAACCACTACCTTCAGCGGTGCCACATCGGAGGATCCTCGGGATTTCTTATTCGGTTGCCATGAGATTCTCAAGACTATGGGGATCGTGGAGTCCAATGGAGTTGACTTCTGTACATTTAGGCTTTCAGGATCCGCCAAGGCTTGGTGGAGGGATTATTGTTTGACTCGACCAGCAGGGTCCCCAGCTTTATCATGGGATCAGTTTGCAGAGTTATTTTTGGAGAAGTTTCTCCCTGTTACTCAGCGAGATGCACTTCGGAGGCAGTTTGAGCGCCTCCAGCAGGGCACTATGACGGTCACTCAGTATGATATGAGATTTGTTGATTTGGCACGTCATGCAGTGGTTATACTTTCCATAGAGCGAGATAGGGTCCGCAAGTTCATAGATGGGCTTAATCAGCCAATTAGACTTCAGATGGCTATGGGAGTGGAGAGTGATATATCATTTTAGAAGGCAGCGAATGCGGCACGTAGAGTTGAGATGGCTCTTGCTCGGGGAGGTGGTTATTCTTCAGACAAGAGGCCTCATCATTCAGGCAGGTTTAGTGGTTCTTCTTCTGGTGGCAGGGAATCTTTTGATAGGGGCCAGTCTTCCAGGCCTTTCCATTCCGCCCTTCAGGCTTCACAAGGTGGACCAGGCGATCGTGGGTTTCGTGAGCAGTATTTAGATCAGTCTCCTATTAGTGCCCAGCCCCTTCAGAGTGTCCGTGGAGGCCATTCAGGTCGTCAGGGCCAGCAGCGCCATCAGCCTAAGAGTTGCTACGGTTATGGTGATCCAGGCCATCTTGTCAGATTCTGCCCTCGAGCGACGGGCAATACTCAGCAGCGGGGCCCTCGTCCCATGTTTCAGGCCCCAGCTGACCCTCAGTTTGCCCAGCCAGCCCGAGGCGGGGGTAGAGATCATAGAGGTGGAGGTCGAGACCGTAGAGGTGGAGACCGTCCAGCCAGAGGCAGAGGTCAGCCAGTTGATGACCGTCCTAGGGATGTAGCTTAGAGGGGAGGTGCTGATCCCCGATTCTATGCTTTACCAGCCAGGCCAGAGGTAGAGGCATCAGATGCCGTGATTACAGGTACCATTCCTTTTTGTGGCAGAGGTGCTTCAGTATTATTTGACCCTGGGTCTACAAATTCGTATGTGTCTTCCTACTTTGCACCGTATTTGGCCGTACCTAGCTGTGCTATGGATATTCCAGTTTATGTGTCTACACTAGTGGGCGACTCTATTGTAGTCGACCGGGTGCATCATTCGTGCGTAGTTATCTTTGGGGGTCTTGAGACCCGTGTTGATCTGTTGCTATTAGACATGGGGGATTTTGATGTTATATTGGGGATGGACTGGTTGTCCCCATACCATGCTATCCTAGATTGTCATGCCAAGACTTTGACCTTGGCCTTGCAAGAATCACACCGACTAGAGTGGAAGGGTACCTCAAGCCACTCCGTTCGCACTGTTATTTCCTATGTTAAGGCTCAACGCATTGTCGAGAAGGGGTGTCTAGCTTATCTGGCTTATGTTCGTGATTCCAGCGCAGAGGTTCCTTCTATTGAGTCAGTCCCTATTATATGGGAGTTTCCTGAGGTTTTCCTTTCAGACCTGCCGGGCATGCCACCCGACATGGTTATTGATTTCTGTATTGATCTGGCACCGGGCACTCAGCCCATCTCTATTCCACCCTATCGTATAGCCCCGCCGGAGTAAAAGGAGTTAAAAGATCAGTTGCAAGGCCTTCTAGAAAAGGGCTTTATCAGGCCCAGTATTTCCCCTAGGGATCACTCGTGTTATTTGTGAAGAAGAAGGATGGCTCGATGCGGATGTGTATTGATTATCGGCAATTGAACAAAGTGACGATAAAGAACAAGTATCCACTGCCGAGGATTGATGATTTGTTTGACCAGCTCCAAGGAGCGAGGGTGTTCTCAAAAATAGACTTGAGGTCAGGCTACCATCAGCTGAAGATCAGGGCGGCTGACATTCCTAAAATAGTCTTTCGCACTAGATATGGGCATTATGAGTTCTTGGCCATGTCCTTCGGGTTGACCAATGCCCCAACAACATTCATGGAGTTGATGAATCGAGTATTCAGGCCTTACTTAGATCTGTTCGTGATAGTCTTTATAGATGACATCTTGGTATACTCCCGCAGCCAGGAAGAGCACGAGCAGCACCTCAAAGTGGTTCTTCGGACTCTGAAGAATAATCAGCTATATGCCAAATTTTCGAAATGTGAGTTCTGGTTGAGTTCGGTAGCATTTCTGGGTCACATTGTATCGGTGGAAGGTATTCAGGTGGACCCAAAGAAGATTGAGGCAGTCCAGAATTGGCCTCGACCAGCTTCAGTGACTGAGATCCAGAGTTTCTTGGGATTAGCAGGTTACTACCGTCGATTTGTAGAGGGGTTTTCTTCTATTGCAGCCCTGATGACCAGGTTGACCCAGAAGGGTGCCCAGTTCTAGTGGTCAGATGAGTGCGAGGCGAGCTTTCAGAAGCTCAAGACAGCCTTGACTACGGCACCAGTGTTGATACTACCTAGGGGTGCAGGGCCTTACATAGTTTACTGTGATGCATCCCGTATAGGATTTGGAGCGGTATTGATGCAGGATGGTAAGGTTATTGCTTATGCTTCGAGACAGCTAAAAATACATGAGAAGAATTATCCAGTTCATGATCTTGAGTTAGCAGCAGTGGTTCATGCCTTGAAGATCTGGAGGCATTATCTATATGGTGTGACGTGTGAGGTGTACACCGATCACAAAAGCCTTCAGTACTTGTTCAAGCAAAAGGAGTTGAATCTTCGACAACGAAGGTGGTTAGAGTTGCTGAAAGACTATGATGTTACTATCCTATATCACTCAGGTAAGGCCAATGTGGTGGCCGATGCATTGAGTAGAAAGTCTGGCCGCATGGGTAGTCTTGCATTCATTCCGGTCAGTCAGAGACCATTTGCTCTAGATGTCCAGGCCTTAGCCAACCAGTTCATGAGATTAGACATTTCTGAGCCTAGCAGGGTGTTGGCCTGCACGGTCGCTCGTTAATCTTTATTAAAGCGGATCCGTGAGAGGCAATTTGATGATCCTCATTTGCGTGACTTGAGAGATACAGTACAGCGGGGAGGTGCCACGAAGGTAAATCCAGATGATGATGGGGTATTGAGAT